>OY757025.1:89273628-89592254 GCA_963580285.1 Lucinisca nassula | reverse complement strand
GGGGGGGGCTATTCCCTTCAAAATAAGGTCAGACTCACCAAAATTAGAACATATCTTTGGTAGGTTACAATGGTATATTGTACCAAAGTTGACGAACTTTCATCCGGGCTGTACCCTTGACAATAAGATCAAGGTCACAAAAACGTAATGAAATGTTTTGCAGGTTGAAGTAATATATTGTACCAAATCTGACCGAATTTCATTGATTCGCTCATTAGGTTTGGTGAAGAATTACCAAACTTGACCTTTTTTGTGTGTGTGGGGGGGGGGGGGGGTGGGGGGTCGGTGGTGCTGTGCCGTTGCACATAAGGTCAAGATCACCAAAATCTAATCACATCTTTGGTAGGTTGCAATGATATATTGTACGATGTTTGACCAGACTTCATATATTCAATCATGAGATAGGGTGCAAAGAAGCTTTGTGTGTGTGTGGGGGGGGGGGGGGGGGGGGGGGGGGGGGAGCAATTTGCGGGTATTCTGGCCTTGTACCAAATCTTTTTATTTTTTGAAGGTAAACAGCATAACATATGTACTTTATTATGGCATACATCTGGTCGCGCGCAAGGTCGGGTTTTTTCGAGCTACAGGCCTTTAAAAGCGGGTGGGGTAAATTAGCATGACTCTGTAGTGTATTTTGAAAGTTAACTCTGGTTATTACCTGTGTGCTCTTTCACTGCAGTTTGTTCTTAGGTAGACTGAAGGATGTCTGAAGTGATGTTTCGAAACGCTTTCGAAACAATATTGCAACTTAGGAAGATTAACTGCTTTTTCCAAACGCTAAGGTATTTTTACTTATTTTTTTAACCTTAATCATTAAAATTTTTGAAGTTTTTTTTTAGCTCACCGTCACGTAGTGACGAGGTGAGCTTTTGGGATCACTTTTCGTCCGTCGTCCGTCGTGCGTCCGTGCGTCCGTCCGTCCGTAAACAATTTCTTTAAAGGACATCTCCTCCTAAACCACTGATCGGATTTTGACCAAACTTCACAGGAATGATCCTTAGGTGGTCCCCTTTCAAAGTTGTTCAAATGGTTCTGGTCCGTTGCACATGTAGGTCAAAGGAGCCAAAAATAGATTTTTTTCACCAAGGCCCAGGTCTTTGATATTTGGTATGAAGCTTCATCTAGTGACCCCTACCAAGATTGTTCAAATTAAAGTGCTGGGGCCAAAAATGCCCCGCTCCGGAGCCCTTTGTTTTGCATGGGCTTATATAGGGAAAATCTTTAAAAATCTTCTTCTCTGAAACCGTAAGGCCCAGGTCTTTGATATTTGGTATGAAGCTTCATCTAGTAGACCCCTACCAAGATTGTTCAAATTGTAGTGCTTGGGCCAAAAATGCCCCCGCACCGGGGCCCTTTGGTTTTACATAAGCTTATATCAGGAAAATCTTTAAAATCTTCTTCTCTGAAACCGCAAGGCCCAGGTCATTGATATTTGGTATGAAGCTTCATCTAGTGGACCCTACGAAGATTGTTCAAATTATAGTGCTGGGGCCAAAAATACCCCCGCTCCGGGGCCCTTTGGTTTTACGTGGGCTTATATAGGGAAGATTTTTAAAATCTTCTTCTCTGAAACCGTAAGACCCAGGTCTTTGATATTTGGTGTGAAGCTTCATCTAGTGGACCCCTACCAAGATTGTTCAAATTATAGTGCTGTGGCCAAAAATGTCCCTGCCCCGGGGCCCTTTGGTTTACATGGGCTAATATAGGGAAAATCTTTAAAAATCTTCTTCTCTGAAACGCAAGCCCAAGTCTTTGATATTTGTTATGAGGCTTCATCTAGTGGACCCCTACCAAGATTGGTCAAATTATAGCCCTGGGGTCAAAATGCCCCCGCTCCGGGGCCCTTTGGTTTTACATGGGCTTATATAGGGAAAATCTTGAAAAATCTTCTTCTCTGAAACCACAAGGCCTAGGTCTTATATATTTGGTATGAAGCTTCATCTAGTGGACCTCTACCAAAATTGTTCATTTATAGCCCTGAGACCAAAAATGCCCCCACCTCAAAGCCCTTTGGTTTTACATAGACTTATATAGGGAAAACCATTAAAAATCTTCTTCTCTGAAATCACAAGGCCTAGGTCTTTGATATTTGGTATGAAGCTTCATCTAGTGGACCCCTACCAAGATTGTTCAAATTAAAGTGCTGGGGCCAAAAATACCCCCACACAGGGGCCTTTTGGTTTTACATGGGCTTATATAGGGAAATTCTTTAAAAATCTTCTTCTCTGAAACCGCTAGGCTCAGGTCTTTGCTATTTTGTATGAAGCTTCACCTAGTGGACCCCTACCAAGATTGTTCGAATTATAATGCTGGGGCCAGAAATGCCCCGTTCTGGGGCCCTTTGATTTTACATGGCTTATCTAGGGAAAATCTTTACAAATCTTCTTCTCTGAAACTGCAAGGCCCAGGTCTTTGATATTTGGTATGAAGCTTCATCTAGTGGACCCCTACCAAGATTGTTCAAATTATAGTGCTGGGGCCAAAAATGCCCCGGCTCCGGGGCCCTTTGGTTTTACATGGGCTTATATAGGGAAGATCTTAAAAAATCTTCTTCTCTGAAACCGTAAGACCCAGGTCTTTGATATTTGGTATGAAGCTTCATCAAGTGGACCCCTACCAAGATTGTTCAAATTATAGTGCTGGGGCCAGAAATGCCCCGCTCTGGGGCCCTTTGATTTTACATGGGTTATCTAGGGAAAATCTTTAAAAATCTTCTTCTCTGAAACCGCAAGGCCCAGGTCTTTGATATTTGACCTTTGCCAAGATTGTTCAAATTATTGCCTTTGTTGATATTTGGTATGAAGCTTCACCTTTTTAGACCTCCCTCAATATTATGCACATTGTAGCCCTGGGGTCAATAATGGCCCTCCCTGAGTCCCACTTGTTACTCTATCATATGGATCAGGTGAGCGATCCAGGGCCATCATGGCCCTCTTGTTTTGGTAATGTGGGAGGAAACCAATGATGATTCTTGGATAACAGTATCATTTTTAATCCCCCATCGCGAATGGCCTACGTCTGTCCGTTTGTCTGTCCGTCCGGGTCAGTCCATTCGTTTGTCTGTCCGTAACACTTTCTTGTCTGCTCCTTATCTCCTGAACCTTTGATAGATTAACATTAAACTTAGGTCAATCGTTCGTCTCAGTGAGCTGATGTGCAGAACCCATTAATGAACCATGTCGACTCAAGGTCACAGTTGAAGGTAACGAGTTTGAAACTTTGAATTTTGTGTCCGTTCCATATCTCCTTTATCCTTGGAAGGATTTTAATTAAACTTTGGTCAAATATTCTTCTCAGTGAGCTGATGTACAGAACCGATAAATGAATCATGCCGATACAAGGTCAAGGTCACATTTGAAGGTCAAGAATTTGGAACTTTGAATTTTGTGTCCATTCCATATCTCCTTTATCCCTGCATGGATTCTCGTTTAACTTTTGTCAAACATCCCCCTCAGTGAGCTGATGTGCAGAACCCATAAATGAACCATGCCGACTCAAGGTCAAGGTCACATTTGAAGGTCACGAGTTTGAAACTTTAATTTTTTTGTCAGTTCCATATCTCCTTTACCCACAAAGGATTTTCATTAAACTTCGGTCAATTATTCCCTTCATTGAGCTCATGTGCAGAGCCCATAAATAAGTCATGCCGACACCAGGTCAAGGTCACATTGGAAGGTCATGAGTTTGAAACTTTGAATTTTTTGTCTGTTCCATATCTCTTTTACCCCTGGAAGGATTTTCTTTAAACTTTCGTCAAATATTCGCCTCAGTGAGCTGATGTGCAGAACCCATAAATAAACCACGCCAACTCAAGGTCAAGGTCACAGGTGAAGGTCACGAATTTGAAACTTGGAATTTTGTGTCCGTTCCACATCTTCGTTACCGTGGAAAGATTTTCATTAAACTTTTGTGAAATATACCCCCACAGTGAGCTGATTTACCGAACCCATACATAAAACATGGCAACTTAAGGTCAAGGTCACAGGTGAAGGTCATAAGGTTGAGCCTTGATACAAAGTGCGGCGAGGGATTTGGCTGTCCCTCAGACTGCTATCAGTACAATTAATAAGAGATATGGAACGGACACAAAATTCAAAGTTTCAAACTCATGACCTTCAACTTTGACCTTGACCTTGAGAGACGGAATGGTTTATTAATTTGTTTTGCACATCAGCTCACTGAGGGGGACATTTGACCAACATTTAATGAAAATCCTTTGAAGGATAAATGAGATTTGGAACCAACACAAAATTCAAAGTTTCAAACTCGTGACCTTCCAATGTGACCTTGACCTGGTTTCGGCATGAGTCATTTATGGGCTCTGCACATGAGCTCACTGAGGGGAATAATTGACCGAAGTTTAATGAAAATCATTTGAGGGGTAAAGAAGATATGGAACGGACAAAAAAAAAACAAAGTTTTAAACTTGTGACCTTTAAATGTGACCTTGACCTTTAGTCGGCATGGTTCATTTATGGGTTCTGCACATCAGCTCAATGAGGGGGATGTTTGACAAAAGTTTAACGAGAACCCTTGCAGGGATAAAGGAGATATGGAATGGACACAAAATTCAAAGTTTCAAACACTTGACCTTCAAATGTGACCTTGACCTTGTGTCAGCATGATTCTTTTATGGGTTCTGTACATCAGCTCACTAAAAAGAATATTTCACCAAAGTTTCATGAAAATCCTTCCAAGGATAAAGGAGATATGGAACGGACACAAAATTCAAAGTTTTAAACTCGTGACCTTCAACTGTGACCTTGACCTTGAGTTGGCATGGTTCATTTATGGTTCTGCACATCAGCTCACTGCGACGAATGATTGACCAAAGTTTAATGTTAATCTATCAAAGGGTTCAGGAGATATGGAGCGGACAAGAAAGTGTTACAGACAGACAGACAGATGGACTGGCCCGGACGGACAGACAAACGGACAGACAAAGGCCATTCCTATAATATCCGCTCCGCTTCGCGATGGGGGATTAAAAATGATACTGTTATCCAAGAATCATCATTGGTTTCCTTCCATATTACCAAAAAACTATAAAAAAATTTAATGATTAAGGTTAAAAAATAAGTAAAAATATCTTAGCGTTTGGAAAAAGCAGTTAATCTTTCTAAGTTGCAATATTGTTTCGAAAAATGTTTCTAAACATCACTTCAGACATCCTTCAGTCTACCTAAGAACAAGTTGCAGTGAAAGAGCGCACAGGTAATAACCAGAGTTAACTTTCAAAATACACTACAGTGTCATGCTAAGTTACCCCACCCCCTTTTAAAGGGGGTGGGTGGGGTGGTGTGATGCATGTGCCCTTGAATATATGGTCTAGGTCATCAAAAATCTGGTCAAATCTTTGGTATAATGCAATCATACATTGCACCAGGTTTTACAAAATTTCACCCTTTGTTCCTGACAATACTTCATCCAATCGCTTATGAAATAGGGTGTGTGTGTGTGGGGGGGGGGGGGGGGGGTGCCCTTGAAAATAAGGTTAAGCTCAACAAAATCTATTCAACTCTTTGGTATGTTGCAGTGATATGTATGTTTGACCATATTTCATACATTTGCTTAACGGCATCCGCTCGTCGGGGCTTGAAGAAATAGATGGGCTGCATGATGCTTCCACGCAGAGCTGAAACAGACCCGCACACGAGTACTGGTAAACCGCCTAGAGGATCTAAGCCTGCCCAGGCAATGCGGTGCGAGAATCGGACCGTCAATGCTAATAAATCCTATTGGTTGCGTTGTGCGGCAGGGCTTGAGATGTCATTTCATCTCAATGTCTGGTAAAAGTCCCACAAAATTGGAAGCAACGTCTCCAAAATGACCTTTACAGTGTTGACGGGGACATTAAACCTCAAAACAAACAAACAAATACCTCCGAAAAAAGAAAATTTTAAGATGAAAAATTGTGATGTTTTTCTTATTTCTGCTCAAAATATAGATTGTGAGTACTTGTTAGAACCGCCTCGTCGAGGCGGTTATAACGGGAACCCACAATCTATATTTTCGAGCAGAAATAAGAAAAATAAGTATACCCTTGTAAACCCCAGTTTTACAATATAAAAGTCGGGTTCAAGGGGTCAAATTTATATAGGCGTGTTTTCGTGATTACTATAAATGCCTTCATAAATGAGTTTTATTATTATAATTATCATTATCATCATCATTATTATTATTACATGTATTGGATTTCGTTGTGTAGCCTTTCAAAGATTATTTCAAATATTTCGAGCCTATGCTTAATCGGAGGTGGGCGAAAACCGGAGTACACAGAGAAAAAATACACCTGACATTTCGTTGCAGAACTTGGCGTCTCAGACCAGAGCAAGAGGCGCGAACCACAGTGATCAGTTTTGTTTGTTTGATTTGAGGTTTAACGTTCCCGTCAACACTGTAAAGGTCATTTTGGAGACTTTGCTTCCAATTTTGTGGGATTTTTACCCAACATTGAGATGAAATGACATCTCAAGCCCTGCCGCCCAATGAAACCAATAGGGTTTATAAGCATCGACGGTCCGACTCGCACCGCTTTGCCTGGGCAGGCTTAGGTCCTCTAGGGGGTTTACCAGTACTTGTGTGCGGTCAGATTCAGCTCTGCGTGGAAGCATCATGCAACCCATATATTTCTTCAAGCCACAGCGATCAGACACCTAAAGATGGGGAGTCAGCGGGTTTACCCTTTTAGGCAATGGAGGACCCTGTAAAACGTATTTAGTAATGTTTAAACGACCCTAATGGTTAGTTTACTACCACTACAATTACTACTACTACTATTACTAGTACTATTACAACTACTACTACTACTACAACTACTACTATTACCTCTAACTACTACTACTACCACTCCTACTATTACTACTACTGGTAACTACTACTACTATTACTGCTACTACTTCTACAACTTCTACTCCTACTTCTATTGCTATTACTACTAACAATAGTAATAATAAAAGTAATAGGTAATAATTATGTTCACCTTACCTTATATCCCTGTCTGCTGAGTATTAGTGCTAAGATGAATATTAAATATTAATTTTCTGTTTTATATATACTAAATTTTAATTCATGGACCAATCTATCATCTTTCGAATTATTTTCGAATTTAATCGAAACAATTCAAAACCACAGATAAGAGGGGGGATCCACAAATTATTCTTCTTATTTCTGCATTTTACATATGTTGTGGGTACGCATTAGAAGCGCCTCGCGAGGCGCTTCTAATGAGTACCCACAACATTTGTTTTCGTGCAGAAATAAGAAAAAATGTCAGTACTTTTCAAGTGAAAAAAATAGTCTTATCCGGAGCTATGTGAACACGACAAAATACCTAACAATGAACTTGTTGAATGGCATTTGCAAAAATAATAATAAAAAAATAACATTAATTAAAACAATAGAGTAGGTAATAATCTATTAGTGAAGAAAAGGAAAGTTCAAACAAAACTTGCCTATAAACATGTGAATTGCCTTTTTCTTCAACAAATCACAGAGAGAGAGAGAGAGAGAGAGAGATAGAGAGAGAGAGAGAGAGAGAGAGAGAGAGAGAGAGAGAGTGTGTGTGTGTGTGTGTGTGTGTGTGTGTGTGTGTGTGTGTGTGTGTGTGTGTGTGTGTGTGTGTGTGTGTGTGTGTGTGTGTGTGTGTGTGTGAATTCGGGTTTAACGTCGCTTTCAACAATTTTTCAGTCAAATCACGACGGTGTCTGGTTGTGACAGGGAGCTCAATGCTCACTTTTATAGTGCTGCCTCACTGAAGTATCATGTCCCAGACACATTACATGATACCACACCCAATCACATTATCCTGACACTGGGTCGACCAGTCCTAGCTCTACCCCTTAAATCTGAGTGCCATGCGAGGAGCAGCTAGTACCATTTTTAACGACTTTGGTATGTCGCGGCCCGGGATCAAACCCGTGACCTCCCGTTCCCCGGAGCGGACACTCTACCAACTGAGCTATCCAGGCCGGTAACAAGCCGCCCCCGCCCATAGGGGCTTGTAGAAATGTATGGGCTGCATGATGCTTCCACGCAGAGCTGAATCCGGCCCGCACACTAGTACTGGTAAACCGCCTAGAGGATCTAAGCCTGTCCAGGAACCGCGGTGCGAGGCGGACCGTCCATGCTAATAAACCCTATTGGTTTCATTTGGCGACAGGGCTTGAGTTGTCATTTCATCTCAATGTTGGGTAAAAGTCCCACAAAATTGGCAGCAACGTCTCCAAAATGACCTTTACAGTGTTGACGGGGACGTTAAACCTCAAATCAAACAAAATCATGACAATTATTATATACCCAGAAAATGTCCCGTTTACTTTGTACAGAAGTTACCGGTCAAGATCTATAGGTTATTGACTTTATATTGTGAAATATTCGGCACGAGTTCATATGGCGAAGGACGCACGAGCTTGCGAGTGCGTCTTCGCCATATGAACGAGTGCCGAATATTTCACAATATAAAGTCAATAACCTTTTTATTATATACCCAAAAATTCAACTGTCGGCTATAATTCAGAATTGCCTGGTATAAACTTCTGAACGTAAAATCAGATTATATATCTTTAAGTGGTTTGAAATGGAAAATAATGAAGGTCGTTAAGTGTCTCCCTACACGTTGAAAAACCACGCCCAACGGCGCCAAAGTGAAGACGACGTTAACAGAATCAGAATCAGAATTGTTACTGGTGACACGTCAAATGACATTCATACACCAGGACCTGTGATGTGGGAAGTTAGTCCCTAGCTCTAACCAAAGAGGTAAATTTAGCTACACAATCATCAGCACCTTCAGCTGTCGAAATAATCGAATCGGGAAGGGCATTCCAATCTCTAATGGTTCTGGGGAAGAACGACTCTTTATAAATGTCAGTTCTTGTGCTAAGGGTCTGAAACGCAAACGAATGGTGATTTCTACAGTGTCTAGCTGGGGGAACAAGGTCATCTGTTGGAATGCTGGCAGCACCCTTTAGACCTTTGTATAAAAGGATTAGCCTACTGTCTTTTCTCCTTTTCTTGAGAGACTCCCATTTTAATTTTCCAAGTATTCCAGTCATGCTCCCAGTTTCAAAGCAGTAATTGCCTGTTACAAATCTAGCAGCTCTATTCTGAACTTTCTCAATTTCATCGTTAAGGACCACTCCACTGGGGTCCCAGATACAACTACCATATTCCAAGATTGGGCGAACAAGACCTTTATATGCTGCCTCTTTAACATCCTGAGGGCACTGATGAAGATTTCGCCTCAGGAAACCAAGCGTTCTATTTGCCTTAGTACACATATTGCTAATATGAGTATTCCATCTCAAGTTGTGTGAGATTGTCACTCCAAGGTATTTAATGGAGTCCACATTCTCGAGGACCGTTCCCTCTAAGGTGTAAGAAGCCTCAACTTTATTAGATCTCTTCCTAGTTATCTGCATAATATTGCATTTAACTGGCTGAAATCTCATGCCCCATTTACGTGCCCAACATCCTAGTCTATCTATGTCAGCCTGAAGTTTCAATGAGTCATCTGTATCTCCATTAACGTTGGCGGATGTGACGTCATTAAAAACATGGACGTTTCCCAACACAGGACGCCATTTGTTTCCAAAGCGTCGGTTATATTTCTTTCAAAATACTCCTTATTTCTCAGAAGAAAGTATTGAAAATCTGAAAAGATTGCAGGTAGGTCATATTTGACAGCATAAAATGCGGTTAATGCACTTAGCCATAACCTATATTCGTTTGGTTTTACGTTCTCTCAGTCGATACGCACGACAAGATGGCTACCGATTTTTAGTATCGAAATGGACAAATGTGAAAGTAGTTCTATTGTGAACGTGACTGCTTATGTACGGGCAATATGAACTTGACTACGGGCAATATGGAAAAATATTGACCGGTAACTTCTGTAGAAAGTAAACGGGACATTTTCTGGGTATATAATAATTTTCCATATTGCCCGTAGTTATGTTCATATTACCCGGAGATAAGCAGTCTCGTGCATAACACGACTACTTTCAAATCTGTGTAATTCAAGATGAAACATCGGCAGCCATCTTGTCGTACGCATCGAAAGAAAGAACGCAAAACAAAACGAATATAGGTTCTGACAAAGTGCATAAAGCGCATTTTACGCTGTTCAATATGATCTACCTGCAATCTGTTTAAATTTTCAATACTTTCTTCTAAGAAATCAGGAGTATTTTGAAAGAAATATAACCGACGCTTTGGAAAAAAATGGCGTCCTGCTTTGGGAAACGTCAATGTTTTTAATGACGTCACATCCACCAACGTTAACGTCGTCTCCGCTTTGGCGCCATTGGGCGTGGTTTTCAACGTGTATGGAGACACTTAACGGCCTTCATTGTTTTACATTTCAAACCACTTAAGATATATAATCTGATTTTACAATCAGATTTCTATACCAGGAAGTGCTGAATTCTAGTAGACAGTTCAAGTTTTGGGTATATAATAAAAAGGTTATTGACTTCATATTGTGAAATATTCGGCACTCGTTCAAATGGCGAAGACGCACTCGCAAGCTCGTGCGTCCTTCGCCATATGAACTCGTGCCGAATATTTCACAATATAAAGTCAATAACCTATAATTATGTAACGCCACATCTACGTCGGTGCAACGTTGCATTGATTTGACGCTGCCCTAGCGACGTGTGCCAGCTGGGAATAGACCGTGAGTGGATACCCACAATCTATATACCCACAATCTACATATTGGACCAGAAATAATAATGGTGTGTTTGTTTGATTGATTTTAGGTTTAACGTCCCCGTCAACACTGTATAGGTCATTTCGGAGGCGTTGCTTCCAATTTTTGGGACTTTTACCCGACATTGAGATGAAATGACTTCTCAAGCCCTGCCGCCCAATGAAACCAATAGGGTTTATAAGCATGGACGGCCCGACTCGCGCCCCTTTGCTTGGGCAGGCTTAGATCCTCTAAGCGGTTTACCAGTACTCGTGTGCGGGTTGGTTTCAGCTCTGCGTGGAAGCATCATGCAGCCCATCTTTTTTTAAGCCCCAATGGGCGGGGGCAGCAAGAAATAATAATAACTTGTAAGATGAGGCAGAATATTTCATTTGACACGATGTCTTGGACATGTTTTATGTCACAAAGGGTATTCAAAACCTCAGTAGCTATTCTGGGCAAATAACTTTATATTAAGATAAATATTCCGCAAAGTTATAAAATACCGTTTTATAGCTTAACACATTTGCAATTGTAATCAGACATTCAGTCTTAATAAATAAAAACTCAGTTATATTTCATTTGTTTGGTAGCAGAATGTTAATGAAACTGTTTATAGGCTATTTGTGGCTCGTTTGCTACTTTTAGAGCCAGTTACAGGCTCGTTGGCAACAGTGACGGCCAAGTTCAACGATGTCCAGACTGGGCCTACAATTTCCGCAAGAGAGAGAGAGAGAGAGAGAGAGAGAGAGAGAGAGAGAGAGAGAGAGAGAGAGAGAGAGAGAGAGAGAGAGAGAGAGAGAGAGAGAGAGAGAGAGAGAGAGAGAGAGAGAGAATGAGTGCGAACAACGAGGACTCTGGTGAAGATATAAGGCAGAGGGACACTGAATCAAATGAAACTATTAACTGTCATCTTCAATGCCATCTGGCGCCAAATAATGGAGGAACAAGCCTCTGTTAGAGCTTTTGTTTGATTTGAGGTTTAACGTCCCATGTCAACACTGTAAAGTTCATTTTGGAGACGCTGCTTCCACAATTGTGGGACTTTTTACCCGACATTGAGATAGAATGACATCTCAAGCCCTGTCGCCGAATGAAACCGATAAGGTTTATAAGCATGGACGTTCCGACTCGCACCGCTCTGCCTGGGGAGGCTTAGATCCTCTAAGCGGTTTACCAGAATTTGTGTGCGGGTTCAGCTCTGCGTGAAAGCATCACGCAGTCCAACTATTTCTTCAAGCCCCGATGAGCGGGGGCATCTCTTTTAGAGCTAGAATATGTTTTACAATGTGATTGATATCAATTTTTCCCGCTTTCCATCGAAATATAATTATATCACGGCGACAAAAAGCTAAATAGTTCCGAGCAAATCAAACCATGAATGCCTCAAAGAACCAGCGTGTGCGGATGTGGATGAAGATCTAAGTCTTTGGCTTAAAGTAGGTTTTGTTGTTTTCCGGATCAAGATATGAAAAGTCATATTTTAAGACCGATTTGTTTCTTCCCTTTGGACCGTGAGAAGTGAAAAGTTGTTGTTGGGACATATGCTCCCAGCGAAAACACAGATCAGACGGCGCAGTCTGATAAGAGTCAGTGCTATTCGTTGTATGAATAGTTCTTGCACACCAGACAAGAAAATCCATGATTTTACCCTGGGATAGAAATTTATGTTCTGACCCTGGTGTTCCGACCCCAAATCGAATATAATCGCGTGTTTGATAAATGCACTGGTTGATTACAACCTCATGCGCGGCGTCGTCATGCGTGAGACGTCACTAAACATTCCTGTTGTGTCATCACAAAATGGCGGACGTCGGTAACCGAAGTGACAGCAGCATTAAAAATTCGCAATAGAAATGGAAGGTATGCAAGAAAGCCTCGTGATGCCGGACAGTGACCCTCGGGACGGATTTTTCCATCCACCCCTCACACCCATATAAGATTCTTATATTACTACCCGATTGTTTCTGCCGGTTTATAGTTCTGATTAAGTGGTTGCGCAGGTTGAGTTCGTCATCGCTGAGCAAACATGTCTGTAAGCATTATTCCTTGATGTGGCCTATGAAAAGTTGGGTTCTGGTGCTTTTTGTACCTCAGGCGTGCAGTTACGTGCAAGCGTACATTTTAGTGCACTTGATAAATGTTATTGTGGCACTGAGACGGATTATTACATTTTAACCCTTTTTGTACCAGATGGAATCTTCCTTCTTATATATAGCAGGAGTCCATTTCAAAATTTAGGCGTGTCAGGTTGTTTTTTCATCAAAATGAATATGGAAAATGACTGAACTTTTAGCAAACAGTGGAGGCCCCGATCAGACGCCGCGTTCTGCGGCGTCTGATCTTGGCCTGCACTGTTTGCCAACTATCCGTTTTGAGGTTTCCAGTACTAAATGGGTTAACCGAAACATTACGTACAGGCCAATTCTCAATTGATGGGGTGTATGTTTGATTCTGTCAATGTGTGTGTGTTTGAAGTTTACGTCCCTCCGACAGCTAAGGTCATACGGAGACAGGACCTCGGTTTAAAGACTAATCCGAAAGTCTGGAGAAGCCGGACATTCTGTCAATATTAACCTATATATGACAATGGATTCTCCAAACTAATAAGTTTGGAGCGGTTCATTTCCAATTATAGCGGTGCCAGGTTTAGTTTATACTAATTTATTTTGGTTCGATTGCGACGAAAACTCCAAGCTTATTGAATCGCTCTCGAACACTCATTCCGGATGTTTTCAAGCGCGCGTGAGAGAGAGGCAGTGGCTTTTACACCACTGCTACCCATTTACACCTGGGTGGAGTGGAACAGTGTCATTTCGTGTCTTGCCCAAGGACACACCTCGATACCGGTGGCCGGTTCGAACGCACAACCTCTCGATCATAAGTCGAACGCGTTAACCACTGCGCTATCGAGGCTGACAGTGCCAGGTTTGTTTTGTCTGCTGTAAGTTTTGCTAAAAAAACGTATGTTCTTTAAGCAAACAGCGTAGACCCAGATCAGACGCCGCGGTCTGATCGGGGTATGCACTGTTTGCCAATGTCCCAAAGAAGTATGGGTTAAACATGCGGTACAGACACTAATAAAACGCCACAGTTTGTTTGATTTGAGGTTTAACGTCCCCGTCAACACTATAAAGGTCATTTTGGAGACGTTGCTTTCAATTTTGTGGGACTTTTACCCGACATTGAGATGAAATGACATCTGAAGCCCTGTCGCCCAATGAAACCAATAGGGTTTATTAGCATGGACGGTCCGCCTCGCACCGCGGTTCCTGGACAGGCTTAGATCCTCTAAGCGGTTTACCAGTACTAGTGTGCGGGCCGGATTCAGCTCTGCGTGGAAGCATCATGCAGCCCATATATTTCTTCAAGCCCCCGCTTATACAAAAAAAAAAAAAAAAAAAAAAACGCCACAGAACGAAACGTCTGATTTGGGTATTCACTTAAGAAATGATTTTTTCCTGTTGTTCATGAACGTATGAACCCAGTGGGTCGCGTGCAAAGTAAATGAACCCCAAAGGGATTCATGTAAACTTTGCTAACGACCCGCTGTCGTTCATACTTTCGTGAAAAGCAGAACAATTAAGTTTATTTTTTATATTTACATTCTGGGCGAAAAAATGGTAATCAGTTGAAAAACATTTACACACTGTTTTTCTACAAAGAGCGAAAAAGCGTTGACGTCACCAATGCTCGTTGAGAACCATGGTTGAGACTGACGTCACTTAACGTTACTGAAAATCATGCGTTCGATGCGTTCATGGAAGTATGAACTACATTGTTTTCTATATATTCTCTTTGGTGTCTCTGATGGGAGCAGTGGGTTAATTGTATCGATTCCTGATCATTGCGTCCACTTTTATTTTCTATAGGTTTGCATTGGACTTTACACTTGGAATGTAGACATCACGAAAACACGCCTATATAATTTTTACCCCCTTGAACCCCACTTATATAAAGTAAACTGGGGTTATCAGGGGTAAACCTTATTTTTCTTATTTCTGCTCTTAAATATAGATTATGGGTACTCGTTAGAACCGCCTCGATGAGGCGGTTCTTACGTGTACCCACAATCTATATTTTGAGCAGAAATAAGAAAAATGTCACAATTTTCATCATAAAATCTTCATTTTTTTTCGGCGAATAAATGTACTATGTATTTATATAGGCGTGTTTTCGAAATGTATTGTAATTTTGACGTCAGGTATAAATGTATGGGGCGCAGTTTTACTATTTAATCCGTATTTATAGACATTCATTAATCGAATTTTTGATATCCATAATTCGATTTATGGATATCCATAAATCTGCCGAATAATGGATATCCATAATTCGAATTATGAATATCCATAAATAAAATTATGGATATACATAATTCGATTTATGGATATCATAAATTCAGATCGATTTATGGATATCCATAATTCGATTTATGGATATCCATTATTTCTCTGATTTATGGATATCCATAATTCGAATTATGGATATCAATAGATCGATTTATGGATATCCATAATTCGAATTATCGGTATCCATAAATCATCACCAAAGCTTTTGGTTTAATGATTTCTCCCAAAGGCACGTGATTGTTTAATGTAAAAATCTTTAAGGTCTTCATCATCGCTGGGAGAAGATGGCCAGTCAAAGGGATCTCACTGCCGTGCAACCTTTACAGCCCGTAAGGCTTCCAAAGTAACGGACGCCATACGCTGAACGCCCGTCATGTGTGCAGTTAAATATCGGAACCAGCCGTAAGATCTGGAAATTCCGGCCAAAGCATCCTGTCCCTCTGGAATCACCTCTATGAGGACTGCGCACCTAAGGACACTGAAAGTCGGACGTAAGATTATAATGATCCAAACAGACAATCCGTGCATGCTTTCGAAAGAAAAATGCACATGGTCGTTATACAGTAAAAATACCTATATTAAGACCACTTTTGAACAGTTCCAAAGGTGGTCTCTGACCAGAGGACATTGTGTGCAGAATTCACGAAGAAAGAATAACTGCACCCTTCTAAATAAGCTTTTTAAAGCAGAATTAGTCTTAATTTTAGGTGGTCTTAATAGCAGAATTACACTGTGTATATAGTATTAACATATATCCATATAATACTCTACTTGAGATGTATGGAGTACCAGGCAGATTCAGATATACATCCTGGCCCCCGCCCCATTGGTGCTTGGAGAAATAGATTTGGCTGCATGAGCTGATAGTACTGGTAAACCGTTTAGAAGGCCTTAGCCTGTACAAACAAAGTCGTGCGAGTCAATGGGCGGCAGGGATTGTTTGTTTGTTTGTATTTGAGTTTAAAGACCCAGTCAACACAAATTTAGGTCATTTTTGGGCCGGTCACATTACCTATCCACACTTTTTCTGGGCAGGCTTATACGTAAGCAGTTAACCAGTACAGTGCACATTCATTCGCCAGAAACTGACAACTGCCCTTCTTGAATCAGCGAAAGGGAGAGAATGACCGTAGAAAATATTTCATGATCAATCTCCACGAAAGAATGTTGCCGACCCTTGTAGGTATCGAACCCGCGTCCCGCTGATCACCAGTCAGACGCGCATCCGACTGAGCTATCGAGGCCGGTGGGACTGAGATGTCATTTCATCTCAATGAAGGCTTAATGCCCAACATAATTGGATGCAGCGTCTCCAAAATGACCTAAATAGTATTGAAGGGGACGTTAAACCTCAAATCAAACAAAACATATCTCTCTTTCACCATAGGCCACCACTAAGCCTCCCCTACATTACCTCCACCTCCATCCAGGCTTTTGTTACACACCCTGACGCAAATAGTCGAGTTTGTTTTGTTTTTTGTTTTGCAAAGGGAGCAGTCATTATTTATTAGGTTTATTTGCAGAGTTGAATTATGGATATCCACAATTCGATTTATGGATATCCATAAATCAGCCGAACAATGGATATCCATAGTTCGAATTAAGGATATCCATAATTCGATTTATGGATATCAATATTTCGATCTAAATTAATGATACCCATAAATCGATTTATGGATATCCATAATGCGATTTATGGATATCCATAATTTGTTTTATGGATATCCATAAATCAGCCGAATAATGGATAGTCATTATTCGATTTATTGATATCAATAAATCGAATAATGGATATCCATCATTCGATTTATGGATATCATTAATTCAGTTCGATTTATGGATATCCATATTTCGAATTATAGATATCCATAAATAATTATTGATATCCATAAATAATAATGGATATCCATAATTCGAATTATGGATATCCATAAATAATTATGGATATCTATAAATACGGATTAAATAGTAAAGCGGCGCCCCATATAAATGGGTTAAAACTGATGAGGAAATAAACCAGTTCATATTATTCAGAACGTGAACTTGAAATTATTATAAAATTACTTATAATTAATAATTAATTGTTGAAAGCCTAAAGCAAAAGCTGTAAACTTTCATTGGCATTACCATAATAATTTTTGAGTCCTTTGTTAAGCATATTTTCAGTTTATATCCTGGAACATTAAAATGTTATTTACAGCACTATACTTGTATATGTTATGAATATTTAAAATATTATACACCGTTTCTGCATTTAGTCACAAATATGATCAAAGTAACCTCAGCACATTTTGAGTTTTATATCTGGAATATTAAATACTGAACAAAGTTTCTACGTCAGTTTGTTTGTTTGTTTTTTGTTTGATATATTGTTTAACGTCCCCGTCAACACTGTTAAAGGTCATTTTGGAGACGTTGCTTCCAATTTTGTGGGACTTTTACCCGACATTGAGATGAAATGACATCTCAAGCCCTGCAGCCAAATAAAACCTATAGAGTTTATACGCATGGACGGGCCGACACGCACCGCTTTGCCTGGGCTGACTTAGATCATCTAAGTAGTTTACCAGTACTCGTATACGGGTCGGTTTCAGCTCTGCGTGGAAGCATCTTGCAGCCCATCTATTTCCTCAAGCCCGATGGGCGGGGGACGGTTTCTACGTTAAGGCAGCACTGCATGTGCTCTACATATACACAGTTTCAATGTTCATATAACTTGTACATTATACTAGGTCAGTTCTTGTCTTGAATTTATATCCAATAGTTTTCACAAAGTCAAAGTAGTCTTAAATTTGTGATATTGCTGCAATACAAACTGTTGTTTTGGTAATGGGTGCATTAAGGGGCGTGATAGCTCTATGGTTAGTGCACTTGCCTCTGATTCGAGAGGCCCCCAGTTCGATCCCCGGAGGCGGTGATTATTTCGATGTCCGAACACTCTCCTTTGGCATCATTAGCAGGGATGAATGCCAAAAGGTGCACCGTCCTTCGTCCCCTCCCCACCTGTGCAGGAAGAGTCTGTCATCTCCTGTGCAGGTTAAAGAACCCTACCGTAATTACATGATTACTGTGTAGGCTTTCAACCCTGCTACCTGGAGTGTATGTAATGTACACCTGCGAGTAATGGTCAAATGTGACCGATCGCAGTATAAGTAGAAAGAAAGAAAAACTGTACACTTAGTGTTGTCATTCTAATGTACATATAGATTGTACTCTGTATATTGTTCACAACGTCGGTGAAAGTCCTTCGTCTTTCTGACTGTTCCTCTGACCATATATACTTGGGTGTACAGGTAAGCCCAGCCCCATTCATACCTTTTTATTCAGCCCCATCGACAACTTTCAGAATTTAAAAATCAGCCCCATTGTAATGCAGCCGATTACAATTATATATTGAACTGATATATAAGGAACGCTTGCGTGTTTGTTGTGTGTTTGTTTGTTTGATTTGAGGTTTAACGTCCCCGTCAACAAAGTATACCGTATTTGCCCTAATTACCGCACCGTGCGCTTAGTTTTTTCAACATTGTGTCAAAAAATCACGGTGGAAGATCTACCTAATTAGCACACACTCGATGCGAAAACAATAGCTTCCAAGATGATGCATACTGATATTTAATGGGACGGAAAAGGATACTAAAGCATTGCCTTTACTGTTGGAGAAATAACGTTAAGTGTTTTTATAGATTTACTGAGAGCTTCCAGGGGATGGTTACTGTAAAGTGAGCGCTTATGTATTTCCTTTTCAAAAATAGCTTTGGTGTGCGCTTATAGCAGCATGTGCGGTAATTAGGGCGAATACGGTAGGTAATTTTGGAGACGCTGCTTCCAATTCTGTGGGACTTCTACCCGACATTGAGATGAAATGACATCTCAAGCCATGTCGCCCAATGAAACCAATAGGGTTTATAAGCATGGACGGTCCGCCTCGCACCGCGGTTCCTGGACAGGCTTAGATCCTCTAAACAGTTTACCAGTACTAGTGTGCGGACGGTTTCAGCTCTGCGTGAAAGCATCATGCAGCCCATCTATTTCTTCAAGCCCCGATCGGCGGGGGGCGGAGTGGGGGGGGGGGGTTATATAAAGAACGCAAATTAATTGAACATCTCGAAAATGCGCCTGTACAATTTTGACCCTCTTGAGAACCACACTTTTATATAGTAAAACTGGGGTAAACCTTATTTTTCTAATTTCTGCTCTAAAATATAAATTGTGGATACTCGTTAGAGCCGCCTCAATGAGGCGGTTCTAACGAGTACCCACGATCTATATTTTGAGCATAAATGAGAAAAATATCACAATTTTTTATTTAAATGGTTTTCGTGTTTGTTTCATCACGTAAACACGCCTATATAAATTTGACCCCCTTAAACCCCACTTTTATGGTAAAACTGGGGTCGAAGGGGTATACTCTATTTTCCTTAATTCTGCTCAAAAACATAGATAGAGGTTACTCATTAGAACCGCCTCGTTGAGTCGGTTCTAACGGGTATCCACAATCTATGTTTTGATCAGAAATAAGAAAAATATCGACTGGGTGGATGGGCAGTGGCTGTCAGACCTTGAAATTGTGCATAAAAAGGGCATAGCGCAAAATATAGTAGATGCGTTATTGAGACATTAAAAAAAGATGCAATAACAGAGTACCAGAAACAACAGACACAGTAGTTTGTCTAGCAAACGGACATTCGCCTGCTGAAAGAGGCGGCCACAAAATAGTATTTTCTCGTATGTTTTATATAGGGCTCGATCCCTTCAATTTCAGTAGAAACGACGAGCACTCCCACCAGTTAGTGATTGGGATGACCCCAGATTATGGTATGCAGACATTCTTAAGATTTTAAGAGAAGATGCCACACATACAGTAAAATTCCTACATTAAGACCACCTTAGGAACTGTTCAAAAGTGGTCTTGAAGACCACTTTTGAATAGTTCCAAAGGCGTTGCCTGACCAGAGGACATTGTGTGCAGAAACCGCAAAGAAAGAATAACTGCGCCCTTCTAATTAAGCTTTTTTAAAGCAAAAATAGTCTTAATGTTAGGGGCTATAATTTGAGCAATCTTGATAGAGGTCTACTACACAAAGCTTCATACCAGATATCAAAGACCTGAGCTTTCTGGTTTCAGGCAAGAAGATTTTTAAAGGTTTTCCTTATATAAGTCTATGTAAAACAAGTGGACCCAGGGGGCGGAGCCATTTTTGGCCCCAGGACTATCATTTGAACAACCTTGGTAGAGGTTCCCTAGACAAAGCTTCATACCAAATATCAAGGAACTGAGCCTTCTGGTTTCAGACATGAAGATTTTCAAAGGTTTTCCCTATATAAGTCAATGTAAAACCAAAGGGCCCCAGGGCTGGGACATTTTTGGCCCCGGGGCTATAATTTGAACAATCTTGACAGAGGTCCACAAGATGAAAACTGCATACCAAATATTAAACACCTGAGCCTTCTGGTCTCAGACAAGAGGAGTTTTAAAGGGTTTCCTTTGTAAGCTTATGTAAAACCTAAGGGTCCCGGGGCGGGGCATTTTTGGACCCACCAATCTTGGTAGAGGTCCACTAGATGACGCAGCAAGCTACACACCAAATATCAAAAACCTGGCCTTGATGTTTCAGAGAAGATTTGTTAAGATTTTTCCTATATACATGTAAGTCAATGTAAAACCAAAGGGCCCTGGGGCGGGTGCATTTTTGGCCCCATGGCTATAATTTGAACAATCTTGATAGAGCTCCACAAGACGAAGCTTCATACCATATATCAAACATGAGCCTTCTGGTTTCAGACAAGAAGAGTTTTAAAGGTTTCCCTATATAAGTATGTAAAACCAAAGGGCCCCGGGGCGGGGGCATTTTTGTCCCCAGGGCTATAATTTGAACAATCTTGATAAAGGTCAACAAGACGAAGCTTCATACCAAATATCAAACACATAAGCCTTCTGGTTTCATACAAGATTTTAAAGTTTTTCCCTATGTAAGTCTGTGTAAAACCAAAGGGTCCTGGGGCGGGGGCATTTTTGCCACAGGGCTATAATTTGCACAATCTTGGTAGAGGTCCACTAGATGAAGCTACACACAAAATATCAAAGACCTTGCGGTTTCAGGAGAAGATTTTTTAAGTTTTCATTATAAAAATCTCTTTTTGGCTCCCATGACCAAGATGTGCAACGGACCGGAACTATTTAAACAACTTTGAAAGGGGACCACCTAAGGATCATTCCTGTGAAGTTTGGTCACAATCCGATCAGTGGTTTAGGAGGAGATGTCGTTTGAAGTAATTGTTTACGCACGTACGACGGACAAAAAGGGATCCCAAAAGCTCACCTAACATGACAGGTGAGCTAATAAGACCAAAGTAGGCAATTTTTGCCCTTTCAGGGGCCATAACTCTGGAACAGATGATGGGATATGGGGGTTCAACAAAGGAACCAAGATCCTATGGTGCTTCAGGTTGTGTGTAAATTTGGTTAAAATTATATCATAAACAAAACAGCTATCATGCAGACAAGACCAAAACAGCGAATGTTTGCCCCTTTCAGGGGCCATAACTCTGGTACCCTTGATGTGATATGCCTGGTTCAAGAAAGGAACCAAGATCTTGTGGTGGTACAAATTGTGTGTAAGTTTGGTTAAAATCAAATGATAAATAAAACGGCAATACCAAAATAGGAAATGTTTGCCTTTTCAGGAGCCATAACTCTGGTACTCATGATGGGATATGGCTGGTTCAAGAAAGGAATCTTATCAACCTCGATGCCAAGTCATGACGTTTGAGCAACGTCATATCGACGCCGATGCAACATCATGACGTTGCATCGACTTCGATACGACCTTGCTGCGTATTTTACACCATCCAAAGGCGGTTGCTCTTTTGCTGTTTCGAGAAGCCTCCGTGGTGCAGTGGTTACGCTACTCGCCTTGTAAACCAGGGATCGCAGGATCGATCCCGGGCTTCTCCAGACTTTCGGATGAGTCTTTAAACCGAGGTCCCGTCTCCGTATGACCTTAGCTGTTGGTGGGACGTAAAACTAAAACTCACTCACTCACTTTTGCTGTTTCTTTGGAGTTGTCTTTCTATTGTTTCGGTGGTTTGAGATAGCTGAGTTATTTGATTTTTGCAGTCTTCAGATTCTTCCGTTAGCTAGATGGATGTTCGGTAACCAAAAATATTTTAATAATCTGTTTGTATCAGTATGTAAGATGAAACAGCATTCGTTTGAACTCTTATTAATTTCTTGCATGTGATTTTTGACGGATAAGTGATATATGTGCTGAGAATAAATCTGGACTGATTCAATCAAATATTTTACACGTTAGCAAAGTAGTTTTGTCTCTGTTTTCAGTTCATAACCTGTTTGATAGATTATTGTCCAGGAAATATACACGTATAGTACATCTACATATATTTACATTTCCAGTGTAAAGTCTAATGTAAACCTATAGAAAACAATTGCGTTAATTCTCCCATGAACGCATCGAATTGCATGATTTTCAGTGACGTTAAGTGACGTCATTCTAAACCATTGTTCTCTACGGGCGTTGATGACGTCAACGCTGCTCCGCTCTTTGTAGAAAAACAGCGTGTAAATGTTTTTCAGCTTTAAAAGTTTGCCCTACAAGCATTTTCTCGCCCATTGATGAGGGGCAAATAATGTAAATATAAAAAATAAACTTAATTTTTCTGCTTTTCATGAAAGTATGAACGATAGTGTGTCGCGAGCAAAGTTTACATGAACTCCTTTGGGGTTCATTTACTTTGCACGCGACCCACTGCGTTCATACTTCCATGAACTGCAGAAAAATAAATTTCATTTCTTAAGTAAAAATGAATTCAACATTCATATGCCGTAATTAACAATAAAAATGCATGATAAATGGTACTTTGGCGCGCATTTACTTTGTGAATTAAGTACATTTTTTAAATATATACGTATCACATTCATAGATAAAAAAAATAAAAATATCTTTCAGTCCCTGTACATGTAATATAGACATAAATTTCGTTTAAGGGCCACCGTTTATTTAATAATCTCTTCGTGTTGTATCGCCATGTGTGTAATATATGCATACCACATTCAAAGATACACAAAATAAAAATATCTTTCAGTCCCCGTACATGTAAAATATACATCAATTCCGTTTATGGGCCATCGTTTGTTGATTAATCCCTTTGTGCTGTATCGTCATGTGCGTGCATATGAGTAAAAAGCGCTGTGCAATACGGGTGATTTTTAATGTATATTTAAACCTCAATCCCAGTTAACTTCAAAATAGAGAAATAAACAAAAATAATAAAAAAATAAATACTATAAATGAAGCATTGATATTATGCTTAAAAAGTAGTGACGACATTCATATTCGTACATTACTTAAGCATATTATTGCAACGGAATAATAAGACATTATCACCGTTCAATGATTATCACATACTTCTCTAAAGTTTATATTAAATTTTAAAGAATATAATAAAATGTATATTGGTTCATGGGTGATATTTTTTTCAGCAGGCAGTATAAGATTCCATATGCCCTGTCATATGCGCAGTATCAGTCAAAATAATGAAAAAGTATTCTGCGTGGATAAAAGGTGAAGAGAAGGACTGAATTATGTTCGTAGTTGTTTTGTGGGATAATGCTTCTACATCACCAAAGGAAATGTGCATATCTTGCATAATATCCAACATTTTAAAATCACAGATTTTTGACACCTGATAAAAAAGTAACGGGTCATATGCGGTATTTAAAGTTCAACTGCAACGCTATTTTTTCTATGACTTATCATTGAATACATATAAAATACATCTCGAATAAGCTATTCGCCGTACTTATGTATTTATTAACAATTTACATTCGGTTCACCTGTGGGCAATTGCGAACCGGAAGTGATAATCCGAGTCACGTGACTCTGAACCCTGTGACGTCAATTGTAGAACGGAAGTGGAAATAGCGTGTATTTTACATTGACTGTTCGAGAAAATTGTGATAAAAAACATCTTGTTATCTGAAATAAATTCCAAAAATGCCGACGCGATGTGTTGCACCGGGTTGTGGCAATACCCCTGCACCTGGTCGCGGTTTGTTTACGTTCCCGGAGGACCCGGTATTAAATAAAGAGTGGAGAGTGAATATGGGTCGCGCGAAAAGTGCAAATGAGCCTTTCAAACTATGGGAAAACTCAAAAACTTCGAGATTGTGTGATTCTCATTTCACGGAGGAGTGTTTTATTGTGAGCCCAAGACTAGCGGCGGATCTGGGATTCAAACCAGGCAAGTTTCAGCTCAAGACAGGTGCTGTTCCAACGATCTTTGCCAGACCAAACCACCCCTGGAACACTCCAAAACAGACCAAAGTTGGCGGGGCATACAGGAAACGGCAGAGACAAGAGGTAATGTAGATTATCAGAATGCTGATTATAAATAACATTTGTTTTCAGAGCTTTTTGGTGCAATGGTCCTGAATGGCAGCATTTCATTTTATGGTAAAAGTTTAATTTGTAGGTCCAATGTGGTCCCATGCCTTATAAGACGGTGAATGTGGTCATTTATGGTATCAAATCAAAGCTGCACATCTCATCTCAAATATCAGACTGAAAAATATAACCCTAGGCTTATAATAGAGGTTTTATGAGACGTAGAATCATGGTAGGGTTTGCAATTTTTCGACAATCAACTCCGCCATTTTCAATTCCCGGGCAACAGGGTGGCACATTGTTGATGAGTATTTCCAGTCCTTGGCAATTGGATTTCAGTTTCAAATATTGATTAACTGACCCTATATACTCACCAATAACTGCTCGTCGTAAACTTATTTGTTCAAATTCGGTGAAAAGTAGATTTTTGAAGAGTTTATTTAAAATTTTGCTTTCTACTCCTTCGTAAAATTGAAGCATTCACTGACTCGGATCACAAATCACGTGACCAGTTCATTCATATTAAATAGGTTGTAAACATTGGCGGTATTCGACTGGTAGGTTTCGTGAAATTTCCGTGAAATTCCACGTAGGAGTGTGGTTCCTAGTTGTAATAGCTGGTCACATTGTCCAATCAAATATTTTATTTGCGTATAGCTCATAAGCGACCGTGGTGCACGAAAGGTTCGACTTTTCCTTCGAATAGAATCGTGCTCCACGATCGCTTACGTATTTGAAAAATAACTCATATTTGATTGGACCATGTGATCGGCTATTACAAGATAACACCGCACTCCTGCGTGGAATTTCACGAAAATTTCACGAAACTTCCCAGTCGAATATGGCCATTCTACGGAATATGTAAACAATTAATTATGCACCAATCAGATCGCTGTATTCAATTTGAACGCATGCGCAACCAAATCAGCAGACACAGCTGAGGACCTCGTGATAATAGGCGCATGGCTTGGATTTGAAAAGAAAAATTTCCTTGTCGACAACAAAAAAAGGGTTGAACGTTTGTTTTTTCGAAGGTAAGAATTATTTTTATTTCAGCATAAACGGGCTAATCTGTTACCCTTTTGGAAATTACGGAATTTTGATAAACAAATGGGTGAATTTGCCTGAACCAGTTAATTGGTCAATAATTGCCTTATCAACAGTTAGTTTCATTCCGTTAATTCCCACATTTCAGCAATTATGTAAGAATGTAAGCTCAACAAATATAATTAAGGCCAACGATGGATCAGAATTGTTACTGGTGACGCGTCAAATGACATTCATACACCAAAGAAAGATAACACAAATTACGGATTTAAGGCCCAGGCTTCAAGATTGATATCTTGGCTTAGGCTCTGCTTTCGAATGTGGTCACACTTCAAGCAATACGGATTAAAGGCCCAGGCTGACGAAATGTGGGCTCATTTCTTTAGAATTTATCATTTTCCCAAAAAATGTGGTCCCATCTCTATATAGGGATGGGACCACAATTTGGGGGAAAATGATAAATTCATGGAGAATCTAAAATATGTGGTCTCATTTCTCTGGTGTGTTTTCTGTAAAATTTATCATTTTCCCAAAGAATGTGGTCCCATCTCTATATAGGGATGAGACCACATTTTTGGGGTAAATGATAATTTCATGGAGAATCTAAAAAATGTGGTCTCATTCCTGTGGTGTGTTTTTCTATAACATTTATCATTTTACCAAAGATTGTGGTCCCATCTCTATATAGGGATGGGACCACATTTTTGGGGTAAATGATAATTTCATGGAGAATCTAAAAAATGTGGTCTCTTTCATTATGAATGAGACCACATGTTGCCAGCCTGGGCCTTTAATCCGTATTGCTTGAAGTGTGACCACATCCGAAAGCAGAGCCTGGACCAAGACATCATTCTTGAAGTCTGGGCCTTAAATCCGTAACTATCAGCCTCTGCCATAAATCCCGAGACCAAAAGTGTGAGATTGACCCGTTTTAACTGTAAATGTGAAAATTGTGGTCACAGCAAGTAATAGGAATGAGACCACATTTTTTTCAGCCTGGGCCTTTAATCCGTATTGCCTGAAGTGTGACCAAATTCGACAGCAGAGCCTCAGCCAAGAAATCATTCTTGATGCCTGGGCCTTAAATCTGTAAAGTGTGTTCTCTGTCGATGTCCTTTTGTCAAGCACTTAATATAAGTGAAATATTCTTGCAAGGACATTCAAAATCAAAGAATTAACTGAATAAATAACATTTGTATTCATATTTGTAACTTACACCTGTGGTGTGTTTTTTTAATATATTATTTTTTCCAGATTTCATGCATAGAATAACTATTTCTTCAGTACAAATTAACAACTGTTGGTAGATGTGACCATGGACCTACAGCTAGGGTCATGCAGAGACAGGACATCGGTATATTCTATCTCTATATAACCTTATAGCTGTTGGCATGACATCGAACTGCCATACAAAAGAATCAGTATCTTAGCACCTGGATAAAGTGATGTACTACAACATAAAAGTGTTTAAAATTAACTTTGTTTCTTACAGGTGACATTTTACTGCTTTTGGCTACGATAGAGTATAGGTGGTTTACCGTGTTGATATTGGGGAGGAACTTGATCATCACAGGGATAGAATTGGCTAATCTTGGTGATAAGCAGAGGAAAGAGAGGTGATCCTTTATTGTTCCAGCGAAACATCACTTCATCCAGGTGTGCTGGTAGTTGTTCTAGGGTTGAACCACGCATTCTTTTAAAGACTGCCTTTGAATGAGACCAAAAGGACTCGATGTTCTGTGTGTGGGCCTCCGTGACCGGATCGATGAAATTCTGACTATGGTTTACAGTAAGATGCCTATAACCCAATGTATTAAGAGAGTTATAGGCAGCCCACTGATCAGAGATAATGGTTGTTCCTGGTAAAACAACACGCTGAATAATTGGTATTAATTCAGCGGCAGTGCGGCTATGTACAACATTGAGGAACACTTTACCAGTATCCCGCTGAATAATACCAAAAATCCAGACGTTTGTTTGATTGACCCTCCCCCGGTTATATTTGCGCTTATTTCCCCATTTGCTTTCATCCAGTTCAACTATGGAATTTGGACCCCCCAGCTGAATTGGTTCCTGAAGTAGACACCTGGACATTATGTCTCGATAATAGTTGAACCAGGTAAAAACTGTGTTCCTGCCCACCTGACCACGGAGCATAGAGATTGTTTGAGATGCCGGGACATTATTTGCAAACAAAAACAGAATATGGAGATAGACCGACAACGAAGAGCGTTGGCCCTCCCAGAAACTTCCTTCTCTAATAAATCCTTTACGAAGACACGATGGACATCTCCATATGTATGTGTCGCCAATAAGAGCATCTGTCCTTTGTGACATCCACAATTGACATCTTTCGCAAAACTTTCCATCTTTCAAGAGGTTGTTTTTGCGGAAGAAGTCAATTGTAGTGTCAATACTGCTGGTGATTTGACCCATCTCTGTCAAAGAAATGTCCATGATGCTGTTTTTGGTGAACACTGAATAAGTGAAAAATTCTTAAGGGCTGTAAAACACTAGAAAATATACTACATCAAAAACAGTTACTAATGCAAGACAGTCATGCCTGTAATTGACTGAATAAAATGTGAATATTCAGTTTAAAAAAGTAACTTTAAAAAATCAAGCTTGACAGGATTAAGGAGTTCATAGTGAGCAAAGTGTAAAGTCTTGACTGGTTAGTAGTTGACTAGTGGGTTAGTTCTGTTAGTTCTGGTTAGTAAAGTAGAAAGCTGGTTAGTTGTGGACTTGAGGGTTGAGGGCTGACTTCTCCTTGTTTAGGGTCACTGAAAGTAGAATACAAGGAACCTTTTAAACAATGCACATAAAATAGCTATTCTTATTATTAAATTTAAATATCTCCAACTTGTTAAAATGGAGATATAAAAATTAGTGTGATTTTTAGATTGTGTACCCCAAGAATAGGTTGTGGGTGCTCGTTAAAACTGCCTCATTGAGGCGGTTCTAATGAGTACCCACAACATATGCCTTGGAGCAAATAATAAATTGAATACCCCTTTAAACGCCAATTCTGTGTGTATGAAGTGGGGTATAGGGGGAATGCTTGATGTAAAGTGTGCTTTATTCTGGTCAAATTTAGGGAGGTTTTATGTGGAAAGAGTGGGATTAATAGCATGATATTATTTGGCATTGTGAAATTAAAACATGTTCCGAAGGATAAACCAGGAGAAAGGATTTATATTATGTCAAAGTAAGTAACATTTATATACCTCTGCAGTCACAGAAAAATTCTTGGTAAGAATCACTCTCAAGCTGTTCTTCAAACAAGCTTACGGCTTCTCTGAGAACTCTTCGTAGCAGTGGCTCAACTCCTATGATTTGGGGGGCATATCTATAAGTCATGTGAAATGGAACAAAACAGTTAATGTAGGGAAGATAAACTAGCACATTGATGACATTCCTTCTGCATTGAGCTCCATGATTTATCCTTCGGGACATGCGAAGACTGATTTTGTAAAAGACACAGCATCTGCTAGTGTGATAAGGGAAGAAACAGGTGAAGCCATTATCCATCGCTAAATTCGCATGTTCATCTTCCGCGTCATCCAGTTCATCCTTCGAAATAACATCTTTAGAGGGTAAACCACAGTCTGAACAAAATTGCTCCTTTGACTTGAGTAATGGTAATGGCAATGTTTTACAGAAATCTGAGATGGTATATGGCAACGACTGAAATCCCCCCAGACAGGTCCTATCTGCACAGCACTTGTTAAGGCTTGTCATATATTCAGGAAATGATGCCAACCCAATAATTCTTTCAGACATTGTGACTTACTTCCTTCAGAATTTAATTCTTTTTAGATTTCTTGTTCAAAGTTGATAGTTCTATTCCAGTTCTTGCTATGTTTTTTGTTAAAATGTTTGATTTGTTGTTTTCTTTTCTTTATTTGTTGTTTCTGTTTTTGTTTTGTTTTTAAATGCCGGAGGAACTGGCTGTTTTACTACGATTTGTTGTTATAGTAAATTTACGCACCGTGATTGGCTACAAAACGTTATTTTCATTGTTGTAGTCATGGCGCAGATACATTTGTTACACCTCGGACTTTTTTATATTAGATTCAAGGGTGGGAAAAAAGCGTGGGAAAATCACATACAAATAAGTAGCGTAACATTACCCGCCATGAGAAAGAAATGGGGCTTCAGATTGGGGAAATTTACAAATAATTTGACTTGTATATAACGATGACTATTTTGTATTCAAGTTGGACTTTCTATTTTAATTTTTGTTTTTAATTGTTGGCTTTGTTATTTACCATTCGTTGGGTTTTTTAAGTTCAAGTTTCACGTTACTTACCTCTTGTTTATTTCTCTCTGATGCATGCACATATCTTCTAATAGAACCATCTAGGTACTCGTACCTATTATTCGTCACGTTGTAGGCATACAACCCCTTGTAATTTTTTTCTGGTAAGAGTTTGAAAAGAGCGGTAAAATGACGATAAGCAGCCTCATCACGACCAAGACCCATCAGTCTTGCCCAGTCCATGAACATTTCCGGGTTCATTCCATTCACTATCACAAAAGTGGCAAGCAAAATACGTTGAAAATGTTTGACACCCTGGGTCCAGAACATCCTTCTTATCTTAATGGGCCACTTGCTTGCATCTCCTATAATCTCCTGGATGTCCCGCCAGCTTTCGTATATCTCCCTATTTCGAGACATATTCGATCTTAGATTTGTACAAAGAGACCGGTAGCCGTAGTAGGAATACCATATAAGGACTTGTTTATATTGTAATGTTATAGCAACAACTGGTCTTTGAAAAAAAAGAAAGGCATGGTTAATGTTTAGGTTTATTCATTTACGATAAATGTAAAATACATGCATACAATTAGGTTTTTAGCCAGATGTAAATGTGTTTTTTTTTTTTTTTTTGTTTGTTTTTTTTTTTTTTTTCTAATGTTCTACTTTTATTTGTTTATCTTACATTTTATATATTTAATTATATAAATGCATGTTGTTAATAAACATAAAAGAAATTACGTAAAAAAATAAAAAAGAGAAAAAAAAATGGTTTTCGTTGATTGTCCTTGCTTCGCAGGAAAAAACAGTAAATCACGTGATATGCAAATATGCCGTAATTTACTGTAAACGTTCTATTCACGAGTCACGATCTTCCTTCTTTCATTCGTTAACAAATAACGGATAATAACACTGCTGTTGCGGGGAAAAAAATAATTAATAGCCGCAACACAGTTAAAATGCACTATGATAAGTGATAGATACATTGGATATCGTCTTTCTAAATATTTCAAGAAGGTATAATGTTGTTGACTCGGATAGAACGAAGAACAAAAATTATCGTAAAACAGGAGTTGTGTACCTTATTTTCCGCGCGCTTTTCAGAGGGCGCCTTGTGCAATTGCTTTCTTCCATGTCATTAAGGCGCGTCGTGTCATAGAAGATGGCGGATGTTGAAAAATGTCTTGTCGTCAGTAGAAGTCTGGAAATGTCGCTGTCATGCATTGGATATGCTAGGTAAGTTGTTAAAAACCTCTTATTATGACAGTAAAATAATTACTTATCATTTGTCAGGGCCTGTCTTTTCTCGTCCTATTTCTTGAACCGAGAACGAAACCAAAATTTGGCGATTTTTAGCAAAACAACTACCGATTAAAATACGGCTGACACCAGTGTTGTTTGAGGCGCCAGGATACGAAAAATACTCAGTGTGGACACATTCTGTAGGTCTCGCTGATGAGATGAGATGTCCATGTTTAATTTGATACCAAATTTGTCTAATTTTGACCACTCTAAAGGCACGAAGACCACATTGGACCCACAAATTAAACTTATGCCCATTTTATCAGATTTGTGATCGAGAGGTGGGTTCCGTCCTCATGCTGACCAAAGTGTTGTGTCCCTGATCATAGACAGTTCATCCATGTCTGTCTCAATGGACAGTCTCAATTAGCCAATTTCTCATTGCCAAAACATGCCTATCCAAATCCGCCCCCGCCCATTGGGGCTTGGAGAAATAGATTGGGCTGCATAATGCTTCCATGCAGAGATGATACCGACTGCACATTAGTACTGGTTATCTGCTTGGGGCTAAACCCTAGGAAAACTGCTGCGACTCTGTCCGTCCATGCTCATAATCGTTTCTAAAATAGTTGGAGGAGTGGCAAACAGCGCAGACCATGATAAGATGCCACATTTTGCTGTGTCTCATGTTAGTCTAGGTCACGGGTCAGTTCGCCCGTGAGTCAGTTCGCCCTGGGTCAGTTCGCCCTGATTTGGTGGGTCGTTTCGCCCTTATTTTTTCAAGCTCTATGAAATACGGTTATATGGTTTGGCATATAACGGGGTAAATGCCACCTTTTGAATGCCTTTTGGGGGAAGATGTCCAAGCTCACATAACGTTAACAAGTCTTTGCAATGTAATGGGACTTTTATGGCCGTGGAAAAGACTGGGAATATGTAAAAAGAGTTTGGGATTTCTCTCATTTCTGCTGAAAACATAGATTGTTGATTAGATCCACTTTATTGTCTGTGTTTTAGAAACAGACGCAAGTATCAAGTGGGGTTTAGGGTGGGGTGTCTACATTGCATAAACTTGTTAACATGATGCTCAAATTAGTCAACAGCTGTTCTTTCTGCGCAAGTGGTGACGTATTAGTATGTCCACGTGAACCGGTACGTATAATTAGTAACGTCATGGCCATTCTTACATGTGCAGTACCGTAACGAAAACATGCCTATTTAAGTGTATGGATATTTTACCTCCATAATATGAAAATTTTCCAATGAAAATTTCTCGTTTTTTTTTTAATATTCTTGCTTCAAATAATAGCCTGAGTGCACTCGGTAGAACGAGTACCCACAACCTATTTTTAGCAAAAATAAGAAAATAATAAAACAAAAACACTGAAAACGCCAGTTTTACTTCATAAAAGTTGTGTTTTTTTTATTCATTAATTTATACGTCCAATCCATTTGACACTCCCTTCAAAATAAACTGCTGCGAAACGACCCACGGGCGAAACGACTAACGGGCGAATCGACTCACCCTACAAGGGCGAAATGACCCACCCCAAAAATCAGGGCGAACTGACTCAGGGCGAAACGACCCACGGGCGAAACGACCCGGATTCTTAGTCTACACTGTTTGCTCAGGCATGTCTGTGCAAAACCATATAGTTGGGTGCAACATATGATAAGAGTCATGTTCAGACAGAAAGCCAGAGAGGTAAAACTATGACCAAATCTCCAGTGATTACTGATCGATTATCAATCTCAATGGCATGACTGATAATCGATTATCATTTCAGCACCAATTAGCCAGGCCTATACATTTTTACTGATATTTTTTATCTTCTCAAATGACATTTTCTTGTATCTGCTATCTCTTCTACGTGTATTTGGAGACCTAGAATTATTGTCAAGGGTTGAGGCGGTGGTTTAAAGTTGAAACCTTCTTATTTCAGACCATCCAGCAGATCATATCACAGACAACAGAGCCGGTTGTGACTGACCAATCCACTTTTTCCAGCAGTCAGGAGGGTGCCTGCGAGAGTCTAACAGAAGGACTACAGTCTGATACATCCTCTTCCAGCTCCCAAGTTCTGAGTTCTGTCGAAAATGTGCCATCTCGGAAAAGGGTAAGATTTTCAATTTATAAGATGTGTTTAGTTTGATTCCAGTCGTAACATCCCCGGCAACACTTATTTAACCCTATTCTTACTTTTCACGCCTATCCCTAACTTTGCAAACTGTAAATCCACATCAGATGGTCATCTGATCAGGATCTACAGTCTGACATTCAGTTACGGACCTCTGTCAAGTACTTGTGTGTTTGGTTCGAGTTAGGGGTAGAATGAGAAAAGATTTCATGATCATGATTGGTCCCCTGACCCCATGATCAGTCAGACACAGACCAGGGATTTAAAATTCCACACGTCCACTGGCATTTGCGAAAAATTTTTAAGGCAGGGCGAGTGAGATTTTCAGAACTGACTTCCCCTTTTCTTTATTTTTACCATCCAGATGAAACAGTAAGTTTTCAGGAAATTTTACACCTCTGCACGGGTCCAACATAGCTTCATTCACCTTCATTCTCGCTGTTCATGACAATCCCCACCTTTGCAAAGAGTGTAGATCCTGATCAGATGGCATCATGTCAGAAGCCAATTTTAATCAGGATCTACACTGACATTCAGTTTGTGAATTTGAGCGAACCACTTTATGATGTAATTTAACTTGCTTATAGCCAGAAATTAGTGGGTTTAATAAATTCAGATATTCAGCAGGATAAAGGGTCAATGATTCTTTACATTAGAAAATGCAAAAAACAGACACAAGTTTGTTTCAGGTTTCACATCCCACTAACACTGTATAGGCCATTTCGGAGACATTGTTTCCAATTTTGTTGTACTTTTACCCAGTTTTGAGATGAAAATGACATCTCAAGCCCTGTTGTCCAATTATACCAACATGTGTTAAGAGCATGGCATGGGTGGTTCGTCTCACATCACTTTGCCTGGGAACGCTTGGATTCCATAAGGGGTTTATCAGATCTGTTTCAGCTCTGCAAGGAAGTGCTAGAAATCCTGTTCTCTATCAGTATTGTACTATTTCTGCAAGTCCCGATGGGTGGGGCTTTTCTTCTATAGTAAAATACTGATAGAGAACAGGTTTTTTTTGCAGAGAACCCCATTCGTCGTGTCAATATTTCCCATTTGTTTTATTTAATTTCGGTAAAACAATCTGTTACTGTATGCAATCTGTAGAGACACTGATCAGACACTTCTTGAGTGTGCTCTAGGTGACTAGGTCTGACCTGTTTGTGTAGATGTTCATTTAGAGAATATCCAGTATATAAAGAAAAGGATACATGTACACATACTTACATTTTCGTATTTACAATATATTTTAATGATTCCTATTACACCCCAACCCCTTTATAACACTTTTGTTGGGGTCCAAAGCAGAAACTGTGTTAGTTAAACAACCATGTTATATCCAAACAAAAATGTATAGATTATATAGAAAAATTACCATTCATGGTCATTTTTCTTTATAATGTACACATTTTTGGGATCCATCTGAGAACCGTGTTATATTCAAAACCGTGTTACAATGAACCGTGTTATAATGAGGTTGTGGTGTACATATTTTTATAATGCTTTTTTGTTGCTTTTAGAACTGGCGACATCAGAAAAGTCAGACCCCAAAGCGCTGGGAAGCAAGGCCACCTGTATCAACTAGGTCATTTGGTACGCAGACAGCTAAACCTACATGTATCATGGTCGACAAGGGCTGCCAGTAAGAGCCCCCATCGCCAAGTCTCCCCTCACAGCCTGAGCCACAAGATGCGGTTAACAGTGGTGCAGATGTCAAAGAATCACGCAGCCTGGATGAGAGCTTTTTATCCGATTCAACGGCATGCATGGACATGGGTGAAGATGAAGAAGATGATGATTACCTTCCAGAGATGGAAGTAGATGAATCTGATGAAAGGTAAAGTGTTATTGTTGTTCTCATGACCACAATGTTGCTCTGATGACCACAAATGTCATCCCACTATCTTGACAGAAATTAAACAAGGAGAAATAATTTATAAGAGGCAGAAGCCACCACCAAAACGCGGATAATCTTGAAGAATTTTCTATGTTTCTTCATTTAAACTTCAGACGCCCTACTGAGGCGGTTCAAATGAGCACCCACAACATATGTTTTTGTTGAGCAATAAGGAAAATTATCCCTGAATTTTCACCAAAAACACACCTGATCTAGTCTACTGAATGTTATCGTAAAGAACTCCAAGTATCAAAGATGTAAACATTTGTAATGCCACAGTGAGATGACTATCAGATGTCTTCAACATTAATTTGCTGGACTGTAAGATAAACATTGATTTTTATGAGACTGGGTTCGTCATTGGCATTTCTAACCAGAGACGACGATTGTACATGTAACCAAGACCAGCCTTGAGCTTATGTCAGCCTGAGGAATCAGTCCATTGAATTCTTTTTTATAAAAAGTTTTGTTGTAAAAGCATTTTGCTGCCTAAAGATAGTTGACAGTATAAGCCACTATATGGTTATCATTGTTATAGAACCTCTTGAATTTTAATAACAGTCTTATTTCTTACTTCACACAGGCTGAAACTGGCTTGCCTTCACTTCAATGAAAACTCAAATCGAGCCCAAGATGTAACAAAAGATGGTCAGCTCAAGTGGCAGGTTTCTAGGTCTAAGTACAAGAAAGGTGGAGCTGTGGCGAAACAAACAAAAGTGCCAATTACGTACAGTAAGTACACCCATTTTTTTTCGGATTGAAGAGACTGTTACTCCAAAACTACTTCAAGATGCAGGGTGACAGCTGCCTGAAATTGTTTAGAGCAAACCTGGTTATCTTCCTGGCAGGTTGTCAGCTTCCTGTAATTTTTATGGAGTATTTTGATTGCAGGATGATAGCTACCTGAAATTGGTTATCTTGCTTTTCAAGATGATCCCATAATTGGTGTAAATATCTTTTTAGGGGCTATAGATCATCAATTTATACATTGCATTTTGTTTCTCTCGAAAACATTATGAATTTATGAACATCACAAATTGAAAATTTTTTAACAGGCCTCCGTGGCCTAATGGATAAGAGCGCTGACTCTTAGTCATTAGGTCTCTCACCGCCGTAGGTTCGAGCCTCGCTTGGGCCACGTGTGAGACGCCAAGTTCTGCAACAGAAGGTCAGGTGGTTTTTCTCCGGGTAGTCCGGTTTTCGCCCACCTCTGGTTAACGATCGGCTCGATATGAGTGAAATAATCTTGAAAGGGCCGTAAAACCCAAACCCAAAAAAAATTTAAAATTTTATTATTAGTGGTACAATCTTTGGTCAGGGGTCTTCAAGCGTGTTTACTCCACTGCAGGGGTGTAAAATTTCACTTGCCCCCTCACATTTGTGATTTAATTTAGGCAGGGTGAGTGAGATTTTCTTAATTTTTAGCATCTAAGTGAAAGTTTAATTTTTTTGTTTCGGGTTTTCCTTTATAGGTTATATCACTCATATCGAGCCAATGGTTAATCAGAGGTGGGCGAAAACCAGAATACCTGGAGAAAAACCACATGACCTTCTGTTGCAGAACTTGGCGTCCTCCACGTGGCCCGAGCCAGGCTCAAACCGAGAGACCTAATGACTAAGAGTCAGAACACTGACCCACTAGGCCTTGTGTATGTTTAGACCATAGGAGGAGGATATTTTACACCTGACTTCACAAAAACTGATACCATCTTATCCATTATATTTCAGACTATGTCAATCAGCTGATTAATGAAGTCGTTGCAAGGAGGCAAACACTCAAGAGCTATAAAGCCTGTCTCGAGGACTTACAGCCTGTTATTGCTGCCACTCCAAAGCCAGTGTCATCCAAATATGAGAATGTGAACAAAATGGCTGTTGTGACTGCCCACAGATCACGATTCGGAAGTGCCTTTAGTGGAAACTAGAGATATGTGTCAGTTACATTCAAATTGTGATTGGTATTTGGATACTGTGAATATGCGTGTTAACCTGAATGGATTATACATTTAAATTCGAGAACGTCAGTGAGTAGTTGAAAGACAAAGAAGCAGAACATATTTTTGCAAAAATCATCTGCAAACCTAACCAGTGAGAATCTTTTCTTCAGACACTATATCCAAGCCCATGCAGAAACCCAGTTCTAGGTGTACTTGTAGGCAAGCAGGCTACAAGAGAAACTGCATTGCTTGGAAGCCACTGTTGGTCTTAAATGCTCAGCTAATTTGAGCATGAAACTTTGTCTTGCTCATAAATGTTGAAAATGCCACACAATAATCACTGGATCCTGCAGAACTCTGTGTGTTTTGGGCCCCAGGTGTCATATTTTTCGGGCATCTGCAGATTTCAGATTTCTATTTTTACCCCCATATCCTGCTGCCTAAAAATATTTGTATCTGTGAACGAATCGGTTTAGTTCATATTATATATACATTCAGTTCACAACTGCATGAAAAAAGTGTAGATCCTGATCAGATGGCTTCTTCAGAAGCCATCTGATCTGGATCTACACTGTTTGCAAAGTTAGGGATTGTCATGTCCAGCAGAATAATGGTTAAAAAGCTTGGTCAGTATGAGGCCTGTTTGGCTAATGTTTTTCTGGATTTCTTTGTTTATGAGCATTACAGATTTCATGCTCAAATCAGTTGAGCATGATGAGAGTATCTTTAATTTATACTACCGGACCAAAATTTTTTGTACAGCACCACAAACACACAGTGTGACTTATGTCCAGTAAATCCTAGAAACAAAAATGATATCTTACAATAAAATATGCCTTCAGTCCTGTAGGTACATATTCTGTCCAGTAGAAGATAACAGACTTTACTAGCAGTAAGAGGCTTTTTCATTGCATCTTATCCTCTCTGTATGATTTAAAACTTGTTTTCATGATTTGTGTGATCACAGCCATTTCAAGAGTATTCAACAATAAACTTAAAATGCTGAATGACATGAGTCATGGAGGAAGGCACCGTGAAATAGACCTAAGTGTCTCAGTTATTATGGACTGGTCGCCCATCAGGCATTTTTGTTTGCATTCAGGTTTAACGGTCCAGTCAACACTATTTAGGTCATTTTTGCAGTTCCATTCACCTATAGATCCACACTTTTGTTTGGGCGAGCATATCCATATGCAGTTAACCAGTACAGTGCACATTCTTTCTCCAAAACTGAGAACTGCCCTTCTTGAATCAGCGGGAGAGAATGACCATAGAAAGGATTTCAGGATCAAACTCTACAAAGAATGTTGCCGACCCGAACCCATCAGGGCTTGAATAAATAGGTTGGGCTGCATAATGCCTCTGTGCAGAGCTGTAGACAACCTCAGGAGTTCTGGAAAACCACTATAAAAGCAGATCTAAGCCTGCCCAAGAGAAGTGGTTCAAGTATGTGACTGCCCATGTGTACAAACTGTTGGTTTCTTTTCATTAGGCAGCAGGGCTGGAGATGTCATTTCATCTCACTGATGGTTATAAGTCCCACAAATTGGGAACTATTGTCTCCACAATGACCTTTACGGTGTTAACAGGGGCATTGAGCCTCAAATCAAACAAAATGTAGACTAGATACAGCTGAATAAATCTCTGGCCTTGATGCCGTAATAGGTAAGAGCTCAAGACTTCTTTTATTAGGTCACCTGTGTTTTTAACCTTTAACCTGCTGAATAGTCAATTAAGCCACACCCACTTATGACTTTGAACCAATTAGATTACTTGATGCAGTTTATTTCTACGTATGCAACATAGCGATACATTCTGGAAGTAGATACTTTTATAAATTGAAAGTGGTTAACAACCACAGTCTGCTAGTAACCCTACAGTTTATTTCTACATATTCATAAACTGAATGTCAAACAGTGTAGATACTGATCAGATGGCTTATTCAGAAGCCATCTGATCTGGATCTACACTGTTTGCAAAGATAGGGCTTGTCGCCAACAGCAGGGTAGAGGTTAACGAACTTGGCTCCTGTCACCTGAGATGCCAAGTTCTGCAATCTGCCTAATATTAGTGAAAAAATCTTGAAAGGGCTGTAAAAACGAAACATAATAAAACAAAACAGAAGGAACACTGTCATTTGTTAAAGATCTGTTTAATACAACTGACTGAAATCAGAGCACTGACAACACTGTTGGGTTGTTTGCCTTTGAGTGTATGATAACTAGATGTAACCTTGATCCTGAAGCAGAACAGTCACTTAGACTGTGAACAGTTCATGAAAAAACCTACAAGAAGCTTGGGTGGCCAGCAAAGACTGAGATCAGCCTGCGCCTTAGCAGTCTGATCAGAGTCTTTGCTGGTCACATGTAAAGTTCTACTATATACTACAGTCTATGTAAACCAAAATGAGCAAAAGGTCTTGTCTTAGTGGATGGGTGAGTGGGTTGATTTTAGTCTGCTGGCTGCATGGTCACATTGTAGGCTTTGTCTTGAATTGGGGGAAGGGGAAGAATGACTATATGTAGAAAAACTGTTATCCTCTTTGCACTAATAGTCTCTTTGATATTTGAAACCACAGTATTGCTCTGATGGCCAGCTCTGACGTATCTTGTTCACAGCACAAGCTGGTATCACCTTCCGCATTCCTCTTCCAAGTCTGTGCCACACCCATCTCGTAAAACGTCTGTATGCAACATGGCGGTACATTCTGGAAGTAAATAATTTTATATATTAAAAGTGGTTAACAACCACAGTCTGCTAATAACCCTGATCTTGCTGAATATTTTAACCACACCCATTTCTGACTTTGAATAAATCAGATTACTCGATGAAATTAATAATTTATAAGCTGAATGTCAAACAGTGTGGATCCTGATCAGATGACTTCTGATCTGGATCTACACTTTTCCAACGAATGAGGCTGTCGAGAACAGCAAGATAAGGGTTAAACCTTAATGGCCTTGTTCTGTCTAAAATGTAAACCTCCAAACAGACATAACCTGTGAACAAAGAGCACTCTTGGCCATTCCTTTGTGCCATCTTTGTAGACAGGCTGGATTGTTCCTATAGATGTATGTATATATTATATGTAGATATGCTATTTTTGATAGCAAACATGTACAGTAAAACAGGTCTTAGCAGCCACCTCTATTAAGCAAGCAGCCTGTCATAAGCAAGCAAGCATTGGTTACCTGAAAAGTAGAATGCATAAATTTTACCTGTATAAAGCTACAACCTGTCATTAGAAAGCAAATTTCGAATATGTTTTGAGGCGCTTGCTAATACAGGTTGGACTGTATACATTTGGTAAATCAACCTTATCATCCATCCACAGTGACAAGACCTTTTGCTCATATCCGGGCATAGATCATAGAATATAGTAGGTACATGCGATCAGTGAAGACTGATCAGCCTGCAAAAATGTACAGGCTGGAGTCTTTGCTGGTCACTCAAGCCTTCTTGTAAATTTTGTCATGCGCTGGCTCTTAGTATAACGAAGGATACCAATGAACTACCCAGGCCTACCCAATGGGGAAAGGGCATGTCTGTAAATACCAAGAATAAAAATAAAAAAAATATTTGTACATATAATGCTGTTATTTTTCTTGCCCCTGTCCTTGATCTTATATAGTTGGAGTACCAGAATGCCATCTTTCTCAGACTCAGCTACAGTATGACATCAATGCAGGTCTATAAAATACATTCTGTTTGTGCTCAGTTTCACCAGCTGCTTACCAAAACCAATTGGTTGGATTTTGCTTGTTTCCGGGTTTTAATACCCAGTCAACACTATTTAGGTCATTTTTAACCCGTCAGTTTACCTAGCCACCCTTTCATGGACAGGCTTACACATCAGCGGTTAACCAGAACTATGCACCTTTTTTGACGGAAACTAACAACTGTCCTTGAATCAGCATAAGGGAGACAGAATGATTATTGAAATCATTTCATGATCAACCTCCACAAAAGAATGTTGCTGACCACACAGGTATCAAACCGATGTCCTCCTGATCTTCAGTCATAAACAAATCCGACTGAGCTACTGAGACCGGCTTACAGTTTCTAGGAGAGTTGATGAGTAAAACACCGTCACCTAGCTGGTAAACACATTCAATGGCTCATACTTACTCATGAATTGGCTCATCATCACCAACATGACCATAGTTGTCCAAGAATTCATAGAAGGATGTCTCTATAACATACTGGTTCAGACAATTTCCTTCATAGCCAGGATGCTGTGTGATGCACTGAAGGTCTTGATCTTCTACTAAGTTGTCAATGAGACCAATCTCCCTGCAGCATGTGCTCTCATCTACAGATGGCATGGGAATACAAAATCCACATTCACACCTGAAAAATAAAATGGCATACAAATTTAGGGTCAGACTTCAATGTTACATGCTAACTTGAGGTTTTTTTTTTTTCTCTGTGCACTCTGCTTTTGGCCTACTACCCTCATGTATTGGGGCTTGGAGAAATAGATTAGGTGCATATTACTTCCACGCAGATCTGAACCAATCGCACATGAGTACTACTGGGAGGTTCTTAGCCTGCCACGGAAAAGTGGTGCAAGTCTTGCTTCGAACCCGAAAGGGTTTACCCTGTCCTTGTGTGGATCAGTTCTGTGTAGAAGCAACATGCAACCCAATCTATGTCTTCAAGCCCTGTGGGCAAGGACCATTAGCATGTGTTGCTAGAAATTACAATTTAATTTATTACACAAGTCATCTTTGCAAACAGTGTAGATCCAGATCAGATGGCTTCTGAAGAAGACATCTGATCAGGATCTACACTGACATTCAGTTTATGAATTTGTAGGTATAAATTTATCCAAGTAGCCTGATTGGCTCAAAGTAAAAAATGAGTGTAAAATGGGTGTGGCTACACTGAATATTAAGCAGGACATGGGTTAATCCCGGAGTTTTTTTGCTGAATCTAGCACATAAATATTTACCTTTTGTTTTTTTATTTTTAGTTTAATGACTCAACCAACACTATTTAGGTTATGTGGAGCATGTCAATGAACTATCCATGCTTTTCCTGGACAGGCTAATTTATTGCACTTTTTGGCCAAAAATTGACAACTACCCTGGTTGAATCAGCAGAAGGGAGAGAATGTTTTTAAAGTAATTTCATGATCAATCTCCACGAAAAGTTATGCTGACACTCACAGGTCTCGAATCTTGGTCCTCTGTACACAAGTCGAATGCGCGCCTGACTGAACTGCAGAGGCCGGCCGGTTACTTGTTGCAGTAATGATTAAAATACACCCGGGTATCACCCCACTTTGGGTTCAACACACACTTGTCGCCAGGGATGACAGAAGAAGATAAGTCCAATGTTTTGCTGTTACATTGTAGGTTATCTGTGGCATTTTTGGTGCGTAAATATCTATATAGAGACTATAATAACAAAAGCAAGCCAATAATTTCACACTTCAACAAGGGGTGGGGGTGCAAATTTTTCCACTTTTCATAAACAGTGAATGAGCAGGAATTATCTTGGCTTTCTGGCTCATTCTATTGAAAGTATTTGGCCCTATTGCGGGTTGTAAAGATGACAAAACAGTTGTCAGCCCCCACTGTCTCAACCAGTGCCCCCCCCCGCCCCCCCGATTTTTTTATTTACTTCCTCCTTTCCTTACGTTATTCTCGGCTATCAAAATACGAAACGGAACCTTACTAATATTGGGCTAATCAGTAGTAAAGTGGACGAACTTATTTTTTCCTCGTCATGCATTTTTTGGTTTATTATTCTCGCTAACTTACCAGTCTGTGTTGCCGAGCCTATCGCTCAGCTGGCCCTTCAAATCTGACTCGCTAGATGTGTCCGATTCGGAATCTTCCGAGTAAGGCGCAGATTCTCTTCTTGGTTCAAACTGATACGGCTGTACCGGCCTGATTGACCCAGCTAAAACAGAATCACCGTCATTCTCCTCTAACTCTCTAAGATTTGCACTGTCCGCCATAGCTGTCACTTCGAAATGTGTTTACAAATGACGTCACGCGCAAGTGCGCATGCGTGAAAATCTAAATTTGGACAGGTGCGAAAGAACGGTAAATCACGTAACTTTATTGGCTTATAACTTCCCCTATATAACCTTTTGAATTCTCGCGACTTTTTGTAATTGCTTATTTTTATCTGTGCTACATGGATAATTAATAAAGATATGGTGGTAAAATTACCGTTTCCGTTGAACTTTAATATCATATGTGCGCATGTGACTCGTAATAATAATAATAAATAATAATAATAATAATCGACCTTATTACATACCTTCTATAGGAAAATTACATTAGAATCTTTTCAATACAGGCTCATTTTTCGCTATTTTGATGGCACAGTCACGTGACGGGGCCAAAAATCCATATAATATGGATTTTTGGCACTGCCTTTCCATATTGGCACTGCTCCACTCTGTTACTATAGCAATAGAACGTTAATGCCGTACTCCATAAGCTTCAAAATGGCCGCAGAAAAATCACTTGAAGCAATGTCAACCCGATTTCTGGACCTAGACAGAGCGATAGAAGATAGGGATAACAATAGATTTTGAGAAAAGTCTGATATTTCGTGGCAAGCATGAAAAATGAAAAACAAAATACTTTTTAAAAGAAGTTCACCCACGATTGGGAAGCATTGTGCAGGACGTTGCTTTCAAGCACAGCAGGGATGTCCCAACATTTGAAACAATAAGGTCTTGCCAACAACCTTAAACGAACAGATCCCTTCACTTATGAGGAGCTGGAAATTGTGCGGAGGGAAACATGTCCCCAAAAATTGTCGTCTTGAATTTTAACCTAAACAACCACCGCGACCGACTGCTACACACGGAATCGATTATGCAGTAGCTTGATGAATGACACTAAGAGCCTTTAAAATCAAAATGGTCTTCAAATAAGCACAAAACATTCTGCAAAATACCTTAAAAAGCATTCTTTGAACTGCAGAAATTCTGTATTTAAAATGGCGATTTGTTTGTGTTTTTAAACTGACAGTTGCGACGTCACTTGTGACGTAATTTGCTGCGCACTACTATGATACTGTATTACCGTGAGCATGGTTAGTGTAGGCCTACTAATCAGTTATATAATTTAAAAGGAATTTCTTTCTTTTTTTCGGCGGATACCGAAAATATAGCCTCAACCCATTCGATGAAACGTTCCCGGCATCAACCTTTAAAAAGTAAATGTTCTCTTTGCCTTCATTTCTTCACGTTGCAATATAACTATGCTATATAAATGATGTAATAAAGAGGTTATGATATGGTAAAGGTGTGCCTCTAAGTCATATTGGCACCGGAAGTCATATTGGCCCTCGGGCTAAAGCCCTCGGGCCAATATGACTTCCGGTGCCAATATGACTTAGAGGCACACCTTTACCATATAATAACCTCTATTTATTTATAGAGGGTAACACATTTAGTAAACTAGTACTAATCTTCCATGTGGCCCTCTTTTCCTGGGTAGAACCAGTACTAAGCAATGTGGATAAAGTCTCTTGCTCAAGGAAACAACACTTGCCGCTCGTGGGGTTCGAACCCGGTACCTCTCGATCCCGAGGCCGTTACTTTACCACTGCACCACAGCGCTCCATATCGCATATCACATTTTTACGCTCCGGAAGTGGATAGAAATCGGCACCGGGAACGTTATCCATTTTCAAATCTAAGAAGAGTATACATGGGAAATAATATGCAGGGGCGGATAATTAAGTTATTGAACTGGGCTATAGCGGAATTTCACTGTACTGTTTTAACAGAAGCGAATCCGCAAGCTCCTTACAATGCTCTGCTGTCTCATTATTATCAGCCTCGGGTAAATAGACTTACTGCTGTACAAAGATAATTTGGTCAATTAGCATTATTAAGTCCTTGTCGGAAAGATGTCCTCCGGTCATTTCATGATTCTCATGCCGAAGATGTCCAGAACATCTTTGCAGGAAAATACTATTTTCTATGTGTGTATCAAATAATAATTGACTGTGCTACAATTTGTGATGCATGGCGAGTGTGTGTGTGTGTGTCTGTGTGTGTGTGTGTGTGTGTGTGTGAATTCGGGTTTAACGTCGCTTTCAACAATTTTTCAGTCATATCACGACGGTGTCTGGTTGCGACAGGGAGCTCAATGCTCACTTTTATAGTGCTGTCTCACTGTAGTATCATGTCCCAGACACATTACATGATACCACACCCAGTCAATTTATCCTGACACTGGGTCGATCAGTCCTAGCTCTACCCCGTAAATCTGAATGCCAAGCGAGGAGCAGCTAGAATCATTTTTAACGAGTTTGGTTTGTCACGGCCCGATATCGAACCCGTGACCTCCCGTTCCCCGGAACAGACACTCTACCAACTGAGCTATCGGGGCCGGTGTGATGCATGTCGACGAATGACGGTTGAAAATTGACAGGAAAAAGTACCAGCCATCATTGTCTTCAATGCCTGCTGTAAATGTTTGGCACATTAGGCCCACTGCCAAAGACCAGAGGCTATCAGTATGTCTAATAGGCAGTTTCTTCTTATTGGCGTGAAACTTATCTTTGAGTGACACGATGCCATCCAGCGTTTTCTGCAAAACTCTAGATCCTGTTTGACAACCAAATATAAGTGACATTAAACTAGTTCTTAGAGACATTACTAGGAAATACCATGAGGTTGATGATTATACATTGATGCAGTTGCTGATAGATAGTAGTAATATCTTACTGAACCGTCCAGATCATGTTCGGTCCAAGATTACTGGCTCCATTGAGGTATTCTTCTAATTATAGTCGACCATTAGTATATATGCCACTCATAACTCCTGGTGACTGCCAGAGGTGCCAAGAAAGAGGGAGACAGACTGAGTCGTACACAGCAATGTATCCTATTACGTTGCTTATTTGAGCAGCTGTGGCAGTGACGTTTATAAATGAACCAGCGCCCGACAAAACCTACAATAAGACATGTGTGCCCACCGAAGACTCAGATCAGCCTGCGCATCCATATAGTCTAACCAGTGACTTCGTTTGCTGCATGAAGGAGCATTGGACCTTTAGCTATTCTCAGAGCGCACAACGAAGTCTCTGATCAGACTGCGCGGATGCGCAGGCTGATCTGAGTCTTCGTTGGGCGCACATGTCTTATTGTAGGTTTTGTCATGCGTTGGCTCAAATATAATCTCTTTCCTGGGTTATAAATTGTGACGGGACTGTATGTGTGTGTGAATTCGGGTTTAACGTCGCTTTCAACAATTTTTCAGTCATATCACGACGGTGTCTGATTGCGACAGGGAGGTCAATGTTCACTTTTTATAGTGCTGCCTCACTGAAGTATCATGTCCCAGACACATTGCATGATACCACACCCAGTCACATTATCCTGACACTGGGTCGACCAGTCCTAGCTTTACCCCGTAAATCTGAGTGCCAAGCGAGGAGCAGCTAGTACCGTTTTTAACGACTTTGGTATGTCGCGGCCCGGGATCGAACCCGTGACCTCCCGTTCCCCGGAGCGGACACTACCAACTGAGCTATCGGGGCCGGTATAACGGGACTGTAAAGTGAACTAATAGTTAGTGAGTGAGTGAGTGACTGTTTGAGTTTTACGTCACACCAACAGCTAAGGTTATACGGAGACGTGGACTAAATGACTTTACGGATGAACAATTTAACTGGTGTTACCAGATCTGCCTTCAAAGGCAGACATTAGTACGAGCTGCAATGTACAAGATGCAGAATTAGACGATTCAGTGCCCTACACGACATTTTAACACGGTACAGTTTACCACCCATCCGAATGAGGAACGAGTAAGTTGGCAAAATGGCGATATCGGATATAACAAGTCATCATACTAGTAGCTGTCATTTATTTATTTTATTTATTTTATTTATTCATTACTTTGAGAGGGTGACCCGCCTATCGGGGCTTGAAGAAATAGATGGGCTGCATGATGCTTCCACGCAGAGCTGGAACCGACCCGCACACGAGTACTGGTAAACCGCTTAGAGGACCTAAGCCTGCCCAGGCAAAGCAGTGTTTGTCGGACCGTCCATGTTTACAAACCCTACTGGTTTCATTAGGCGGCAGGGCTTGAGATGTCATTTCATCTCAAAGTCGGGTAAAAGTCCCACAAAATTGGAAGCAACGTCTCCAAAATGACCTTTTACAGTGTTGGCGGGGACGTTAAACCTCAAATCAAACCAAAAACAATTAGCTACAAGCTATTCTACCTTGAGGCCCTCTTTAACAAACTATATACATATATACATTTGAACACAGTATCACAATTGCACGACCCGCAGAAAAAGCGACCGACTGAAGTCGGTTGATTTCTAAGAGTGCCCTAAAATCACCGTGTCATTCTGTCATTCGGTCAATCGGTCATTCTGTCAGTCTTTCAGTCTGTCAGTCTGTCTGTCCGTCCGTAACCCGTTTGTGAAAATTGGTGATAGTGACTTAACCGCTTGGAATATTTAAACAATTTTTGGCACACTGATAGATATCAATGAGATCTAACCAATGAACTTGCGAAATATTACATTCCATTTAGTATAGCCTTGCCGAGGCGAAAAATGTGAAAATTTTCGAACTGCTTCTCCTCGGAAACCGTTGGGCCGATTGAAGTCAAATTTCATATGTAGCCTCTACGGGATGGGGAAAACCAAAATTTGCTCATGGGGTCCAGGTCACATGACCAAAATGGCCACCAAGCCATATATGGCCTGTCTGTCTGTCCGTCCGTAACCCGTTTGTGAAAATTGGTGATAGTCACTTAACCGCTTGGAATATTTAAACAATTTTTGGCATACTGATAGATATCAATGCGATCTAACCAATGAACTTCGAAATATTACATTCCATTCAGTATAGCCTCGCCAAGACGAAAAATGTGAAAATTTTCGAACTGCTTCTCCTCGGAAACCGTTGGGCCGATTGAAGTCAAATTTCATATGGAGCCTCTATGGAATGGGGGAAACCAAAATTTGCTCATGGGGTCCAGGTCACATGACCAAAATGGCCGCCAAGCCATATATGGTAAAAACCCTTCAAAAATAGTCTTCTCCAGAACCACTGGGCAGATTTCCACGAAACTTGATAAATAGCATCTGGGACGTAGGCCCATCATAAATTGCTAAAATGGTGACCCTGGGTTGACCTTGACCTTCTTTGTGCCTAGGTCAAACTTTAACATATGCTTTTGTTGGAATATTTAAACAAGTTTTGGCATACTGATAGATATCAATGAGATCTAACCAATGAACTTGCGAAATATTACATTCCATTAAGTATAGCCTCGCCGAGGCGAAAAATGGGAAAATTTTCGAACTGCTTCTCCTCGGAAACCGTTGGGCCGATTGAAGTCAAATTTCATATGGAGCCTCTATGGGATGGGGGAAACCAAAAATTGCTCATGGGTCCAGGTCACATGACCAAAATGGCCACCAAGCCATATATGGTAAAAACCCTTCAAAATAGTCTTCTCCAGAACCACTGGGCAGATTTCCACGAAACTTGATAAATAGCATCTGGGACGTAGGCCCATCATAAATTGCTAAAATGGTGACCCTGGGTTGACCTTGACCTTCTTTGTGCCTAGGTCAAACTTTGACACATATGCTTTTGTTGGAATATTTAAACAATTTTTTGCATACTGATAGATATCAATGAGATCTAACCAATGAACTTGCGAAATATTACATTCCATTTAGTATAGCCTCGCCGAGACGAAAAATGTGCAAATTTTCGAACTGCTTCTCCTCGGAAACCGTTGGGCCGATTGAATTCAAATTTCATATGGAGCCTCTATGGGATGGGGTAAACCAAAATTTGCTCATGGGGTCTAGGTCACATGACCAAAATGGCCGCCAAGCCATATATGGTAAAAACCCTTAAAAAATAGTCTTCTCCAGAACCACTGGGCAGATTTCCACGAAACTTGTTAAATAGCATCTGGGACGTAGGACCATCATAAATTGCTAAAATGGTGACCCTGGGTTGACCTTGACCTTCTTTGTACCTAGGTCAAACTTTGACACATATGCTTTTGTATTGGAAAAGTGAGAATGCATTTTATCCTGCAAACGATTCAGAATACAGTACGTAAGAATAAGATATATTTTTGCTCCTTACGATAAGGCGCATTTATTGGGGGAACCGTTTTAGGTCCAGGTCACATGACCAAAATGGCCGCCGTACCCATATATGGTAACACTCATAAAGCTAAAAGCATCCGGCGGGTCGTGCACTTCAGCTGAAGCACTGGTTTTCTCATAAAACACAAGTAATATGACACCGTGCTGGCTAAAAGGAAGTTCTAAAATAATATCGTAAGACATAGCAAAAGTGCACAATTTTAAATGGCCTTAAGATATTGGATTAAAACAAATCATTAATATATCTTGTAAGTGCGTATAAAACCTGTCAGCAGAACAATCCTAAAAGATGAGCCATATTAATACCCGCGCCGTGAAAAATCACGTAAAGTAAGATGCTCCGTGAAGCAGAAAGCCTGTGGCGGACCCAATGTCCAGACAACAAGCTCCCCGCAGAGCGGAAACATAATACGCGGATTTAACTCAGAAAAACGTCAAAGAGGCTCATTGACTAAGAAGAATGCTGAATCCTCAAGATTAAAATATCATCACGAAAACACGCCTAATATAATTTTCACCCCCTTGAACCCCAATTTTATAAAGTAAAACTGGGGTTTCCGGGGGTATACCTTATTTTTCTTATTTCTGCTCTAAAATATAGATTGTGGGTACTCGTTAGAACCGCCTCGATGAGGCGGTTCTAACGAGTGCACACAGTTTATATTTTGAGTAGAAATAAGAAAAATATCTTCGAGGCGGTTTTAACGAGTACCCACAATCTATATTTTGAGCAGAAATAAGAAAAATATCACAATTTTCATCATAAAATGTTCATTTTTTTGGACGAAAAAGGTGGCAGTGTATTTGTATAGGCGTGTTTGCGTAATGTACATTCTGAAACATAATTTCAAATATGCTATGATGTAGTTTTAAGACAGATTTTAAAACTATTAAGGGAACCTGTCTCTCTAATACGTTGAGGAAGCAGAGCAGGAAAAAGAACCACCATGTTATCCCCAAACAAACATAGCCTGTGAGCGCTTTTATAGCAAATTTGCACAAACGTTGGTGGTGTACCAATGTAGGTATCATCGTTTTAGGAAATCATTGGTTGGCCGATTCTCTCACAGTGTAGGCTAGTTAATTGCCAATTACCATAATGGTGTTCCGCACATCGCCAGCACGGAAGACAGTTCCTTTTTCCCCGTTACGAAAAACAGTTCCTTTTCATCCGTTACGGAAGACAGTTCCTTTTTTCCCCGTTACGGAAAACAGTTCCTTTTCACCCGTTATGGAAGATATTTCCTTTTTCCCCGTTACGGAAAACAGTTCCTTTTCGCCCGTTACGGAAGACAGTTCCTTTTTTTCCCCTTACGGAAAACAGTTCCTTTTCACCCGTTACGGAAGACAGTTCCTTTTTCCCCGTTCCACTTGGAAATGACACTCCTAATGAATAAAATCATTGTACCAAAACAATGGTCCTTGCGAACACTCACAACCTACGCATGAAGCCAGAATGAGAAAGACCTACTTGATACGAGCCTTGAAAAATATTTTAATGTGGTTATTTTGTGCTGAAGGAATGCGAGGATATTCTGACAAACATTGTGTTTCTCCCGGATTTGCTCCAGATGCGACATTTTTTTCAGACTGTGTTAATGTTCAGTTTGAACCATCATATGGGCCCCGTCAAGCGATTTTGGTACTTATCGCCTATGCGAGCAGCGAAGGTTCAGGCGAGCCTGCGCATCCGCGCAGACTCGCCAGAACCTTCGCTACTCGCTCATACAAGCAGTGAATCAAGAGGAACCTTCAGACAGAAAGCAATATCCCTGGCCCTTCTGAATGGATGGGCATGCGCAGTTAAAATTTGTCACTTATCGCCTATGCGAGCAGCGAAGGATCAGGCGAGCCTGCGTATCCGCGCAGTTTCGCCAGAACCTTCGCTACTCGCTCATACAAGCAGTGAATCAAGAGGAACCTTCAGACAGAAAGCCATATCCCTGGCCCCTCTGAATGGATGGGCATGCGCAGTTAAAATTTGTCATGACGGAATGCCCGAAGACACAAATTCGCTTGGCGGGGCTCATATAAAGGATATCATGAACATTATCGCCCTTCCAAATAGCGGGAAAACGTTTTTGATTATTAACATTTTCATTTTCGCCTGGATATACATAATCTGCAGTTGTCAACCTGTTTATATATATTTTCACCACTGAGATAACAATGTCCGATAACAATGTTGATAGTTATCATCATGATTGTAACATTTATGTTTTTGATACATAGATTATTTTTGTGAAACATCCGTGTATTAATCTATTAGAAATAAGTTTCGTCGATTTTTAACTATCCAATATGGTTTATGTATATTCATTAGTTAATAACAGCAAAGTTCTCCTGTTGATTTTGTACATGTATCTATTTAGTTATTTGGAAGTCATATACTCAAAAACTTGTAACCAGAATGATAGGTGTTCATGTACCTTTGATGACGGCAGTGGCACAATGGATTTAACGAAGGTTGGAAATCAAGGTGGTGTACCAATGTATGTATCATCTATTTAGGAAATCATTGGTTGGCCGATTGTCTCACAGTTTAGGCTGGTTAAATGGTACTGAACAGAGGTTTAGTATATACCCAGCAGGCACATGACGTAATTGTTACTTCACATCAACGTTGATACAACGTCATGACCTTTATGTAACGTCAAATCTAGCGACGTGTGCCTGCTGGGTACTGTTTTGTTCTTAACAGGAGTGAAGATAATGATCAGGAATCGTTACAATTAACTCACAACTCCCATCAAAGACACAAAAGGGAAAGAAACACAAACATGAAATACCTAGACCCTGATGGAAACATCAATACGATATTTACTTTCCCACAAAATGATACACACATTAAAAGCTAATCCGCAACAGAAGGACCGCCTTGGAACGGTCAGTGAAAAGTATTTCACTGGTGGGCTTACCTCGCCCTCATTGGTTGGCTTACCTCGCCCTCACTTCCGTCGCGATTTAGACATATATATTTTTTCAGTCCGTATGGAACGTCTGACAAATTATTTGTTCAGTCCGCATGAAGCCTTCCTAAATTGTTCTGAAGAAATATTACAATTTTCCACTTAATTCAAAAGTTAGCCCCGTTCTTGTATTTACACCTACAACGTTCTTGTACTTACAACTTCCCAGACCCTAATGGAAACATCGATAGCGGAAAGCCAAAACAGTTACTTTCCCACAAATAGCCAACTGGCTGTCCAAAACAAAACAATATACATGTAAGCTTACTCATTCAAAGATGAACTATAACTAAAGTGACTTGAAGGTGTAAGAACAAGATCGTGAAGGTGTGCGTACAAGAACGTGAGGCTTTTAAGTCTTAAATTCCTATGTTTAAGCAAAACTCTTCACCATGATCAGACACCGCGTTACATGACGTTTGCTCTAGGTATACACTGTTTGCAAGTGTCTCCACATACCAAGTCTAAAAGATAACCCCTTTTACACTGCATTCCGTCATGGCGTCTATAAAAATTTGAAAAGGCTTTGCGTAGTTTATGGTACCGATAACCCGAATAAGAAGTTTAGCCGTTGATAATTTATTACGAGTGTTGGTGTCAGTTACATGACTACACACTCTAGCAAATCGAATTAATTGCGAAATATAAACGCCATAGGATGGCGCACGAGGAACATCACCATCCAAAAAAGGAAAATTTACAATCTCAAAATCAAAGTCATCGCGTTTATCATAAATTTTGCACAAAACAAACCCATCTACAATAGAAAGATGTAAATTCAAAACGGGGCCTCGGTATCAGAAGAATATTTGCTTTATTTAACTGAAGTTCTGGGGGTAAATCTGACTGATCAAACCATCGAAATAGGTATTATCAATATTTAATAAATCATCTAAATATCTAGAATTGGAGCTAAAAGCTTCAATAATTTCAGATTGGTTATCAAATGGAAAGCGACAACATGTAGTCTCTTTCATAACAATACAAGAATAGATCAGCCACAAGAGGTGCGCAATTCGTACCCATCGGAATGCCCACAATTTGTCTAAATAACTTAGTACCGAATCTAATATAAATATTGTCAAGTAGAAAGGAGAGGGCATCACAAACTTTCTGACATGACCAAAGTGTATAATTCTTATGCTCTTTAGAAGTGAAAAATGCATTTCTGACATTACATGCAAGATAGAGAGAATCTTCTCTGTGAAAAGCCCATTCAATTAAATCATTAAGCTTTTCTTTTATAAGATTATGAGGAGGTGTAGTGTAAAGAGTGTCAAAATCGTAAGTAGACAGACTTGAAGCACGAAAATGTCTGGATTTCAATTTATTTAAAACCTCATTCGATTTTTTTATAGACCAAAACAGATTTCTTCCTGATCTTTCAAATACTTTATCACAATATTTAATCACATGCGTTTTAATAGACAAGAATTGCCTCGCTATAGAAAGCAGTGCCTGGATTTCGAACATGGTTAGTGATAGTCACGCGGACAAAAGCAGGCGGCAAGCGTCTGGAAAATGATGAATTATGGGATAAATGTATTGAAAATTGTCATTTGGGGAGGTAAATCGGTGGTTTTGCGGTCGGAAATTTCGTTTTACGGCGACGCGTAAATCCCCATTTTAATGGACTTATTCGTCTTTATTTGTTGTTGTTGTTGTTGTTATATATTGTACTATTTTGCACAAAACGACAGGCTCTGTGAGCTGTGTAAAACCAAACGTCAGCCAATGAAAAGCGACGTTACGTAGTGATGTCGGATTTCCGACAGTATATCGTAGAATATACCGCCGCAAACTTTTGACGTTATCCAATCAGACGTCGCGTTACATACTGAAGTGTATTAGAATGATTGATAGAAGCCTCGTAGATGCCAAACAATCACTACCAGTTTTGTTTGATTCGAGGTTTAACGTCCCCGTCAACACGGTATAGGTTATTTTGGAGACGTTGCTCCCAGTTTTGTGGGACTTTTACCCGACATTGAGATGAAATGACACCTGAAGCCCTGTCGTCCAATGAAACACCACTACCAGTAGTTACTCATTTGAAGGTGTAAGTATAAGTACGCCGCTGTCATGAAAATCACACCATGATCATTCAGCATACTTTTTCCGAAAAGAATCTTCTTTCCCAGCGGATCGACGTGTCCACAAGATGCCATATTATCATCAAATATCAGTTTTGTTCATATGAAGGAGGCAATATGTCACACGACTGTGTTATCCCAGTGAAATTATACGAATTCTACATGGGTGCATAGAAAAATACGCCCGAGGGTCAATCCTCGGCACGTGATCCCTCGGGACGGATTCTATCCCTCACACCCATGCAAGATTCTTTTTCTTGAATGCAATTCATATCTGATAGTGGAGTTTAGCTCACCAGAGGCGAAGGCTCCGAGAGAGCTAATACGATATGCAGTTGTCCATCGTCATCGCCGTCGGATGTCGTCTGGCGTCAATACTTTCAAACGACATCTCCTCTGAAGCCACTGGGTCGATCGGACTTAAATTTCACCTGTGACATCCTTTGGCTGGGGAGTGAAAGTTTCGGGATTTAATGAAAATCGGCTAGTTAGTTTGGTTGCTATGGGAACTTAGAGTTTCCATAGACTTATAATCGGGAAAATAGAAAAATGGAATTTAATGCCAAGCTTTTGCAGATATTTTGTCATTTTCTTTTAAAAAAATGTTCCTTGAGTAAACTTCTTTCAGCCAATCTGGTGAACTCCAGCGTGCGCCGGGGTCATTAACCCCCCCCCCCCCCCCTGCCTCCCCGCAATCCTTTATAAAATATGTCATATGTCTTAGAAATCATTCAGATCCCCACCCAAAACCATATACATATTCTTGTTCCTGGTGATAAGATGCATTCAGTTACACAACATGGGAGTCCTCTATAGGCTTGCTGATAAAATGCCCTGTCGTCTCCACTTCGTAAAACGCATCTCAGATACCGTTTAGATCCCAACCCCTAAACAATATATTTATTTTTGTTCCTTATGATAAGACACATTCAGTGATACCAATCTTGGGGGTCTCCCGGGGTGCGCCGTGGCCATACCCGAGCCCTCCACTTCACATAAGACAAATATCTGAGAAACTGTTCAGATCACAACCCCTAAACCATGTTTCTTACATGCTTTTCAGTGAAATATAGAGATTTCTCAGTGAAATCGAAATCGATATTGTCACTGTTTCAAACAGTGAAAATACGATTTTTTATTTTTCACTGTTTGGGACTACTTTTTTCTTCAAATCTAACTCTAATTTCAATTTTATCTTTGTCAGATAACTGAACAATACTGAAATGTGTTCTAATTGACGCATAGCCCGTTCAAGTGTGACGGGGACGTTACTGACGTCATTTATGACGCTGACGTCACGTCTTTTGTCGCGCGACGTTAGACTTGCCAGCAACTTCTTTGGAAAACTACACTCTCAATTATTTCATTAATCATTCATAATAATACCATCCCAGGCCATTTCTCAGGTGCAAACTTTCAGTTTACACCCAACAGTATACCCACTAAACACGATGGACACCACTAAATTGACGCGAAACGAACAGGAACAAAGATAATTTTCTCCGAATGTGAGCGACACCATTAAAGACGCTAAATATTGCCTTTTGAAGCATGTAAGAAACAGAAAATTTGATTTTTTCAGTGCAAGATCAAATTTTATTTCACTCATGAACACCAAAACTGCTATTTTCACTCGTGGCTACGCCACTCGTGAAAATAACAGTTTTGGTGTTCATTCGATGAAATAAAATTCGATCTTACACTGAAAAAATCAAATATCCTCTATATATTCTTGTTGCTTATTTGGTGGCGCATTCAGTGATAACAATCAAGGCACCGTTGGGTCAATTCCCTACCCCATGCATTTGATAAAATGTCTAATATTTCAGATGCAGAGTCCACATGAGTGCTCATTTGGAAATAGGGACCAATTGGGAGACTTTATAATAAGTCGATTAAAATCATATCATGGTTTCCATTGAAAAGTGCCCACCTGAGCTCTGGTGGGCTTAGCGGCACAATGACCTTTTGTTGTATGATGCAGTCACTTCGATTTCGACGTCCGCCATATTTTGTTGACATTAATCAGACGTTTTGAACGTCACTGTAGTCCATTGACGTCAAACATAACAACGGCGTACAACCAGTGCACATTAAATTTTTAAATCTCAAACACGTGATAATTATCCATTTTAAATCCTATTCCTGGGTACATGTAAGATAATCTAGACAGGATAAGAATGTCTATCCCAGGGTTAAGTTCAGGATTGCCTCAACAGGTGTGCAAGAATATAAAAATCTGATATGGGGTGGGGTTTTGTTGTATATGGGCGTTTCCAACCCGAGGTGTCTTTTTATTTTGGATGGCCATATGGCCATTTTATGGGAAAGTAACTGTCCTTATGGCCTTCCTTTGTTTAGGTTTCCATTATGGTCTGGTCGCTTAATGTTTGTGTTTCTTTCCCTTTGGTGTCTTTGATGGGTGGAGTAAGTTAATTGTATCGATTCCAGATCTTTGTTTTACTTCTACTTTTCATCCAAATGTAATGTGAGGTTTTCAAGGCATTTACTACTGTTACTCGTTAGAATCGCCGAAATAGGGCTGTTTTAACGAACGCCTACAGTCTATTTTCGCTGCAGAAATAAGAAAATCACCATCAAAGAATGACCGTTGTAGGTAGCCTCATTAACCTAAACGAGGAATACATTTGTTTTCAGGTTCAAAGATGTACTTGCATACGATGGTTACCTGTACTCGTTTAATCCGTGCTATCCATTTGATGAAGGAACCTGCTTCAATGCAGCGGTAAGTGTGTGTGTGTGTGTGTGTGTGTGTGTGTGTGTGTGTGTGTGTGTGTGTGAATTCGTGTTTAACGTCGCTTTCAACAATTTTTCAGTCATATCACGACGGTGTCTGGTTGCGACAGGGAGCTCAATGCTCACTTTTATATTGCTGCCTCACTGAAGTATCATGTCACAGACACATTACATGATACCACACCCAGTCACATTATCCTGATACTGGGTCGACCAGTCCTAGCTCTACCCCGTAAATCTAAGTGCCAAGCGAGGAGCAGCTAGTATCATTTTTAACGACTTTGGTATGTCGCGGCCCGGGATCGAACCCGTGACCTCCCGTTCCCCGGAGCGGACACTCTACCAACTGAGCTATCGGGGCCGGTGCAGCGGTAAGACAAAATTGCAATAAAATGTCGTCTGCACATTTAAAACATTTGAAACACTAACGAAATCATCACATCAGCATAAAATTTGCCCTGCTGAAAAATTTAAACGCCAAATGTTGGCATGATGGAACAAATACTATTGGGCGATGTAAGTATTAGATATACATATGTATATGTTGGTCTATATGTGTTGTCCTCATTTTAGGTACGCATAAAAATCTAGTTTTCGGCCCAGATGCGTCATGTTTGTTTGTTTTTGTTTGATTTGAGGTTTAACGTCCCGTCAACACTGTGTAGGTCATTTTGGTGAAGTTGCATTCAATTTTGTGGGACTTTTACCCGACATTGATATGAAATGACATCTCAAGCCCTGTCGCCCAATGAAACCAATAGGGTTTATAAGCATGGACGTTCCGACTTGCACAACTTTGCATGGACAGGCTTAGAGTCTGCTATTTTCGCATATTTTGTGTATTCTTTGCTTCCAGGGGATCTAACTTTTCAGAACTTAGATCCTTTAAACGGTTTACCAGTACTCGTTGGCGGCCGAATTTAGCTCTGTGTGGATGCATCATGCAGCCCATCTATTTCTTGAAGCCCCGATGGGGAGTGGAGGTGTGTGTGTGGGGGGGGGGGAGGCGGTATGTTTGTTTGTACTGACGTTGTACTTCCCTGTTCTAGTAAGGACATTTTGGAGACGTTGCTTAAGAAATAGATCAACTCTAACTGTGATTTGTTGAGTAATAAATCACAGTTTGGAGGTCAGTTGCAAAGTAGACAAATCACGAACGCGTAGCGCGCGTGATTTGTCTACTTACAACTGACCGACAAATGGATCACAACTAGAGCTGATCCATTTCGATTATACAGGCTGAGAATCGGCAACCTCCAAAATTTCACAACTTTTGTTGGAAAAAATCCCGCTAAAATTAACGACTGAAACACATGCATTTATTTCCTTTGCTAACGTTTGGATGCGAGAATATGACTTTACACCGTCTAACGTCAAGGAAATCACTAGTGACGTCATAAATCGGCAGATTTTAATTACGTCACTCGTCCCGCTCTTCCGAGCCATGATTTGATGCAGAATAAAACACAGTTATTTTCCATTGCCTGTATATGCGCGCTGTGTTAGAATTCCGATTTTCCGACGTGAGATGAAATCTACTTTACAACCGACTTCAAAACTATGATTCATTACTCAAGTCACAGGTAGAACTGATGTATTTCTTACGTCTAAACCTCCGTCCAGGATTATTTTCCAAGCCTAAAGACAGCCGACCGGCCCGACACTACTGCTAACTCCAACTGAACTTACATGTACGAAGACTGATTGATATGCTGTCAGCCTCATATTGAAGGATTTGTATTTTTTTTTCAACATAATCTCCTCCAATATCTACATACACTTTTGCCAGCGGTGTTTAAGGGCCGCAATGCCATTTTTATAGAACTCCTTTTCTTGGCTGTTCAGAAAACAATTCACTGCATATATGACGTCATCGTCCGACTGAAAGTGGGCGCCTGAAATAGCCGTTTTCAGTTTTGGAAATAGATGAAAGCCTGATGGAGCGAGATCAAGTGAATAAGGCGGGTGCTCAGTCAATTTAAAGCCACAATTTTGAATGAAAGCCATAGCAATGGCAAATATGTGAACAGGAGTATAATAGTTTCCCGTAACGGTGTCAAAAGTGAAGCATAGTATGTGTCATTGATTGTTTGGCCCTTTTGGAGGTAATCTATCAGCAGTGCTTCTGACCATCTGTCAGAAGTGTTGGTACCCATTTGGCTGAAAGCTTTCTCATTGCACGATATTTTGTCAGAATGGAATGTACTCTTGCCTGTGAAATGCGAACTCTACTGGCTATATATCATTCTGTGACTAGTCTGCCAGTCATAACAATATCATGAACTTTATTGACCATTCCTGGGGTCCCAACACTGACAGGCCTTCCAGGACGTGGGGCAATCTTCAAGGCTCTGTCTGCCGCGCTTTAATTCCGCAATCCTCCTTTTCACTGTAGCATATGTAGGGGCATCTTTCCCTAGTGTTGCTACCATATCATTATGGACATCCTTAGGTGTCAAATCTTTTTATGCAAACATTGGATCAATGCTCTTTCACGTATTTGTTCATTTTGCAAAAGCTGCTTGTCTTGTTTCTTTAGAGTGCTGCCTCGTCGATATAAACTGATCAAATGAGACCAGTCCTTGTGTACAAGGCCCTATATAGTCAGCAAATAGTAGGATTTAAAACGAACATCTCTGCGTATCTCCTTCAATACGAGGCTCACAACATATCAGTCAGCCCTCGTAGCATGACAATAATCGATTTAGAAAGAGATCAGCTTTAGCGTTGCTCAAACTGAATGGCAACCTGTGATTTATTAATCAACAATTCTTACACAAGAGCTGTTACACTGGAAATCGGCGAAATTGCTGTTACCTTCGAAATCTGGATAGCTTAGCCACATTTACATCCGTGAAGCTTAGTGCATTTTTTTAGATGTCCAAAATGGCTACATTTTTGATGAAAATCCGTGATATATGTCTTACATGTATTTATTCGGACATAGGTTGTGGATGCTCGTTAGAACCGCCTCAACGAGGCGGTTCTAACGAGTACCCACAACATATGTCTTGGAGTATAATGTATGCTTGTACCCCCGAAAACTCCAGTTTTTCTCCATATGAAGTGGGGCTTAGGGGGTGTTCATTTCACGGACTTGTTCACATGATGAAATTGTCGTTAATTAATCTGTCAATACAACATTGAATTTTTAGAAAATATTGCAAATATACCAAATTTAAATTTGCTGAAAAAAGTGTGAGTAGCTTTAAGCTATTTGCATTTTTGGTCAAAAATACCACTGTATTAGAGCTTTTACGTACTGGAACGGCTAATTTTCTGACCACTAAGCGAACAATGCTTCCTGTCTATGTTTTTTTTTGCAGGGTTGCCAGATGGATTCAAGCGCCGAGCCAGTTTTATATTACAACATCGGAGATTCTGATAAAGTGACGTTCTCCTTTGATGGTTTTAACGTCATCGGTACTTACGTCGCTGATGATGATTTTAGGTAAGTAAAATATTACATGCAGGCATTTGGTATGCAGTTTGTTTGTTTGTTTGTTTCATTTGAGGTCTAACGTCCCCGTCTACACTGTAAAGGTCATTTTGGAGATGTTGCTTCCAATTTTGTGGGACTTATACCCGACATTGAGATGAACCGACATCTCAATCCCTGTCGTCAAATGAAACCAATAGGATTTATAAGCATTGGACGGTCCGACTCGCACAGCTTTTCATTGCCAGGCTTAGATCCTGTAAGCAGTTTACCAGTACTCGCGTGCGGTCAGTTTCAGTTGTGCGTGGAAGCATCATGCAGCCCATCTATTTCTTCAAGCCCCGATGGGCGGGGGCGGTTTGGCATGACGTAAAGACAGTCAAACTTCATAACTATAACACATCCGCGTGACATAGAGCACTATTTCATATCTCTAAAAGTGGTTATTTTTCTGACGAAATTTGCAATATTTTCCTTATTCGTACTCCAAACATAGATTGTAGGTGCTCGTTAGAACCGCCTTATTGTGGCGGTTCTAACGAGTACCCACAACCTATGTCTTGGAGTAGAAATAAGAAAAATATTTTTACCTCCGCAGACACCAGCTTTCAATTTCTTCATTAAGGACCACTCCACTGCGGTCCCAGATACCACGACCATATTCCAAGATCGGGCGAACTAGTCCTTTATATGCTGCCTCTTTTACATCCTGAGGAAACTGAAGAAGATTTCGCCTCATGAAACCAAGCGTTCTCTTTGCCTTAGTACACATGTTGCTAATATGTCTATTTCATCTGAAATTATGTGTGAGTGTCACACCAAGGTATTTAATGGAATCTACATTCTCGGGGACCGTTTCCTCTAGGCTGTAACTTTAAGAAGCCACAATTTTATTTGCTCTCTTCCTAGTTATCTGCATTAAATACTGCATTTAGTGGGCTGAAATCGCATGCTCCATTTTCGTGCCAAACACCATAATAGACTCGAAGTTTCTCTATATCATTAGTCCTCCGTATCTCTAATTTCCCGGTAGAGTATAAGAATCTGATATGGGGTTCTGTTGTAGATGAGCGTTTCCAACCCGAGGGATGACCGTGCTGAGCGGAACCGAGGCTACGCCGAGGTTCCGCTCAGAACGGTCATCCCGAGGGTTGGAAACGCCCATCTGCAACAGAACCCCATATTGGATTCTTTTTCTTGCACAACACCTCCGGTTAGTTTTGACAGCTCGCACATGTATATTGTTGACGAAATAAAAGTAGTGCGGAAGTAGTTCCGGCAGTGGAGTAGAATTGAAGCGCATTTATTTTAGTTGCCTGGGTCGGAACACCAGGGTCAGAACATAAATTTCTATCCCAGGGTAAAATCACGGATTTCCTTGTCTGGTGTGCAAGAAAACACAGTCGTCTGCCAACAGTCTTATTTCTGAGTCAATGCCAGTGGAAATATCATTGATGTCCAGGGAGAATAACAGTGGACCCAGAACACTCCCTTGTGAGACAAAACTGGCGACCCCTCCGAAGAGTCACAATGAACAACAATGCGCTGTTTTCTGTGGCAAACAAAGAGGAATCTATCCATTTGAGATTCTCTCCCCCACCCCGCCAATTCCTTAACCCAATAACTTAGATTTAAGTAGTACATGTGGTGGGGTGTCCAAAGCCTTCTCGAAGTCCACAATAAACGTGTCCGTCTGTCCCCCTTTGCCAAAGATTTTTGCCCAGTCATTATTAACTGTATTCAATTGATTCCCATAACTATGCCTTTTCCATAATGCACGTTGTCTGTCTGACAAAAGTTTATGTACATCCAAGTGTGTCATGATGTTTGAGCAGACTATATGTCAAGCAATTTACACAGAAGCTCGTCGGGTCTTAGCATTTTAGTGGGGTTTAAGCCTTTAAGTAACTTGATCACTCCTGCAGCTGGCACAACAATATTATCTATGAAAGGGGGCGATCTTCCAGTCAGTGGAACCTCCGTGAACTCAGTTTTATTAGACGCATCATTGAATTGACCAACTAGTTCCTCTGCCCTTTCTGAGTCTGATTCAGCAACTCCGTTCCCTCCTCTTTTATTAAGGAACGGGAGATATTGCCTGTCTGGCTAGTGAGATATCTGTAGAAAATAGAAGTTAAGACAATGATCAGGAATCGATACAATTAACCCACAGCTCCTATCAGAGACACCAAAGGGAAAGAAACACAAACATGAAACAACAGACCCTAATGGAAACATCAATAGCGGAAAGCCAAAAGGACAATTACTTTCCCACAAAATGGCCAATTGACTAGCCAAAACAAAATAATATAAGTGATACAAACACTCAAAGACAAACCATAACAAAAATAGACCGCGACAGAAGAACCGCCTTGGAACTATCATGAAACGAATTCCAGTGGCGGGTGTGTGTGTGTGTGTGTGTGGGGGGGGGGGGGCTTAAATTGATTTTACGTTGCCACAATCCTCGCCCTTACTTCCGCCGCGATTTAGACAAATAATGTGTTCAGTCCGCATGAAGGCCTCATATCTCATCAGTGCAACAACTCCGTGAATACAAACATTCAAACAACCACAGAAATGAAACAAGGACGAGGACTCGACAGCAATAAACCACAGAAATGCTGGAGCAAATGAAAACCAACAGTTAGACTCCGGTGGGCCCAACCAGAGACAGGCACCAATCAACATTACGTAGAATTAGATTCTCTCTAATTCTCAGTAAGCCTTTACGCTGGAACCGTCACAGAATCTGAGGCCTGACCCACCAGCATGCAATTAAAGAGGGATGCAAAGTTGTCAATCGTGATTGGGTTAACTACCATGCATGCAGTCTGTCGGATTACATTTATGTTGTACCCAGTCTCCTCAAACTGTCTCTGGGAATTGCCTTTACATCATCTTCCAAGTTATTCACATACAAATCACGCTGATTGTTTTTTAAATCAGTTTAATCTTACGTCTCAAGTTTTCAAAGTTTGTCCGGCTTTGACCACTTCCTGTCGTTTTTGCCTTTGCATGATTTTTTTTCCTTCTGCGATGTTTTTCCTTCTTATCTCTTGTGTGATCCAGGGAATCGAAGTTACAGACCTACTAGTGTTTGAGGGGGTATGATTTTCGCCCGAAGTTTGGTTGAAAGAAGTTATCAAATCAAAGTTCTCCTGGACGGACCGAGCATCTGAATGACCATTCAAGTAGTTATCCTTTTGCAAATCTGAGCGCATCTTTCCTCACAGTTTCATAATCATTTTTGTTTTTATATGAGTACACCTTCCTCCGAGGTTTCTTTATTGGTGGAATGTATATTTTTAAATATCCGGAAACAATATCATAAACACTTAGTTTGTCTGGATACTGTTTACCTTCAAACTGTCCTGGCAAAGTCGTAAAAATCAGATCCAATGTGTTCTTATCACGAGTGGGGAAGTTAACAATTTGTTCCAAGTCATGATCATCCATAATGTCCTTCGGACCGACACAACATTGTGTCTCGTTTGCTGAGCATTTCGGGCCAAACAATGTCTCTAAAGTTCCGGTCACATTGAACATGTACAGCCGGAAGTTTTTAATCCTTGTGCTGCGACTTAATACAATCAAGCTGATCTTTGAACAACTGGAAGTTTTCAACCGTACCATTTGGTGGTCGATACCAACGTGCTAAGAAGTGAGAAGTTTTATTGCAAACACCTTAACCCAGACCGATTCGGTTTCGTTTTCCAGTACCATAAAGGCATATGAGGGATGTCTCTGTGGATGAGCAACAACACCCCACGCCATGAGAGTTCCTGTCCTTTATATAGACACTGTATTGACGACAAGTTTCAGGGAAAAGTTCAGATGTGGCAATTGAACTATCAATCTTTGTTTCCTAAATAGCCAAAATATGTTGCTGATAAGTATCAAGGAAAGCTAAAAGTTCAAGATTTTCCCCGTTTATTCCATTAATGTTTATAAACATATCCAAACACTGCGTCATCACTCAATAATACTATTTGCCGGCACTTACCGGCGGTGGGCAAAAAATCTCTTTGGCCGTTTATCCCCATTGTAAATGCGATGTTATTTTCTCTGAACTATTATTTTGTTCGGCATCGAAACGACATAATTGACCTTTAAAGTTTTATAATAGACATGTCTTAGCTAATAATTATTGGTTTCTAGAAGATTTGATGATGCTTTGATGATAGATTACCTGTTAAACATGTGCAGGTAACGAGGCGGGACGGTCTTAATTATTTGTAATAAAAATGCGCAAAATGAATGCTTAAACGCGGAAGATGCATGAATGAACACTAACCTATATTTATCTACTCATTTAAAGTGTAATTCGATCTGTGACTGTCAACTAAAATATATCCGTATATTAAATCTTTTTTTTTTTTTTTTGGTTTGGGTTTTACGGCCCTTTCAAGATTATTTCACTCATATCGAGCCAATCGTTAATCAGAGGTGGGCGAAAACCGGGGTACCCGGAGAAAAACCACCTGACCTTCCGTTGCAGAACTTGGCGTCTCACACGTGGCCCGAGCGAGGCTCGAACCTACGGCGGTGAGAGACCTAATGACTAAGAGTCAGCGCTCTTATCCACGGAGGCCCGTAGTATATTAAATCTATTTACAATGTGTTTATATGTAAACCGTAGGGGCTTTTTTGCCAACCACGAAAGATCGTTATCCACTAGGCCACGGAGGCCCGTAGTATATTAAATCTATTTACAATGTGTTTATATGGAAACCGTAGGGGCTTTTTTGCCAACCACGAAAGATCGTTATCAAAAGGAAAAAAGTAATTTTGGGCATGCGCAATAACATGTAAACAAGGTTTCAAACCCCTAACAAAATTCGGCTTATTTTCGTCAGCAGTCGAAGATTCATTTCTCTTATCCTTTGACAGATGGTCCGGTCCATTGAAAAAAAAATCGTTAAGATAATGAATGAATCGAAAAGAAAAAAAAGTTATGGCTTACATGAAAAAGGGTAATTTGTATTTGTATTGGATAAGCCTCGAGTACGATCGGCTCCGGCATCTACGCATCACGAAAAACACGCCTATATAATTTTGACCCCCCTCGAACCCCACTTTTATATAGTGAAACTGGGGTTTACGGGGGTAAACCTCATATTTCTTATTTCTGCTCTAAAATATAGATTGTGGGTACTCGTTAGAACCGCCTCGATGAGGCGGTTCTAACGAGTACCCACAATCTATATTTTGAGCAGAAATAAGAAGAATATCACAATTTTTCATTTAAATTTTTCATTTTTTCGGCGATAAAGGTTACAATGTATTGGTATAGGCATGTTTTCGTAATGGGTTTGGAAACCAAGGTTCTCACCAGTTTTTGTTTGGTTTGAGGTCTAAAAATTGAAGCAATATTGCTTCCAATTTTGTGGGACTTTAATCCGACATTGAGATGAGATGACTTCTTTATCCCTGCCGCCCAATAGGGTTTATATGTACGGACGGTCCGACTCGCGCCACTTTACCTGGGCAGATTTTGATCTCTAAGAGGTTCATGTGCGGCCGGTTTCAACTTGTGCATGGAAGCATCATGCAACCCTATATTTTTCTTTAAGCCCCGATGGGCCGATTCTCTCCGGTATGATTGAAGGACGTCAACGTAGATGTTCCGATATGAACGGAAATACCACATGGGCTAGCAGCAAGCTCTTTGAGAGGAAAGATGTGTGAATAAAATTGTTTTGTTTGTTTGTTTGAATTCAGGTTTAATGTCCTCCTCAAAACTATTTAGGTCGTTTTGGTGACGTTGCTTAGCATTCTGCGGGACTTTTATCAAACATTGAGACGAAATGACATTTCAAGCCCTGCCGCCTAATGGACCCAAAAGGCTTATATGCACTGGTCGGTCTGACTCACACCATTTTGCCTGAGCTAAGATGTTTACCAGTACTCATATATGGGAAGTTTCAGCTCTGCGTGGGAACAACATGCAGCCCATCTTTTTCTCCAAGCCCCGGTGGACGGGGGCAAGTGAATAAAGTTGTTTATCTTTTGCTGTTCGTAACGCACAAGTCAGACCTCTAAAAATTCAATTAGAAACACATTTATGTTTAAAATTTATTCTCGTCTGCACGGATGGAGCAACGGCACACAGAATGTCATCAACTGGTCAGAATTTCTCAGATGTAGCTAAGTATGTCCGTTCAGTTACACACGAGATTCCAACAATACAAAGAAACATATCTGTGTCAAGTATTTTCACCAATAACAATATGTCAACAACAACTCATAAAGATAGCACTGCAAAACTGGACAATAACAAGTTTGACAGCCGCTTTCTCGAGGAATTGCTGGGCGCATAAAATCAATAAGTTCTACTTGCTACTTCAGAAGCCACCATGGTGTATTGGTTACGCTACTCGCCTTGTAATCCAGGGATCGCATGATCGATCCCGGGCTTCTCCAGACTTTCGGATGAGTCTTTAAACCGAAGTCCCGTATCCGTAATACCTTAGCTGTTGGTGGGACGAAAAACTCAAACACTCACTCACTTTACTTGCTACTTCGAGATACTTGATGCAAATTGGTCATAATGGTCTTCCGTACTAAATGGCCACCTAATATTAAAAGTCCGGAATTATACGGGAATATATTATTTTCCTGTATTGTCAAACTAGATTCTGGATACTAGTTTAAATTGTCACATTGAGACAATTCTTACGAGTGTTTCGATCCTAAATAAGAACAACAGCTCATTTGTTTACACGACAAAAACGTTAATTTTAGAGGAACGACATTTATCGTTTGTTATCATTTCTTTGTTTTTCAGGACTTCCGTTGTAACATACGTTTGTGATCCCGGGACCCCAACACCTTATATGCAAGCAAACGGCGAAGATCCTCCCGGACAACCGTCTTATGTATGCCTTAGTACTAAACAGTAAAATCCCATAATTAAGACCACCTTTGGGACTGTTCAAAAGTGGTCCTTAAGACCACTTTTGAACAGTCCCAAATGTGATCCCTGATCAGGGCAATCTGTATGCAGAAAATACAAAGTAAGAATAACTACACTGTTCTAAATAAGCTTTTTTGAAACACCTAATTTGTCTTAACTTTAGGTGGTCTTAATAGCGGAATTTCACTGTATTTGCATCAAATGTATAATAATTTTCTATAGTACACGCGTTGATCTGATGGGTGAAGGAAAGAAAACAAATCGTAAAAAAAAGTATGTGGTATGCAAGTAATAGGTTTTTCCATGAGTGTGGATTCAATATGTAGCCCCTGCCCATCGAGGCTGGGAGAAATTTGATTGGACTGTATGTTGCTGCCGCGCAGAGCTGAACCGACCGAACACGATAATTTGTGAAGCGCTTAGTAAGTCAAAGTGGTTCGAATCTGGCCGCCCCTGCGCATAAACCCTAGCGGTTTGTTTGCGCGGGACGGCTTGCGATGTCATTTCATCGCTGTGTCGGGTAAAATTAACAACGTCTCCGAAGGACCTAAAAAGTGTAAAAACAAAAAGCCTTCCGACCCATAATGAATACTCATATTGATCTTAAAGGCATTTATTCTGTAACAGTAAAACACACGGTGTGTTCATAATTGTTTTATCGCCCCCTGTGATATACTGACTATAGCAGATCAAAGGCAGTCCTTAATATGGTGATTAGTAGCTCTTGTTGAATCCCCTGACTGAGGCACTTAAGAGGAAAATCAATAATGTACACCAGTCAACAGTAAGTAATTTATTGATTTTCCCCAAGGAGGCCCCTTACCTGTTGAAGACAGAGGACTTCTCTAAAGTCAGCTCTGAGGGCTACATAATATTATGTAATGAAATGATAGTCCTCAATAATCAAGAATAAATGCCTTTAAGGGGAATGGGAACGGCCCCCGCCCATCGTGGCTTGAAGAAATAGATGGGCTGCATGATCCTTCCACGCAGAGCTGAATCCGACCGCACACGAATACTGGTAAACCACTTAGAGGATCTAAGCCTGCCCAGGCAAAGCGGTGCGAGTCTGCCCGTACATGCTTATAAACCCATTAGTTTCATTGGGCGACAGACTTGAGATGTCATTTCACATCTCAATGACGGGTAAAAGTCCCACAAAAATTGGAAGCAACGTCTCCAAAATGACCTATACAGTGTTGACGGAGACGTTTAACCTTAAATCAAACAAACAAACTAACAAACAAACACCTTCAGATGAGGTAACTCCTGCACAAGTATTTTTGTCTCTCATGTCAATAGGGATAAACTCTCCTCTGGAGCAAATTCTTTCCTGTAAGAGTAGACCCCTTTTTCAGTGAGACAGGGCTTGTAGAAAAGCGGACAGGAAGTCCAGAATGTTATCTCTCCTTTAAAAATGGCGGAAACATCTGCCAGGTGTTCCCATTCCCCTTAATTGGTGTGGAGTTTAACGGCTTTGTCAACACAAAATTCGTGACGAGACCGGTCTTTTTTTTTGGCAGGCTTACAAATAAACAGTAATTGAATACAGTGCACATTCTGCCAACTGCCCTTCTCGAATCAACGGAAGGGAGAGAATGAGGGTAGAAAATATTACATGATCCAATTGATGTTGCAAGAGAACCGCTGAGTTCTTGGCTCAGCTGCGTCAACAGAAAATATGCCGTCGGACATGCGCACTAAGTCAAGACTCGGATCAGCCTGCTCATACGCTCAGTTAGAACATTGTTCGTTGACACTTTTGGTCAAAATGAATCAGCATGTATGTAGCGCTAGCGAAGACTCTGATCACACTGCGCATCTGGGCAGTCTAATCAGAGTCCAATCAGGCTGAGTGCAAATGCCCTAAGGCATATTTTCGAAGTTTAACGGCAAAGTCAACAATATTAACGTCATATGGAGCCAAGGTTTTTCTGGGCATGCTTATGTGTGCGGTTAACCAGTACAGTGCGGTTAACCAGTACAGTGCGCACTCTTTCTTCAGAAAAAAGTAAAACAAATGAGAAAAGTACATGTTTTACTTTTGAGTATACATCAGAAAGTAATACTACTTTATAATGTTAAATCTCGTAACACTTCCGTGGCATTAGGCATTGAAGTATGTCTACAGCTTGGAATATAGGCGGTCACCTAGTCTGCGGAAATTCTTTTTTCGTCGTGAAGCATGATGATTTCTTGCAGCACGATGCGAAAAACAGAATTTGACCGCCTGTCATTGAAAATTCTCCTTACTAACCATCCTCACGCCCAATTCCATGTAAGCCACATGATTATTTTTTGTCGTTGTTCATTTGCGACCAAGAAAGGTGGAGATCAGCCTGCACGTCCACGCAGTTTTATCTGTGCCTTTCTGTCATCGCTGCTTGAGAAGTACAAAACCTCTAGTTTCTAGAACTTAAGGGGAATGGATACACATTCAGGGGAGGCAACTCCTGCAAAAGTATTTTGGCTCCCATATCAACTGGGGTCAACTCTTAAAGGAATGAATTAGCTCCTGAGGAGCAAATTCTTTCCTTTAAGAGTTGACCCCTTTTACCTTGAGATATATGGAGTTTATAGAAAAGCGAACAGGAGGTCCCTAAAATTGTCTCCCTTTGAAAAATGGCGAGAAAGATCGGCCAGGTGTTCCAACTCCCCTTACAGATTCAAGACACTTGCTAGCCTGTCTTGATGAGCAGGCTGGTTTGTGTTTTATCTGGCCACAACCCAGCAAGCAGAAAACAGGGGGCCAGCGTCGGGCACAGAGCCCCACATTCTATACTGGCTGGCTATCCCGCTGACAGGTGCTCATATTGTTCAACATATAGTTTTAGAAGCCTCCGTGGTGCAGTTGTTATGCTACTCGCCTTGTAAACCAGGGATGACAGGATCGATCCCAAGCTTCTCCAGACTTTCGGATGAGTCGTTAAACCGAGGTCCCGTCTCGGTTTGACCTTAGCTGTTGGTGAGACGTAAAACTCAAACACTCACTCGACATATAGTTTCCTTTCTTTGTAGTCTTTTACCATCACCGGTGCAGATATTTGTCCAAAGAAGGAGCCACCCAGAACGACAGACGGTCCCAGCCCCACAGACAAGCCTTCAGGAACGATTACTACCTCCGTCGAAATTAGCACAGGAACAGTGATTACTATTGTGTAGGTAGTCGTGCATCCGCCCATCGGTGCCTGGAGAAATAGAATTCGATTGTACGCTGCTTAGCGCAGAGCTGAACCGACCGAACATGAGTATTGGCAAACCACGTAGAAGATCTAAGCCTGCCCCTCGGACCCTCCGTGTATATAAACCATAGCGGTTTCTTTGAAGGGTAGAGCTTGAGATATCATTGCATCTCATTGCCGGGTAAAAATCTATCGAAATCGTAAGCAACGTCTCCGAAATGACCTAAATAGTATTGACGGGGACGTTTAACCACATCACGAACAAAAATCACCGGCCTCTTAGCTCATTCGGATACGATCCGGAGGACGCGGGTTCGATACCTGCCCGGGTCGGCAACATTCTTTCGCGGAGACTAATCATGAAATCTTTTCTACGGTCATTTTCTCCCTTCCGCTGATTCAAGAAGGGCAGTGGTCAGTTTCTGTCGAGGGAATGTGCACTGTACTGGTTAACGACTTACGTATAAGCCTGCCCAGGACAAAATGTGGATAGGTACAACTGACCAGCCAAAAAATAACCTAAACAGTGTTGACTAGGCCAATAAACTCCAATCAAAACAAACAAAAATACGAGCCAGATTTTTAAGAATAGATCCCATTTCAAAATTCGTTGCACAGTCTGATCATTATCATTGTTGTGCTCCGTATGGGTGGTCCTTGATCCAATGTATTTTTGTACCTTTAGAGGGGCAGGGTTCGGGTGCCCTATTCTGATTGAATGGGCACGGGTCGCTTAGTGCACTGGTCTGATGTCAAGCTAACGAGCACATGCAACCTGTGTTTGAAGAATAAATATGGAACGTAGCATACCTACGTCTCACGGGCCGTTAAAGACCCCCTGTCCATCACAGTGTGGTTTATATTTTCTAGTTGTTTGAGATCATTGATTCCGTTGCAGAGTTCCGAAAATATTTAAAGGTCACGGGCGAGACCTAATTGGCCGTAGATAGTTAGTATGTCCGAACAAAATCTTGTACACCCCAAATATTTTACAACACGTCAACAAGTCTGAGAAACGAAAATCCCGGCACACACGATTTTATACAGAGAAAACTGGTAATTACTATATGAATGAATTTCATTTTTGTGGATTTTATCGATATGTAAACTACGACGAATCTCTCACAAACTGTATGAAGCCCAATGCTAAGTTTGTGGGTGATTCGCCGGAGTTTACACATCGATAAAACCCACAAAAATTCGGGTCGGGCTTCATGCTATTAGACGGGGTTTATACACCGATAAAATCCATAAAAAAGACAAGTCATTCCTTATAATTCCAACTATGTCATCAAAATATTAAGACACCAAAAAAGTAATTTTTATGTCCCTGGAATCAAAGATTCGGGCGGCTTATAGTTTTTGGTCTGTCTGTCCTAGTGTTTGTCTGTTTGTTTGTCTGTAACATTTGGCATAACTTTTGAATGGTAAGTGATAGGGCTTCAAAATAGATTGGCTGTTTGATATTTCACATGTGCATTTCTTGTCACAAGACCTTCACAGTGGTACCTTAATTTTTGATCTCGTGACCTTGACCTTGATTAGTGACAGGACTCTTATATCTCACATGCGCTGTCCGGGGTGGGAGGGGCATCGTTGTTTCACAAACACATCTTGTCAACGAATTATTTCGAAAGCGTAAGCATGAACTAACTAACGGCCACGGCAGAATGATTATTCAGTTAGAATCTGCCATCTTTGAAAGAAACCCAAGCGAACAAAACGTCAATTCTATAAACCCAGTCTATTTGTCTTCTAACATTTACATTTTCAATAGTTTTTCATCTTTTAATCAAACGCTGTTGACGTCGTTTATATACAATGATGTAACACGCGGGTTCTAAACGTGTTCTTTGACGTCACGTTATAGTAGTACCTGTCGCTTTGTGAAACAGATCTGAGATTCTTGCTCATGGAATTTTTCGAAGTATAAAACTTTTATTTCAACCAATCAGATCGCTCGAAATACATAATGATGGAGAACTGGAATTATAGGGGTATATTTCATTTGTCTTATTTCTACTCAAGGACATAGTTTGTGGGATTTCGTTACTACCAGCGGCCTCAGAGAGGCGATTCTAACGTGTGCTCACCACCGAGATTTGAAATATAAATAAGAAAAAAATAACACGAATGTTTGTCAGAAAAACAACCATTTAGGAGATATGAAAGTATGCATTATGTCACACGGGTGTGTTATCCTCATTAGTAGGATTACCTTTTAAGGGGAATGGGAGCACCTTCAGGGGAGGCAACTCCTTCAAAAGTATTTTTGTCTCCCAAGTCAATAGGGGTCAACTCTTAAAGGAAAGAATTTGCTCCTAAGGAGCAAATTCTTTCCTTTAAGTGTATACCCCTTTTTATCCGTGGGCCAGGGCTTATAGAAAAGTGAACAGGAAGTCCCGAAAGTTGTCTCCCTTTGAAAAATGGCGGAAAATTGTGCTAGGTGTTCCCATTCCCCTTAATAGAGCATATTGATATCTTTTAATACGATCTGAGTCTTCACATGTGACGCAGGCCATCATTAATGTTTTTTTACATGTCATCACGAAAACACGCCTATATAATTCTGACACCCTTGAACCGCACTTCCATTTAGTAAAACTGTGGTTTACAGGGGTAAATCGTATTTTCTTATTACTTCTCCGAAATATAGATTGTGGTACTCGTTAGAACCGCCTCGATGGGGCGGTTCTAACATGAACCCACAATCTATATTCTGAGCTATCACAATTTTTTATCTTCAAATATTTTGGCGGTAAAATTTACAATGGATTTGTATAGGCGTGTTTTCGTAATGCCTGACTTACATTACGAAAACTAGCCTATTAAAATATAATGACAATTTTACCACCAAAAAATGATTTTTTTCAGATAAGAACAAATCTAATATTTTTCTTATTTCTTCTCAAAACTTAGATTGTGGGTATTCGTTAGAACCGACTCGTCGAGGCGGTTCTAACGTGTACCCACAAGCTATGTTTGTGAGCAGAAATAAGAAATACAGTAAAATTCCTATATAAAGACAACCTTTGGCAAAAGTGGTCTTTAAGACCACTTTTGTGAGACCACTTTTGAACAGTCCAAAGGTGGTCTCGTATTAGGAGACACTGAGTGTAAGAATAACTGAAATTTTCTGAATAAGCTTTCAACAGCAGATTTAGTCTTAATTTTAGGTGGTCTTAATAGCGGAATTCTACTGTATTATATATACCCTGTAAAACTCAGTTTTACACAGTAAACGTGGGGATTAAGGGGGTCAAAATTATATGGACGTGTTTTCGTGATGAATAGAATAATGAACTGGTCCATATTTTTTCAGGTTTTTCAGTATAGTCCTAGTTTATCTTGTTGCTGGTGTCCTGTTTAACAGACTGTACCGTAAAGAAAATGGTCGAGATATGATACCTAATGTCACCTTTTGGACTGTGCTGCCAGGATTAATAAAGGTATGTGAACTAGCCTTATATTACGAAAACACGCCTATACAAATACATTGTAAAATTTATCGCTGGAAAAAGGAAAATTTTAAGATGAAACATTGTGATATTTTTCTTATTCCTGCAATTAAGTTTTTTCTACCCCTGCTCACCCCAGTTTCACTATATAAAAGTGGGATTCAATGGGGTCAAGGTTATATAGGCGTGTTTTCATGATGAAAGGGCATTTGGACTATCACATTTTCTTATCCAATCTCGTACATGTACTTGCCAATAACACTGACTAGGAACGCTTTGGTACAAGCTCGATCAAACTTTGATTGGAATGGAAACATAAAAATTATCTTATTTTCTATCAAAGTCTTGGCGGCCATGTTTTCATCAAAGAGCCAGTCAGAACGCAGATATGTTTGTAATGGTAACATATGGCGGGAATACATTGAAAACAACAATGACAGACATAAGAATACATTGCCATTTTGACTTTGAGCTAGAAACACAGAGTTCCTGTTCAAGCAGTTGCTTAAGAAACTGATCAGCTCTAGAAGTGATTTATTGAGTAATATATGTCACTTTTTGAAGGTCAGTTGTAGATCAAAGCACGAGCGCGTAGTTCGAGTGATTTGTCCACTTACGACTGACCGACAGTGACATATCACTCAATGAATCACGGCACTAGAGCTGATCTATTTCGATTCTAACACTCTAAAAATCGACGAAAATGCCATTGGTTCCTTCAGATTCTCCCTATTTTCCGCCTTTGTGAAAAGGATCGGCTGTATCACATGCCTTTATTTTTAGTTTCATAAAGATTTAGCACAACTGTGGCCTCTAGAGGGTGAAAAGGGTTTTTTGAGCCGACATGACCCACGTTCGCACCTGACAGAGATATTATCACGACAAATATTTTGGTCAAGTTTTATTAAGATTGAAACAAATCTATGGCCTCTGGAGGGTGACAGATTTCACGAATTTGACCTACTAACCTAGATTTTGACCTGATATGACCCATATTCAAACTTGAACGAGATATCACAAGGGCAAAAAGCCAGGAAAAGTTTCAAGGAGATTGAATCAAACCTGCGGCCTCTGGAGGTTATACAATGTTTTGAAGACATCTTGCTTATTGACCTAGTTTTTATTCCGACATGACCATTACTCGAACTTATGACAAACTTTCTGGTAAAGTTTCATGAAGATTGAAGTCGAACAGTGACCTCTAGAGAGTGAACAAGATTTTAAAGAAATTGACCCAGTGACCTTGTGTTTGACCTGATATGACCCATATTCAAATATGATCACGCTAACAAGTCCGTGAAATAAACACCCCCTTACACCCCACTTTATATAGAGAAAACTGGGGTTTACGGGGGTGTACATAATTTTTCTTATTTCTGCTCCCAGACATAGGTTGTGGGTACTCGTTAGAACCGCCTCAATGAGGCGGTTCTAATGAGTACCCACAACCTCTGTTTTGAGTTTAAATAAGAATAATATCGAAAATTTTCTTAAGAAAATTTACCGTTTTGGAGATGTAAAAAATGCACCATGACACACGGGTGTGTATTCGTAATGTGACCGATATATCATCAAGACTTATTAAAACATTCCTGTAAAGTTTCATACACATTGGAGCAAATCCGTTGCATCCAGAGGGTGAATAAGGTTTTGAAGAAATTTGACCAAGAGACCCAGTTTCTGACCCGACATAACTCATATTCAAAGCTGACTGTGAAATCATCAGGACAAATATTTTGGTAAAGGTTCGTGAAGAGTGAAGCAAATCTATGGCCTCTGGAGGGTGAATAAGATTTTAAACTATCTAGTGACCTAGTTTTTGTTCTGTCATGACCCATATTCAAACTTGACCGGAATGTTACAAGGCCAAACGTTTTGGTAAAGTTTCATGAAGGTGGAAGCAAAGCTGTGGCCTCTAGAGGGTGAACATTGCTTTAAAAGAATTGACCTAGTGACCTAGTTTCTTAATGGACATGATCGATATTCGAACGTGACTGAAATATCATGATAAAAATTCTAGTAAAGTTTCATGAAGTTTGAAGCCGGCAAACTGTGGTCTCTAGAGGGTGAACAAACTAAATGCTGATGACGCTAGACGCACTGCGCACGACACATGGCGCACGTACATGTACGACGGACAAGCTGACCACAATAGCTCACCTTGAGCTAAAGGCGAGCTAAAACACTATCTGATAGGATATAAGATGATAGGTTCAGAAAAGCATTGTGGTCTGCAGTTCGCAAATTTTCAATGGGTGAACCAAAAATGAGTATGAAAATTGTTTTAAAAAATGGATAACAAGATTGAAACGTTGGGTTCTGGCTAAAGGGTGGTATTTCATATGTAACTAGACAAAGCATTATCAACTGTCATTTGCAAAATATTTCGAACATCGCTCGTACATTAACCCGTTTGGTAGCTCAGTCGGATGTAAGAATTGCGACTGTCATATTGTACTTAATGCCGATACTATTCCAAAAAGTTTCTTTTTTATTGACAAACACTTTGACTAAAAGTTACTAATCGCAGTAGTTTTACGTTTCTAATATTCACTGATCTGCACGAAATCCAGGTAGCGTTGGTTTAAAGCGCCGCTAATCTAATCCGTGTAATGTCAAAGTGTGGTGTAAAGAGGGTTACCTGTAGAATCGGTCTTGATTGGACTAGTATGGTGGGTTTTACAGACAATATTGACCCTTGAGCCACGCCATACAAAACCTGTTTGCGGAAATACGTGCACAGCGAAGACAAAAATCAACCTGCGCAGAACATACTTGGCGAACGGCCTTCTCTCTCTGTCCGTAAGAGGAAACACTTGGATAATGTCTATTCATATAGCGCCCAGAGAAGACTCAGATCAGACTACGCACATGCGCAGTCTGATCTGAATCTTCGCTGGGTGCACATCCTCTAAGACACCGTTTCGCTTGTCACGGCTTCAACAGAAATAGTGGCATAATCTGGCCATAACTGTATCATTTATCAACGCTTAAGGACGCCCTATTAAGTACCATCAATAGTACCCGATAAGCTACGAGTACCCAAAAGATAGCAACTTAATACAAATATATGTCTCCTTTAACTCATTTAGTACCAGAAACCCCAAAACGGGTACCCTGGCAAACAGTGCAGGCCCAGATCAGACGCCGCAGAACGCGGCGTCTGATCAGGGCCTCCACTGTTTGCTAAAAGTTCAGGCATTTTCTAAATAAATTTTGATGAAAACACAACCTGACACCCCTAAATTTTGAAATGAACTCCTGCTATATATAAGGAGGAAGATTCCATTTGGTACAAAAAGGGTTAAATCCTCAGCTCCCGAAGAAATCACATGTCAATGAATCATATTCACATGTATTGCCTTTTCTGTGTATGAAAATGGCAAAAATACAGTTCTCCTCCCGAGAATGGAAGTTATGTTTTGTTTTGGTTTTATGTTTCCATTATCCTTTCATTAAACATGTATATTCAAAAAACTGTGTCAAGAAAGATAAATGTTCATGTACATTTGATGACAATAGTGGTTCCATGGATTTATCAAAGTTAGGAATACCTTCTGGGAATCCATTGTAAGTGCTGTTTACTATCCATTGGTAACAAGATTATGCGTTAGTTTCTTAGTAAAACAGCACAGTCTTATGCCGATGACAAGGGCTATCGTTTGAACTATCAAACACTCTTACTTTGTGGATCAGTTTGAGAAATTGCTTATAGAAATAGAATTATTATAAACAGAGTTTATACAAACCGTATCTGATAAAAAGTTTCCCTCATGCATAAGGAACCCTGGAAGGGACATGTAATTTATTTAACATGTTGTGCGCACAAGATGATATCTTGTTCGCATAACATATTATCTTGTACGCGCTACATATTATCTTGTTTTCACAACATAGATCTTGTGCAGATAACATATAATATCTTGTTAACACAATATCTTGTTCGCACAACATATTATTTTGTTAGCTTTGTCACCACAGTATATATTATGTTGTCTGTAAAAGATAATTTATTGAGCGCACAACATATTATCTTGAGAGCGCACAAGATAACATCTTTTTCCCACAACTTAATATCTTGTTCGCACAACATATTGAGAAAAAAAACTGCCTTTCCCTTCCCGGCTTCCGTACATGCCTGAAGCCTTTTCAATGGATCTTGGATTGCTGCAGGGTAAGGTAATTTGATAATATATTGCGCTTGCGTATGTAACGCGATATCTGATTGAATGACGCCAAACATTTGCGATAGTATATATACTGTCGGAAATCTGACGTCATCAAGATTGATTGGTATTTGGATTTACGCAACGCACAGCCTTGTTGCTTTCCGAAAAATAGTGCAATTCGTAACTAAATAACGAAAATTAGAATGGGGATAACTATATTGAAAATTGTCTTCTTCGGTTTACGATCGTAAATTCTGTTGTTTTTTTCGGCGTAGCGATGTACCTAGCCAAATGTTAATTTTGAATACGATTATCGAAGCATATTCCGTTTTACGGCTCCACTTGCGCGTCGCCGTTAAACGGAATTTCTTACCACAGATTTACCTCCCGAAGTGACCGTTTTAGTATATACTAATTTATCTGAGTTCGATTGCGATATAAGCTCCAAGCTTATTTCAATCGCTCTCGAACACTCATTCCGGATGTTAAAACACGCGCGAGAGAGGCAGTGACCTCCCATTTACAATTGGGTGGAGTGGGGCAGTGTCATTACGTGTCTTGCCCAAGGACACACCTCGGCCCCGTTTTACGAGGACTGTTCAAATATGAATGCAATTAAGCACATGAAAATGATTGCGTGATAGATTTCGATGAAAAATTTATTTTGTCCCCTCAAAGTATTCCCCTTTAACAGATATACAAACTTTCAGTCTTCTGATCCAATCATTGAATGCATTTTGGTAGTCTTTTCGAGGTATACTATGAAGGCGCTGGAATATTGCAGAACCGAGGTGTTTGCGCTGTACAAATTTTCGACCAGAAAGGTATTTTTCAGCCGCGGGAACAAAAAAAGTCACACGGGGCAAGGTCAAGGGAATACGGGGGTGAGGGAGTTCAACAACCTTTTCCTGCTTCAGATAGGCTTGCACAATGAACGCCTTGTGCGATAACGCATTGTCATGTAGCAATCTGACATCTGCCAAACCAGTTGCGGGTCTTCGTTCTTTGAAATATTTCTTCAATTTTCGAAGAACTTTATTCTTGTAAAACTTCGCATTTACAGATTTGCCTTTAGGCACAGCAACCTGAATAGCAGGGCCCTGATTTGAAAAGAATACGGCATACATTACCTTCTTGACGCTCATGGTCCGCTTTGCAATGAATGGTCTTTTGCAATACTTTGTTGCCCATATTTTGTTCTGAATCTTTCGTTTTGGCTCAAAAAAGTGAACCCATGTCTCGTCACCTGTGACGACATTAGCGAGAGACCGTGCATTGTAATTTGGAAACTTTTTAAGCGACTTCTTGGCGCACTGAACGCGTGTCTTTTTCTGCTCATGCATCTGTTAACAGATGGGGAATCCATCTAGCACAGATCTTTCTCATTTTCAAATCCCGTTTCAGAATTGTATAAGCTGCTCCTAAAAGACATTTCATTATGCCCATAAACCGAACATATTTCATCAAAAATGTCTTTGCACCGTATACCAAGAATACAACGATTCTTAATATAGGACCGTATTTCAACGGCGTACTTTGACCTTCTTCCAACCATGTTTTGTATTAGTAAAAAAAAGAGTAGACAGTGTTTATCGAACAATATACATGGCGAAGTCAACGGATTTTAACAGGTTTGGTATCAATGTATAGGTAAAATGTTTTTCTACGCTGTGATATTTATTTCCAGGTGATTTTCGCATTAGTGCATATGAAAACGTTCTACTTGCATTCATATTTGAACAGTCCTCGTAATACAGTCATCCCCTATATTATAAACTGAACAATCCGGATTCAAACAGATCGCAATTAATGGTAATGCTTACGCCGTCAACGTAAGAGAATATTTTCAAAAGTGATTTGCAGACCCTTTGAGAGCCTTCTTATATCATTTGAATATATGTGATTTCAAAATTCTTCTTTGAGCCGGGGCACAGCATTTCCTACAATTTAATGTGCGCCCGGCGAAGACTCCGATCAGCCTGCGCATCCGCGCAGTCTGATCAGAGTCTTCGTCGTACGCTTTATGGATAGCTATGGGCCCAAAGCTACTTTATGCAGCATAAGAAGTCTCTGGTCAGATTATATGATTTGATTCTTCGCTGGGCGCACATGTAAATTGTAGTAAATGCTGTGCTCAGCCTCATTTTCAACATATTTGAATATGTGTGATTTTGAATTTTTTCTTTTGAAACATTACGTGTCATGGACGGCGTATTAACTTCGCAACGTGATGTCACGGAAAGAAAGGAATGACGTTACGGTACTGAATATCAAGAAATCAGATGAAAATGTAGTTGTTTTGTTTGAATTGATGTTTTACTTCCCAGTCAATACAATTTAGTCATTTTGGTGACGTTGCTTCCAATTTCGTGGGACTTCTTTCCGACATTGAAACGAAACTACTGCTCAAACAAACCAATAGGGTTTATATGCACGGACGGTCAGACACGCACCACTTTGCCAAGACGGGCTTAGACCTTCTAAGAGTTTTTTTCCAGTACTTATGAGAGGTGAGTTTCAGCTCTGTGTGGAAGCACCATGCAGCCCAATCTATTTCTTCAAGCCCGGATGATAATTAAGAAAGAGATCCCGAAAATCGGCAATGATTTCGTTGTTTCCTTTGAATGTTCCGAACTTTTCGCTATCGTCAGTTTGTTTGTTTGATTTAAGAAATAATCTCCACGTACCGTGTGTTATCGTGATTAACACACGGTGTTGGAGGGCAGATTGCGAAATATTAATTCACGACGGCGAAGCCGGAGTGAATTAATATTCGCATCTGCCCGACAACACCGTGTGTTAATCACGATAACACACCGGGTGCGTGGAAATTATTTCGATTCTAACATGATGCTAAACTGAAATACAGTAGTAACAAAGCGTTATCTTGGGGACTATTTTGCAGCGGATGTCGACAGAAGGAAATGTTTACATGCAACGTCACGATGACGCCAAATTGCACGCACCACGTTGACGACGTGAATTATCGCATATTTGCAAACGCTGACGTTTCCACTGGGTTCAATGGGAAAAACGTTAACGTCATGTTAGAATTGAAGTTTAACGTCCCCGTCGACACTGTAAAGGTCATTTTGGAGACGTTGCTTTCAATTTTGTGGGACTTTTACCCGACATTGAGATGAAATGACATCTCAAGCCCTGCCGCCAAATGAAACCAATAGGGTTTATAAGCATGGACGGGCCGACTAGCACCGCTTTGCCTGGACAGGCTTAGATCCTCTAAACGGTTTACCAGTTCTCGTGTGCAGGTCGGTTTCAGCTCTGCGTGGAAGCATCATGCAGCCAATATATTTCTTCAAGCCCCGATGGGCGGGGGCTATCGTCAGAATTAATCCGAACAGCACTGTTGACTGTAAAAATATCCCTAACACAGCGCACCTATATAGGCAATCGGAAGGAACTGTTTTATTACGCAACAAACCACGGTGCGGAAGAGCGTGCCGAGTGAAGTCATCAAAAGATGCCAATTAATGACGTCATGCGTAGATTATGTGACGTTAGACGGTGTAACTTCACTTTCCCGCACCGAAATAGTTACCAGTATAAATGCATGTGTTAAAGTCAAATATTTACATATTCACTGTAGGTCTAATGTAAACTTATTGAAAACGATGTCGTTCCATGAACGCATCGAGTCACAGGTTTTAAGTGACGTCAAGTGACGGTAGTCTAAACCTTGGTGCTCTACGGGCGTTGGTAACGTCAACGTTGTGCCGTTCTTTGTAGAGAAACAGCTTGCAATTTTTATTCAGCTTTAAAAGTTTGCCCTGTAAGCATTTTTTCGCCCACTGCTTTTCATGAAAGTATGAACGACAGCGGGTCGCAAGCAAAGTATTTCATGAACAGCAGAAAAATAAAATACATTTCTTAATATTTTTTGCGGGATTTCTTTTAACAATAGCGAAACGTTGTGAGAATTCGAAGGAAATAACAACATCAATACCGATTTTCAGCGTGTTAGAATAAAAATAAATCTGCTCTAGATTGTTATTTGTTGAGTAATTACTCACAGTTTGTCGTCAGTTGTAACTAGACAAATCACGCGCGCTACGCTCGTGATTTGATCTACTTTACAACTAACCTCAGTCATTTGATCGTGATTTGATCTACTTTGCAACTGACCTCAGTTTGTCGGTCAGTTGTAAGCAGATAAACCACGCGCGCTACTCTTTACAACTGACCTCAAACTGTGATTTATTACTCAACCGACAAACTGTTGCTCAACAAATCACGCAATGGAGCTGATCTATTTCGATTCTAACGCGCTGAAATTCGACTAAATGCTTTTGTTTCCTTCATATTCTCTCAATATTCCGCCATTGTTTGAAGAAAGCCTTCCAACAGTTTTGACTGTAACACAGTGTAACGTAGTTGATGCGTGAAAAAGACGTTACTCCATCTAACGCCAGCGGATGCATATATTAAGTTTAAGTCTTTTGGCGACGCTGTTGATTCGAGAAAAATAACGTTACATGGTTCAATGTCATAGAATCTACAAATGACGTCATAAAACGATGGCTTTCCGCGTCACGTTCTTCCGCCCAGTGATTTATCGCAGAATAATTCACAGTTTCTTGCCATTGCTTATATAGGCGTGCTGTGTTAGAATTCTAGTTACGTGGACATAACGATAACGCACCCGTGCGTTAAAATGGTGACCATCCTTTCTCTTGAACTAACATTTTTTCCAATGGAAATTTGATATTTTTTATTCCTGGTATAAAAATAGATTGCGAGTGCTTGTTAGAATCGCCTCAATGAGGAGGTCCAAACGAGTACACCGAAATCTGTTTTTGTTAAAAAAATAAAGAAAAATAATAAATACTCCCGTAAACCCCACTTTTCTCTGTATAAAGTCGGGTTTTGGCCCCCGCCCATCGGGGCTTGAAGAAATAAATAGGCTGCATGATGCTTCCACACAGAGCTGAAACCGACTGCACACGAGTACTGGTAAACAACTTAGAGAAACTAAGCCTGCCCAGGCAAAGCGGTGCGTGTCGGTCCGTCATTGCTTATAAACCCTAATTGTTTCATTGGGCGGCAGGGCTTGAGGTATCATTTCATCTAAATGTCGGGTAAAAGTCCAACAAAATTGGAAGCAACGTCTCCAAAATGACATAAACTGTGTTGACGGGGACGTTAAACCTCAAATCAAACAAAGTCGGGTTTAGAGGTGTCTTCATTTCACGGACTTGTTAAACTGATGGATACGCATGCCTGTGACATGGACTGGCATCACCACCCAAACCAAATAACATTGTTTGACCTTCAATAAGATCTCGACACCCGCCCATTGGGCCTTGAAGAAATAGATGGGATGCATGATGCTTCCACGCAGAGCTGAGACTGACCGCACACGAGTACTGGTAAACCGCTTAGAAGATCTAATCTTACCCAGGCAAAGCAGTGCGAGTCGGCCAGTCCATGCTTATAAACCCTAATTGTTTCATTGGGCGACAGGGCTTGAGATGTCATTTCATCTAAATGTCGGGTAAAAGTCCCACAAAATTGGAAGCAACGTCTCAAAAATGACATAACCAGTGTTGACGGGGACGTCAAACCTCAAATCAAACAAACAAACAAAATCGGGTTTAGAGGTGTCTTCATTTCACGGACTTGTTAACTTGATGGATACGCATGACTGTGACATGGAATGGCATCACCACCCAAACCAAATAACACTGTTTGACTTTCAGCACGATTTGAATCTACGAATACTATGACGATTTAGATTTATGATTGGTAAGTCCCTGTTTGTTGTCATGGCAAATAGCCATGCCTTGCGCCGGGGTCGAGGTTTGAATTTATTCCTATATGCCCTAAAAGATGAAGTTGTTACACGTTTTACTCTTAAAAATATTGATTGAACGTTGAGTCAAAAGTGAAGTTATGATTCAAACGAATGTGGTTTTGTCTTGACTTGCAATCTAGGAAGAAACGAGTGTCAACAATCTTTGTTTTGAGCAGAAATAAGAAAAATATCTAAATTTTTCATCTGAAAATTTTCAATTTTGGGTGATAAAATTTACAATGTATTTTGTAAATGTGTGTTTTTCGTAATGACATTAAGGCCATCCATACAGTGCACATCGTAATAATAATAATAATAATAATAATACTAATAATAATAATAATGATAATAATCGACCTTATTAATAGAGAGTATAGTAGTCGCAGATAAGATTGACTAGGCGGAGCTATCGTTTGTACCTGCCTTGGGAATATTCCATTAACAAAAAGGTAAACCAAGTCACCCCATTGTGTGAATGCAAATGAAACACAAGCCTAGCTGTGGCGTATATGACCATTTCGTCCGCTTGTAGAAAGCGTGCGAAAGGTACTCTACCGAATCTTCTGGTGGATTCAGCGAATTTGACATATATTGACAACACCTGAATAGCTCCGCCTAATCAATCTTATCTGCGACTACTATAGTAACATGTAACATTTAGTAAACTATTACTAATCTTCCTTTTCCTGGATAGAAACCAGTGGTAAGCAATGTGGATCAAGTCTCTTGCTCAAACAAACAACACTTTGCGCTTGCCTGGATCGAACCGGCTACTTCTCGATCTCAAACCCGATGCTTTACAACTGCTCCACAGCTTTAGTATTGTTAAGGGACGGTTTTGTCACCGTAAAGCATCTCTCTCCCTTTCGTCATTGAATAGCCCTTTTGGGATCGGGATTCCAACATGAACCTTTGAAAATATTTGGGGGCCACTGATGAAGCTTAATTTGCCGAAAGTAGCTAGTCCGGCCTAGAAAAACGTGTACACTCTTACAGATTTTGGTTCTTTGCTTCCAAAGGATAAACATCAAGATTTTTCCTTGCAGATCAATAAGCAAAATTGTTATTGTGCATTTGGTTTGTTTGTTTGTATTGAAGTTTAACGGCCCTGTCAACACTATTTCTGTCATTTTTGAGCCGATCAGTTTACCTATCCACACCTTTCCTGGTCAGCGGAAGGGAGAGAGTAACCGTTGAAAAGATTTGATGCTCAATCTCCACGAATGTTGCCGGCCCCGGCAAGTATCGAACCAACGTCCTCATGATCACCAGCCAGACCCACATCCAACTGAGCTACCGAGGCCGATTGTAATTGTATAGGGATCTGCTTTGGAATACCGGTGGACAACCTACATCATAGTCACGTGACTAAATTATTAAGGAACACTAAATTTGATTGCCAAAATCCCCCGCTTCAGGTTAGAAAATTATCTCGTTCGCGACACATACGTAACAAAGCTAAATGCGGTACAATGCAGTTACCCCGCATCGGTTTCTAGTTTTATTTGCATGTTAAATTTTCCTGAAATTCATTTTTTTTTTTTTTTTAGATTAAAGAAAACCTGGGTTTTGCGACGTCCGCTTACCAGCAAGCTTCAATTGCTCGACACGGACCAAATAAGGCTCTCATTAACACTTGAATTGGTCTGAAGTCAAACCCCACGAGTTGGCCAAATCTGCATTATTCTATACCACGTGTGCATACAGAGAATGCTCTGTCGGTACTCCGCGGATGCGCCTGCATGCCAGTCTTCGCTGTATGCCAATGAAATAATAATAGGACTGCTGCGTTGACAGTGTTAATATTGTCCATAGCTGGAATATGGAAAGGCACGAGCTAACGGCCGTCTGTTGATATACTGCCGAGGGACAGTATTCACCAATTTCACTGTAATAATCATTTTATAATATAGCTATATACCTTTTATGTTGTTTCTATGGTCTAGTTCCAAAAAGCAGACTTCTGATTTAATTTCAAAATTCAATATTGGACTTAAATCTCTTCTGCAACAAGGTCTATCGGAACCCGAATTTTATGGTGACTTAGTATATAAATTCAGAAAAATATATAACCGCAATGACTTCAGCACCCAATTTCGTAAAATCATTCTTCGATATAAAAAGATCGGGTACAACATGGATATTATACGACAGACTGCATGCATGGTAGTTAACCCAATCACGGTTGGCAACTTTGCTTCCCTCTTTAATTGCACGTCGGTGGGTCAGGCCTCAGATTCTATGACGGCTCCAACGTAAAGGCTTATCGAGAATTAGAGAGATAATGTTGGTTGGTGCCTGATGCTCTGTCTCTGGTCGGGCTCATAGGAGTCTAACTGTTGGTTTTCTTTCTCCAGCATTTCAGTGGTTTCTTGCTGTCGAGTCCTCACCGTTGTCTCACCTCTGTGGTTCTTTGATTTTTGTGTTCACGGAGATGTTGCACTGATGAGATAGGAAACCTTCATGCGGACTGAACAAATTATTTGTCTAAATCTCGACGGAAGTAAGGGCGAGGATTGTGGCCACGTAAAAACGATTTAAGCCCCCCCCCCCCAGTGGAAATCTTCCAAGGCGGCTCTTCTGTGGCGATTTATTTATGTTGTTGTTCGTTACTTACTGTGTGTATCACTTGTGTCTTTTAATTTTGGATGGCCATATGGCCATTTTGTGGGAAAGTAACTGTCCTTATGGCCTTCCTTTGTTTAGGTTTCCATTATGGTCTGGTCGCTTAATGTTTGTATTTCTTTCCCTTTGGTGTCTTTTATGGGTGGAGTAAGTTAATTGTATCAATTCCTGATCTTTGTTTTACTTCTACTTTTCATACAAAGCGGAAAACTGTTTCATGTGATACCATTGCGTTTCGGCGTCATATAAGATAGGCGTGGCGGGTGAGTGAGTGAGTGTTTGAGTTTTACGTCTCACCAACAACTAAGGTCATAAGGAGACGGGACCTCGGTTTGAAGACTCATCCGAAAGTCTGGAGAAGCCCGGGATCGATTCTGCGATCCCTGGTTTACAAGGCGAGTAGCCTTAACCACTACGCCACGGAGGCTTCTATAGACGTGACGACACTGATCAGGAATCGACACAATTACCCCACACCTCCCATCAGAGACACCAAAGGGAAAGAAGCACGAAAACAAGAGCCTAATAAAACCATTACGAAAACACTCCTATACTAATACATTGTAACCTTTATCGCAAAAAAAAAAACAACACAAAAATGAAAATTTTAAGATAAACATTGTTACATTTTTTTTATTTCTGCTCAAAATATAGATTGTAAGTACTCGTTAGAACCGCCTCATCGAGGCGGTTCTAACGAGTACCCACATCTATATTTTAGAGCAGAAATAAGAAAAATAAGGTTTACCCCTGTAAACCCCAGTTTTACTATATAAACTGGGGTTCTAGGGGGTCAAAATTATACAGGCATGTTTTCGTTATGATATCAGCCTCGATAGCGCAGTGGTAAACGCGTTCGACTTATGATCGAGAGGTTGTGCGTTCGAATCCGGCCACCGGTATCGAGGTGTGTCCTTGGACTAGACACGTTATGACACTGCCGCCCCCCCCCCCCAGGTGTAAATGGGTAGCAGTGGTGTAAATGTCACTGTCTCTCTCTCTCGCGCGCGCGCGTGAAAACACCCGGAATGAGTGTTCGAGAGCGATTCAATAAGCTTCTAACTAAAATAAATTAGTTTATCATATGACGTCGCGTCTGAGAGTGTAATAACGCCATGTATTATTTTCGATAATCCACTAGTGGATTAAATATGCAAATTAGCTAGATACGTCCCGTAACGTTACATGTACGACGTCCTTAACGACGTCGCATTGACTAATGGCTGAATATTGCTACTTTTGTAAACAATCGTGAATAAAATGCGTTTTAAGTGTCATATGATAAATAGAATCTTGCATTCGTGCTCATGTATTATTTAATTTATTAAACTCGTTGAGGAAAAGGGATAAAATGATCGGCAAAGCCTCGCATTTTATCCCTTTTCCTCAACTCGTTTAATAAATTCAATAATACATGAACACTCATGTAAGATCCTCTATATAAACTAAACGGAAAGCATAAAGGACAGTTATTATGCCGCAAAAAGGCCAAACAGCTATCCAAAATAAAAAGATATAAACAAAACATACATGCGAAGACGAACTACAACAATAATAAACCACAACAGAAGACTTAGTGTATCATAGTGTAGTTTGTATTTCTTGTCCTTCGGGATCATTGATTCCATTGTGGAATTTTGAAAATATCTTGATGGTCACTGATGAGGCCTAATTGGCCGAAACTAGCTAGTCTGGCCCAGAAAACATGTACACTCCATATTTTTCAGTTTTGTGGTGTATTCCTTGCTTCCAAAAGATAACCCTTTTATAGAACATATTTAACGTCACTGATGTGTGGGAATGTGTGGCGGCCGTAAAAAGTCTCCCTGCCCTACATCATAGTGTAGTTTGTATTTTCTGGTCTTTTGGGATCATTGATTCCATTGTGGAATTTTGAAAATATCTTGAGGGTCACTGATGAGGCCTAATTGACCGAAACTAGCTAGTCTGGCCCAGAAAACATGTACACTCCATATTTTCCAGTTTTGTGGTGTATTCCTTGCTTCCAAAGGATAACCCTTTTATAAAACATATTTAGGACAAATAATATGTTCATACCGCATGAAGCATTTCTAACTCATCAGTGTTATAACCCGAAAACACAATAATTAAACACCTACAATTAAACAACAATGAGGACTCGACAGCATGAAACAACTGAAATGCTAAAGCAAAAGAAAACCAATAGTTAGACCCTGGTGGGCCCGACCATAGACCAACCGACATTGTCCAAAATTTAGGTAAGCAGGGAAGCAAAGTTATCAACCGTGATTGGGTAAACTACCACGCATCATGTTTACACGTTTGTTTGTTTGTTTGATTTGAGGTTTAACGTCCCCGTCAACACTGTAAAGGTAATTTTGGAGACGTTGCTTCCAATTTTGTGGGACTTTTACTCAACATTGAGATGAAATGACATCTCAAGCCCTGTTGCCGAATGAAACCAATAGGGTTTATTAGCATGGACGGTCCGCCTCGCACCGCGGTTCCTGGACAGGCTTAGATCCTCCAAGCGGTTTACCAGTACTAGTGTGCGGGACGGATTCAGCTCTGCGGGGAAGCATCATGCAGCCCATATATTTCTGCAAGCCCCTATGGGCGGGGGCGGTTTTTACACGTACATCGTACCCATTCTTTTTATATCGTAGAATGATTTTACGAAATTGGGTACTGAAATCATTACAAACCTATATTTTTATGAATTTATATAATTAGTCACCATAAAATTCGAGTTCGAAATCAAATTCAGACAAACTCTTGGTAATTGAACATCAAAATAGTGAAGTATGACAATCGATTGTTTTAAACAGAGTTCTTTTGTAAAGAGCTCTGCTAGCCCTAACTTGAGACTACATGCTTTGAATAAATAAATAAATAAATAAATAAATAAATAAATAAAAGCGGTCTCTGTTTCTGATACTGTGCATTTTACTGAATCAACACCTGAAAACGTCCTGCCCACAGGCGTTCAACAGAGAATTTATAATATTAGTAGGACTTTCTTAATTTCGCGTGATTTTTCCTATATTGGTTGTGGAGACAAATGTAATTAAATGTCGTGGTACTTGTGGGTATTATGATAACTTATTGCATGCAAGTCTGACAGCCTGTTACAGGCGCTTGATCGGCTGGGTGTACCATATCCGAACATATTCTTGTGTGTCCCATATCATTTTTTCGGTCATGGCTAGTTTGCGCTGTGAACATGCATTGTTATCCCCACGCTTTTCGAAGAAAAAGTGGCGATATTGTAATTGTCTCTGTCGTCCGTACGTACGTCTGTCCGTCTTACCGGACAACTCCTCCCACACTTTTCAGGTAGACACTTAAAACTTTGGGAACTGATAGGGCTTTGGTCTGAGGAGTGCATGACACTTTCGGAATTTTGATCCTACCCTTAGGGGCCAGGCCAGGGGGTGGGGTGCCCCGGGGGTAAAAAATCAAACTTTTCAGAACCTGGTCGTGTGACATATCAAATCGAACGGCATAATGAGTAGAATACATAACAATAAAAATTTGACCCCTAGGGTCAGGTTTGATGTCACCAGAGGTCAAAAACTTGGATTTTCACCCCCATAACCCCCTTTTAAACGATTACCGGATAACACCTCCTACGCCGTTTCAGATAGAAACATGAAACTTTGGGAACTGATAGGTCTTTGGTCTGAGGAGTGCATGACACCTTCGGAATTTTGATCCTACCCCTAGGGGCCAGGTCAGGGGATGGGGTGCCCCGGGGGTAAAAAAATCAAAGTTTTCAGAACCTGGTCGTATGACATATCAAATCGAACGACATAATGAGTAGAATACTAACAATCAAAATTTGACCCCAAGGGTCAGGTTTGAGTTCACCAGAGGTCAAAAACTTGGATTTTCACCCCCATAACCCCCTTTTTAACGATTACCGGATAACACCTCCTACGCTAGATAGAAACATGAAACTTTGGGAACTGATAGGTCTTTGGTCGCAGGAGTGCATGACACGTTTGGAATTTTGATCTTAAGATTGGATGGGAGTTGCAATTGAGAACTTATATAGTGGCATATCTTTAAAAAAGCGTGGGGATATGCGATGGCGTGCCATCGACTGCGCGATTCTAGTTATAAAATGTCGTGAACTAAACAGGTCATCTCTGAAGTTTCAATTCAGACCAATTCGAGTGTTTATGAGAGCCTCGTATGGTCCGTTTCCTTAATTTCGGGCTAGCATGTGAGCGAATACGTGTTCATAACGTCGTAAAATCTAACTTTTCTTGAGCAATCTCGAAAATTTGTTAACACTATTTAGATCATTTTTGAGCCGGCAGGTTTACCTATTCACACTTTTCCTGGGCAGGCTAAAACGTAAGCGGTTAATCAGTACAGTGTACATTCTTTCGCCAGAAAGATTAATCTCGAAAACATCACGAAAACACGCCTATATTATTTAGACCCCCTTGAACCCCACTTTTATATAGTAAAACTGGGGTTGCCGGGGGTATACCTTATTTTTCTTATTTCTGCTCTAAAATATAGATTGTGGGTACTCGTTAGAACCGCCTCATCGAGGCGGTTCTAACGAGTGCCCACAATCTATATTTTGAGCAGAAATAAGAAAAATATCACAATTGTTCATCATAAAATTCTCATTTTTCGGCGATAAAGGTGGCAATGTATTTGTATAGGCGTGTTTACGTAATGAAGACAGAATTTCAGGGAAAGATGAAACATACAAATAAAACTAGAAACCGATGCGGGGTAACTGCTTTTTACCGCATTTAGCTTTATTACGTATGTGCCGCGAACGAGATAATTTTCTGACCTGAAGTTGAGGATTTTGACAATCGAATTTAGTGTTCCTAAACACTTTTGTCACGTTACTATGACGTAGGTTGTCCACCCTATTTTTCGACCCTGTCGACCCACAGTTAAATGAAAGACGTTTTTGTTCTGTTGATGGTCCCTGCGAATATCACTGACGCCCGTGCAAACATCGTTTGTAGGAAAGCCAGATAGACTGGGTTATTTATAGCCATGCTATCATTTATAACCATGCTAACCTTGTTGTTGTTATGTCAGAGTGCTTGGTGAAAAAAAAAATAAAAATAAAAAAAATAAACGTATAACACACAGATACTTGGGACTCAGGTGAGTGATCATGGGCCCGACTGACCTCTTGCAAATCGTTTTTGTACATGTTTTCCACAGTTAAACATGGCTGAGCACTAGCCAAACCAGTACTGAAAGCCAATCTGATTAAAATCCGATCTCGACGCGGCTAGACGTACATAGTTCAGCTTAGATCGGGTTTCCGTCAGATTGTACTCACTACGCTAACACACCCGTGCGACAATAGTTCATTTTTCACATCTCCGAAATGGCTACTTTTCGGATGAAAATCCATGACATTTTTCTTATTTATGCTGCAAACATAGGTTGTGGGGACTCGTTAGAACCGCCTCATTGAGACGGTTCTAACGAGTACCCACAACCTATGTCTCGGTGCAGAAATAAAGAAAATAATGTTTACCCCCGTAAACCCCAGTTTTCTCTATGCGAAGTGGGGTGTAAGGGGGGTGTTCATTTCACGGACTTGTTCACGTGATGGAAAGCGTAATCACGTCTATAAAGCTAAAGTAGTTGTGATTGCTAAAATGTCCCTTTCGAAAAGTCATCACAAATTCTTTTATTTTTTATCTTTCTAGACACGAGTAAGCTTTTTCAACAGGTTGTGCTCAGTCGTGTTTAACTGTGTTTAACAGTGGAAAACCTTACAGGCCTCGGTAGCTCGGATGCGCGTCTGACTGGTAATCAGGAGGACGCGGGTTTGATACCTGCCGGGGTCGCCAACATTCTTTTGTGGAGATTGAACATGAAATTTTTTCTACGGTCATTCTCTCCCTTCCGCTGATTCAAGAAGTGCAGTTGTCAGTTTCTGGCGAAAGAATGTGCACTGTACTGGTTTACCGCTTACTTGTCAAGGAAACGTGTGGATAGGTAAACTGAGCGGCTCAAAAATGACCTAAAATAGTGTTGACTGGGTCGTTAAACTCCAATACAAACAAAGAAACAAACAGTGGAAAACCGTGCAAAAAGACTGCTTTGGGCCCATGACCATTCACCTTAGTCCAGGCCCCAAATGTCTGTGTTATAACGTGGACTCGGCTTATGTGCTAAGACATTGCCAGTGTAAACTAAGATCAGACACCACAGAACGTATAGTCTGAAAAGCTTTTGCACTGATGGCTTTAAGAACAGTAAAAAGTTGTTGTTAAAAATAGAGTGTAAAGGCTTCGCTTAAAGTTTGATCATTTAATTTGGCATATATGCTAATATTTATTCTTGAAAAGATCTGAGCAGCTTTTGCAATGCAAATAAAAATGTGAGCAGCTTTTGAGCACCTGAAACGTGGAATTCAAGGATGAAACTAAACAATCTACGTCCTCATTTTGCACGTTTAGGGCCATATTTCCAGCTTATATTTGATCGCCACTGTCTATTGCCTGTGCACGCGTGTTTCTACTAAACATGCTGATAAAAAATATTGTCCGTCGGTAGAAGAAACTTTTTATTAGTTTATTTTCTTTTACCCGAAAAATACAGGGTCCGGCCTATATTTTTCATGTATTTTTGTTTTTGTACATGTGTTTTGTTAATAAAATTTTCATGTTGAGAGTTGCACTGTATATCACAGTTCGTTTGGGATGCTCAAAAATATCAGCTATGTATTTTGGAAGGTACTAAATGCCAAAATCTACAGAAATGTACTGTTAACGCGAAATTACTATGGGAAAATGCAAAGACGAAACTGGTTAGGGTCGGAAATTGAAAATAATAGGGTCGGAAATTGAAAATGATAGGATCGATGTTTTAATTGGTTTTGTTCTTATATTGATAAAATACTTAAGTCGGGGTGAGATGAGGTGCGGTGCGGGCGGGGCGGGGAGGGGGGGGGGGGGGTATGAAGTAGGGTCGGTCGGGTTAGCGGAAACATGGCTGTTTTGTAGGCCTTACAGGAGAACCTTTGTCTCACCAAATACATGTTGTACATTTTCAGGGTCTTTGATGTACCGGCAACATCGGACACCTATCAGTATTCCTTCAACCCATGCTACCCGTTTACGGAAGGAACATGTTTCAATGCTGCGGTAAGAGCTCTTAACTTTACAGTGAAACTCATCACGTGAACAAGTCCGTGAAATGAACACCCCCTAAACCCCACTTTATATAGAGAAAACTGGGCTTTAAGGGGGTAAACATTATTTTTCTTATTTTCACTCCAAGACATAGGTTGTGGGTACTCGTTAGAACCGCCTCAATGAGGCGGTTCTAACGAGCACTCACAACCTATGTTTGTAGTATTTATAAGAAAAATATCACATATTTCATCAGAAAAGTAGCCATTTTGGAGATGTGATAAAATGCACTATGCCATACGGGCGTGTTATGGTAATGTTCAATAAGTCGAACACCGGTGTTTCGCTTACCATCGCTAATTTGAATTCGTTTAACCCTTAAGACGCCGAGAAAAACTACAAAAAAGTCATCTGAAAATGTCGTCTGCTTATGTCGTCTGCTGAATTTTTTTTGCAAACTTTTTAAAAATATTTTTGCATACAGGCAAACAGACTGGGCTCAGATCAGACTGCTCCTAGAGGAGCAATCTGATCTGGGTCCACACTGTTTGCAAAAATGACTTTTTAAGTAACCGGCAGATGACAGAACAGGCGACAATTGTCGTAATTGGTATTTTATGACTTAAAAGTTTCTTTTTTTTTCGGCGGGGGGGGGGGGGGTTGTTGTTTGAGTCCTTTCAAGACTTTTTCACTTATTTCGGAACCAGCCCCGATAGCTGAGTTGGTAGAGTGTCCGCTCCGGGGAAGGGGAGGTCACGGGTTCGATCCCGGGCCGCAACATAACAAAGTCGTTAACAATGGTACTAGCTGCTCCTTGCCTGGCACTTAGATTTACGGGGTAGAGCTAGGACTGGTCGACCCGGTGTCAGGATAATGTGACTGGGTGTGGTATCATGTAATGTGTCTGGGGCATGATACTTCAGTGTGGCAGCACTATAAAAGTGAGCATTGAGCTCCCTGTCGCAACCAGACACCGTCGTGATATGACTGAAAAATTGTTGAAAGCGACGTTAAACCCGAATTCACACACACACACACACACACACACACACACACACACACACACACACACACACACACACACACACACACACACACACACACACACACACACACACACACACACACACACACACACTTATTTCGAACCGATCGTAAATCAGCGGTGGGCAAAAACCGGAGTACCCGTTGAAAAAGCACCTGGCCTTCAATTGAGGAATTTGAAAACCGATGCCTCGCTTTTCATGGCATCACGTGAACTAGTCACGTGAAGTAGTCCGTGAAATAAAGCCCCCCCCCCCCACCTAAACCCCACTTTATATAGAGAAAACTGGGGTTTAAGAGGGTATTCATTATTTTTCGTATTTCTGCTCCAAGACATAGGTTGTTGACACTCGTTAGAACCGCCTCAATGAGCATTTATGAGCATTTATAAGAAATATTTCGAGGGTTTTCAAAAGAAAAGTAGGCATTTTGAAGATGTGAAAAATACACTATGTCGTACGGGTGAGTTATCGTAATGGTTTAAAAGTGTCTGAAGGGTTCTTCCATACATCACGAAAACACGCCTATATAATTTTGAACCCCATAAACCTTACTTTTATATAGTACATTAACTTTCTTATTTCTGCTCTAAAACATAGATTGTAGGTACTCGTTAGAACCGCCTCGCCGAGGCGTTTCTAACTAGTATTCACAATCCATGTTTTTGAGCAGAAATGAGAAAAATATCGCAATTTGTCATCTTAAAAATTTCATTTTTTTTTCGGCGGTAAAATTTACAGTGTATTTGTTAAGGCGTGTTTTCAAAATGATTTGTTTGGTTGGTTGATTTACGGCCCTTTCAAGATTTTTTTTTCACTCCGAACCAATCGAAAACCTGAGTACCCGTTTAAAAAGCACCTGACCTTCAATGGAGGAATTCTGCGTATCACATGTGACCCGAGCACGGCTCGTACTCACACACCACATAGGTGAGAGACCTTACGATAAAGATACAGTGCTCTCACCAACTAGGCCAAAGAGTCCTCCGCCAACCCTCAACCATAAATCAAGATAGCAAGATATTAACCCATTTATGCCTAGCTGGCCCTTTTGGGACATTTGCAAACAGTGAAGATCCAGATCAGATGCCGCAGAACGCGGCGTCTGATCTGGGTCACGACGTACGAAGCGTACGTCGTGACCCAGATCAGACGCCGCGTTCTGGAAAACATTGCAACAAAGTAAAAGAAAAAATAATATATATTGTCAAAAAGCTTTCCAGTATGACAAATGATATAAGTTATTTTGATTCTGGACGGGGAACATGGAATCACATTCCCCGCCTCAGAGCAATATTTGCCCGAGCCGTTAGACAATTTCTGGGGTTGGGGGGGGGGGGGGGGGATACCGTGTTCCCCGTCAAGAATCGAAATAACGAATTTGTTATACTGGAAAGCTTTTTCGCGAAGTTTTATATTTTTACAATGTATTCCAAAAGATTCTTTTGTAGCGGACGTCGTCAGAACTAGTGTTTACATGTGGCGCTACGTTGATACGGTGCTCAGTGGGAATATGTTTACGTCATGTTGGAATAAGAGTTTTAGAAAGGAATACAATGAAATAAAGTACCAAATGACTGAAAAACAATTAAAGGTTTTTATTTTAGAAATAGATCAGCTCTAAATGTGATTTGTTGAGTAATAAATCACAGTTTGGAGGTCAGTTGTAAAGTAGATCAAATCACGAGCGCGTAGCGCGCGTGATTTGTCTACTTACAACCGACCGACATAATGTGATTTATTACTCAACAATTTACAGACTAGAGCTGATCTATTCGATTCTAACACGCTGGAAATCGGCAATAATGTCATTGTTTCCTTCGAAATCTCACAACCTTTCGCCATTGTTGGAAGAAATCCCGCTAAATTTATCGACTGAAACACATGCATTTATATCTTTTTCCAACGTTATGACGTAACACCTTCTAACGCCAAGGAAATCGACTTGTGACGTCATAAATTGGCAGATTTTAATGACGTCACTCGCAATGCTCTTCCGAGCAGAATAAAACACAGTTATTTTCCATTGCCGTATATAGGCGCGCTGTGTTAGACTTATATAAATTTATTGGGTAGAAATTATTGTGGTGCGTGAAATAAATCGGAGATGGCGAACATCGCAATTCAGCGAAGGCAAGCGCGAGAGGGTAATGTATTTATGCTCACGGTGCATTTGGAAAAATAGTTGTCCTTGCGCTGTCCAATCAAAAGCCTGGACATTACTTTGCAGTATAACAAAACTCGTCATATTCCCCTCACACAAGGGCAAGGCATTACGCAAACACGCATATACAAATACATTGCCACCTTTATCGCCGAAAAAATGAAAATTTTATGATGAAAAATTGTGATATTTTTCTTATTTCTGCTCCAAATATAGATTGTGGGCACTCGAGAACCCACAATCTATATTTTAGAGCAGAAATAAGAAAAATAAGGTATACCCCCGGAAACCCCAGTTTTACTATATAACAGTGGGGTTCAAGGGGGTCAGAATTATAGAGGCGTGTTTTCTTGATGGCAACAAATGGTTTATTATACCGAATTCTGACTTTAGTGAATGCACTTGTACTTTTGAGCAGTGACGTCAGAGGGAAATATTATAATTTATGACAATGCGCGTGGCATGCTCTCGACCAATCGGAATTCTAGAATAGTTTATGGATATTAATAAGGTATAATAAATATTTTTGTCTCATCCCTGAAGATACTGCATGGTGCTTCCACGCAGAGCTGAAACTGACCCCACATGAGTACTGGAAAACTGTTTGGAAGGTCTAAGCCTGCCAAGGCAAAGTGGTGCGAGTCGGACAGTCAAAACAATTCAACTAATTTGGTTTGTTTGGGTGGCATGGCTTGGAATATCATCTCAATATCGGGCAAAAGGCAAAAGGCCAACAAATTTGGAAATAACGTCTCCAAAATGATCTAAATAGTTTTGATGGAGACGTAAAAACAAATATATATCATCTGCTCATTTTCTTACCGGTTTTGGTACATTTTTGCCTACCGACACACAGTGCTGACTCTGTTAGAGGAGCAGTCTGATTTGGGCCTACGCTATGGAAAAATACTTTTAAAGTAATCAACAGACAATAAAGCAGACGACAATTGTTGTGATTGGCATCTGTTGTATTTGCAGGCTTGTCAAATTGATAGCATGAACTATCTCTACTACAATATTGGCGACGCAGATCAAGTGGACTTTTCCGTAGAGGGTAATGACGTTGTAGGAACGTACACATCTGACGACACTTTGAGGTAAGAACAGACTTAGGGCGAGGATTGTGGCCCATAAAATCGATTTAAGCCCCCCCCCCCCCCCCCCCCCCAGTGGAAATCTTTCCACTGACCGTTCCAAGGCGGTTCTTCTGTGGCGATTTATTTATGTTGTTGTTTGTTACTTACTGTGTGTATCACTTGTGTCTTTTTATTTTGGATGGCCATATGGCCATTTTGTGGGAAAGTAACTGTCCTTATGGCCTTCCTTTGTTTAGGTTTACATTATGGTCTGGTCGCTTAATGTTTGTGTTTCTTTCCCTTTGGTGTCTTTGATGGGTGGAGTAAGTTAATTGCATCGATTCCTGATCTTTGTTTTACTCCTACTTAAAAAAACAAAAAACAAAAAAAAAAACAAGAGGCCCATGGACTATTCTGCTCACCAGAGCTCAGGCGGGCACTGCCCACTGGCAGCCACGTATGGTTTTAATTTATCGATTATAACGTCTCCCAAACGAACCCTCATTCCCGAACGAGCACCCATGTGGACTCTGTATCTGAAATATGAGACCTTTTATGAAATTGTGGGGTTGGGGTATGGACTCAACGTAGCCCAGGCTCGTATCACTGAATGCGTTGTATCGTAAGGAACAAGAATATATATATAGCTTAGGGGTGGGTATCAGATCAGTTCCTCAGATATAAGGCCTCTTTAGCTGCGGAGGGGTTTGGGAATGGCCCTGGCAGACCCAAGGAAAGCCAAGATTTTTGTCGCTGAATCTGTCTTATCATTAGGACCAAGAATATATACTGTTTAGGGGTGGGGATCTGCACTGTTTCTGAGACATGAGGCCCTTTTATGAAGTGTGTGTGTGGGGGGGGGGGGAGAGAGGAACGGCCCCTGTGGACCACACAAGTTGGTGTGACTAAATGTGTCTAATCATAAGGAACAAAATATATATGATTATGGTATGGGGATCTTAATGGTGTCTAAGATATATATAGTCTTTTATGAAGTGGAGGGGCGGGCCATGGCATCATCACATTGCCCTAGCAAAAAGAGACCCCATAACTAAATGAGTCTTATAACAAGGAACACCATACATATGTGTTAGGGGTGGGGATCTAAAAGGTTTCTAAGATATATGGCATTTTATGAAGTGGAAGGGCCGGGTATGGCCCCGACGCACTACAAAACCAAGGTTGGTATCAGTGAATGTGTCTTATCATAAGAAACAAGAATATATATGGTTTAGGGGTGGATATCTGAAAGGTTTCTGAGATACTGGGTCTTTTACGAAGTGGAGAGGGTGGGGAATGGTCCCAGAAACTTTCCAGGGGACCCCCAGATTGGTGCCGCTGAATGTGTCTTATCATAAGGAACAAGCTTTCTGAGATACTGGGCCTTTTACGAAGTAGGGAGGGTGGGGCAGGGCCCTGGCACATCACAGGGGACCCCAGGTTGGTGTCAATGAATGAGTCGCAAGATAATAAACAAGAATATATATGGTTTAGGGCTGGATATTTAAGTGGGTTCTGAGTTATATGGCCTTTTATGAAGTGGAGGGGTGGGGCATGGCCCCTGCACATCTCAGGGGACACCCACATTGGTGCCACTGAATGCGTCTTATCATAAGAAACAATAATATATATTGTTTAGGGGTGGGGATCTGAATGGTTTCTGAGATATATGGCCTTTTATGAGTGCAGGGGTGGGGCATGGCCCCGGCACATCCCAGGGTACCCTCTCGTTGGTGTCATTGAATGCGTCTTATCATAAGAAATAAGAATAAATATGTTAAGGGGTAGGAATCTGAATGGTATCTGAGATATATGGCCTTTTATGAAGTGGAGGGGTGGGGCATTGCCCCGGCACACCCTGGGGGATCCCCAGGTTGGCATAATAGCATATGTCTGAAAGAAGTTCACTCAAGAAATATATCTGTAAAAGTTTTGTATAAGTATCTGCAAAGGCTCGGCAGTAAATGTCATTTTTCTATTTTCCCCTTTATAAGTCTATGGAAAATCTGAGTTGCCATAGCAACAAAACTAATGAGCCGATTTTCATTAAAAACACAAACTTTCACATTGAATCGAATCCCCCAGCCCCAGGATGCTACAGATGAATTTCGGGCTGAATCGGCCTAGTGGCTTCAGAGGAGATTGCGTTTGAACGTGTTGATCACATACGACGTCAGACGACAGACGATGACGACAGACAACTGCCTATCCTATAAGATCCCATGGTGAGCTAAAACAACAACAACAACAAAAAAATCATGTATACCTTTGCAAGCTCCGCTTTTCCTCATATTAAGTGATACTTGACATGGTGTTTCCTGGTCCGACATGGTGCATTTCTTTCACATTCTTCTGTTTAAAATCCGCGTTAAGTTTCTTATTTATACTACAAACATAGGTTGTGGGTACTTGTTAACCTTTAACCTGCTGAATATTTAACTTAGCCACACCTTTTTTTTTGATTTTCAACCAATCAGATTACATGATATAATGAGTTCGTTCAAATTCACAATCTGAATGACAAACAGTGTAGATCCTGATCAGATGGCTTCTTCAGAAGCCATCTGATCTGGATCTACACTGTTTGCACAGATAGGGTTTGTCGCCTACAGCAGGGTAAAGGTTAAAACCGTCTTATTTAAGCGGTTCTAACGAGTACCAACAACCTACACCTATGTATTGGAACAGAAAAACAAATAAAAAAGAACTATACTCCAGCCCCTAATGCCCTGTTAATCCTTTATAAAGTGGGGTTTAGTGTGTGTGTGTGTGTGTGTGGGGGGGGGGGGGGGCTCATTACACTGACATGCTCATGATTGCGATGCGTTGTCAGAGTAGGGTTTAGGGGGGGGGGGGGCTCATTACACTGACTTGCTCATGATTGCGATGCGTTGTCAGAGTAGGGTTTAGGGGGTGGGGGGGGGGGGGGGGCTCATTACACTGACTTGCTCATGATTGCGATGCTTTGTCAGAGTAGGGTTTAGGGGGGGGGGGGCTCATTACACTGACATGCTCATGATTGCGATGCGTTGTCAGAGTAGGGTTTAGGGGGGGGGGGGCTCATTACACTGACTTGCTCATGATTGCGATGCTTTGTCAGAGTAGGGTTTAGGGGGGGGGGGGCTCATTACACTGACTTGCTCATGATTGCGATGCGTTGTCAGAGTAGGGTTTAGGGGGGGGGGGGGCTCATTACACTGACTTGCTCATGATTGCGATGCGTTGTCAGAGTAGGGTTTAGGGGAGGGGGGGGGCTCATTACACTGACTTGCTCATGATTGCGATGCGTTGTCAGATTACACGTACGATGTTCGAATCTCTTTTGTCAGCTTATACCTTGAGTTTTGGCAAAAATCGAAAAGCACCAAAACCCAGATAAAGGTTTTAGAGGATCTTACATGAGTGTCCATGTATTATTGAATTTATTAAACGAGTTGAGGAAAGGGGATAAAATGCGAGGCTTTGCCGAGCATTTTATTCCTTTTCCTCAACGAGTTTAATACATTCAATTATACATGAGCACGAATGCAAGATTCTATTTATCATATGACATTTAAAACGCATTTTATTCACGATTGTTTACAAAAATATCCATATTCAACCATTAGTAAACGCGACGTCGTTAAGGACGTCCGTAAATGTAACGTTACGTGACGTATCCAACTAATTTGCATATTTAATCCACTAGTGGATTATCAAAAATATTACATGACATTTTTACACTCTCAGACGCGACGTCATATGATAAATTCAATTTAATTTCAAACAAAACTCCTGAGTTTGAGTCATTGAAATTCTGATTGTCGATTTCTGGAAAACGAGGGTAGGCTGAAAAGTTCTGAGCCTGACCATGATCCAATGGTTTGTCCATGCTGAAAGTGCTTTATTTTTCAACATAGTCTCCCTTCCTATCCACACACTTCCTCCATCGATGCTGGAGTCCTTCGATCCCAGTGGTATATAAGGTCACATCTAGGTCCCTGAAAAACTCCTCCACAGCAGCTTTCAACTCCTCGTCTGACCGATAATGCTGCTCAGCCAAGTGCTTTTTCATGTTTGGAAACAGAAAATAATCTGATGGAGCTAGATCAGGTGAATACGGAGGGTGATCGACAAGTGTGAAGCCACAGTCATGCACAGCAGCCATTGCGACAACCGATTTCTGAGCAGGCGCATTGTCCTGATGGAACAAGACCCCTTTTGTTAATTTTCCGGGTCGTTTAGCCTTGATTGCTTTTCGCAATTGTTTTAGCAGATCTGCATAATACTTCCTATTAATTGTTCTGCCCTTTTGATGGGTAATCTATGAATATTATACCCTTGGCATCCCAGAACACTGGTGCCATCACCTTCCCTGCAGAGGAAACGACATTTGCCTTCTTTGGAGGGGGTGAGCCAGGGTGCTTCCATTGCAAGGATTGTCTTTTGGTCTCTGGCTCAAAGTGATGGACCCAACACTCATCCTGAGTGACAAAACGGTCAAGTAAACCATCTTGGTCTGCTTCAAAAATAGCCAAGTTGGCTTGTGACAGGTTCAGTCTGGTCAGGCGTCAAAAGCCTTGGCACCCATCTGGCGGAAACCTTAGACATTCCTTATTCACTGTGTAGAATGTTCTAATTCACTTTGTAGAATGTTCTCTACTCGTTCACGGGAGATGCCAACAGTGTTAGCTAACTGATTCACAGTTAAACGCTTGTCATCCATCACGGCCCTGTGCACTTGGCTGATGGTTTCCTCAGTTGTTGCGGTTGTGGGTCGTCCACACCGGTCATCATCTTCAAGGCTGTCCTTGCCCATCTTAAAATTTGCTGCCCACCTTTTCACTGTTGCATACGAGGGAGCATCATCCTCTTATGTAGCAACCATATCGGCATGAATGTCCTTAGGAGCTAACCCCTTTTTATGGAGGTACTTGATGACACCACGATGCCAGATTTTGTCCATTTTCTCAAAAAAGTGCTAGTATCAATTTTCAAAGTCTAGAATTTCTATGTTATTGCAGGTAAACTTGAACTCATTTGAGTCAAATCAAGTAATAAAGGTTTGGATTTAATGAATACAAAATTTCATGGCTGTTCGATGCCTGCTTCTTGGTCAGGCTCAGAACTTTTCAGCCTACCCTCGTATATAAGACATGATAGAAGCAACTGTTTTTAATATCATTAAAAGTTAATATCTTAGTTTTAGGAAAAGATATATTCAAGTAAAACTTTCTTAGCACCCCTTAGGCTCTATGTCATTAGGGGCAACTACTTTTGTGCATGAGTGGCTGCTCTTAAAGTATATGCAGGGTCGGGTCAGGTTCATTGCTGCTACTGGTAACATGCACCCAGTGCAACCTGTTGCATGCGGGCAGATGGACATGGGCACCTCGGGAGGGCAACCCATCTAAGAGTATAAAGCTAGCGTGGGTAGGTGGAACCCGAAGCATTGGTTGGCCAGCCACCTTTGGGTTTTTTGGTTTTTAGGTCCCTAAACAAAACCTGACCAGTGGTAGGGCGACCAACGTTTTCTTGATTGAATAATGACTCCCCATATTGGATGGACAGGCTTTGCGTTCCTTTGTGCACGGTTGTGGTGCTTGGTCATTCTGGCTGCGCACATGAAACACAAGGTTGTTCCTCTGCGACTACAAGGGGTCGGCAATCAGTTTAGGAGAAGGCAACTTCAAACAAAAACCTACATATCTGGATTTGCAACTATGTAAAACAGAATTGATGGCAATGATCAGGAATCGATACAATTAACCCAAAGCTCCCATCAGAGACATCAAAGGGAAAGAAGCACAGACATGAAACAACTAGACCCTAATGTAAAGTCTGCTTCGGGAGCTGGGGCGGAAGAAATCATTTCTCTGATCCAACTGTCCAAAGGGCGATGCAGCGGCGTGTCGTTGAGCAAGAAGAGCATGACAAGGCATTAGAGAAGTCATGGTCATCCACTGCATCCGGGCTTAGCTCCAGCTGTCTCGACACTGGCTTGCCTCTGGATACAGCTAGGTCAAGACAAGAGAGTGATGTTGACTCTGCGCACCTGTCTATCACTATAGTCCCATTCACAGCGCATGTCATCTTAATCATATCCGCATAGTCACTGCAGGCACACATACGCATGAAACTTCGAAAAGCCCTGTGGTGATGGGCGATCGGCGAAGCAGCAGGTGTGGACACAATCTGAGTGACAAAGCAAGCCGTTCTAGGATCGCACTGCTCAACCACTTAGCATGGAGCAGGGGCTAAAAAAGGTGCCCTAACAGTTGCGTGCTCAAAATCCTTTAGCTGGTCAATCGTTACCAGCAGGGATCCCGTCTAGCGATCGGACAAAAAGATAATGGTGATACCCTTAAAAATCGGCGCATGGAATGTGCGCAACTTGATGGACAATGCTGGTTCAGACAGACCACAGCATAGAACAGCTCTAGTTGGTAGAGAACTTAAATGTTACAAAGTCGAGATTGCAGCTTTGTGCGAGACTCGCCTTGCAGAACAAGGGTAAATAAAAGAAGTTGATGATGTCTTCAGTTTCTTCTGGAGTGGCTGCGAAACGAAGAGCGTCGGGAAGCAGGAGTAGGCTTCGCCATCAAATCACACCTTGCAGCAAATTCTCAGATCTTCCAAAATGCACAAATGACAGCCTTATAACGCTGAGACTATCCTTATCTGGTAAGAGATATGCAACTATTTTTAGTGCCTATGCAACCACAATGACCAACCCAGATGAAGACAACGACAAGTTTTATAGTGATTTGGACCCTGTGATTTCTGCTAGACCCCGGGGAGACATACTCACCATCCTGGGAGTTTTCAATGCTAGAGTGGACACAGACCACCAAACCTGGGAAGGAGTGAATGGAGGAGTAGGAAAACGCAATAGCAATGTCCTCCTCCTTTCGAGGAAGTGTGTAGAGCATGAACTGCTGATCGTGAACACAGTCTATCGTCTGATAACTCACAACAAGACATCCTGGATGCATCCTCGCTCCAAACACTGGCATCACATTGATTATGTCATAGTTAGAAGGAAGGACAGAGCAACAAATATGTGCGGTGCGGACTGCTGGACTGATCAAAGGCTTTCGTCTGCAAATTCTACCTGCGTATCCAGCCTGCACGGCGACCACAAGGCAAGAAAGTACCCAAGAGACTGAACGTCTGTAAGCAGAAACAAGACAGCAAGAGACGAGCCTTCACCCGTGCCATCTCCAGCAGACTAGATGCAATTGAATTCAGTTCACATGATCCAGAAAGAAACCTGACAGTCTTCAGAGACACTGTTCACATTTCAGCATGGATTCCCAAGGTCCAATATCTCGCAAACATCAAAATTGGTTTGAAGAGGATGGTGAAGAAATCCAGGAACTCCTTGAAGAGCAGCATCAAAATCACAGGGCGGCCTATTCTGATATCTACAAGAGTAAAAGTCCAAACAAGACTCAAATACCTGCAAAATTTCTGGCTGAGCAACAAGGCTGGTTAAATCCAGTCCTTTGCAGGCAAAAAGTATATGAAGAAGTTCTTTGATGCAGTGTATGGTGACCAGAGCTCAAGAATCACACTTTTTCTCAGTGCAGATGGAATTATTCTTCTAACTGACAAAGTGGCTATGTAAAAAGATGGGCTGAGCATTCTGATAGTGTTCTTAATCGGCAATCCTCTTCCAATGATGATTGCAATCAACAGGCTACCACAGGCTGAATGTAAGCTGCTGCTTGAGAAGTTCCCCACCGTTACCGAAACAGTGAAAGAAATACAACTTCTGGCATCTTGCAATGTCCCGGGAGCAGAAGCAATAACTGTTGAAATCTACAAAGCAGGGGGTACTTCAGTTGCAAAGAAGATGTCAGAGTGTCAGAGATATGCCACATTATGTGGAGAAAAGAAGTCATCCCTCAAGAATTCAAGGACGCGTCAATTATTCACATATTAAAACGGAAAGGGGACCCTCACATCTGTGACAATCGTCTTGGCATCTCTCTACTGTCAATTGCTGGGAAAGTCCTTGCTTAACCCACTGAATGAAACCTTGAACAGTCAGGCCTTCTACCAGAAAGCCAGTATGGGTTTAGCAATTGACATGATCCTCACAGAAAGGCAGCTGCAAAAGAAATACCAGGAATAGAACATCGACCTTTACTTGACCTTTGGTGATCGTACCACACTCATTCTCAAATGAATTGGGATATTGCAGTCGCCGCATATTTTCTGAAACCAAGCAGTCATTTATACCCAATGTATACGTTTATATGACAGAACAACAGGTTCCAAAGATATCATGATAAATCTCCTGTAGAAAAGTACCTTGTCAGGGAAAGTGAGCCACGGGAAAACCTGGTTTTGTAATGTTCGAGACTGTCGCTTTTCGAATTCTCTTTGTTTGCACATTTACATATTTGCAATTCCACTAGACAGGAAAGGGTTAGGTGGTTTCCATAAAATTTACATATTCTGGGTAGGGAAATAACTACCATTAGTAGGACCACATGGAGTCTAACTAAGTATTTTTCCCCAATTATGGCTGTCGCCGAAATTTAATTAAGCATTGTAATGTACGAGACGACGTTTTTCTTCTTGATATTTCAAAACAACGTTTAGGTTTTTATACACAGAAACATGACCAAATGGAGATTCTATATTATAATAAACATATAAGGTCGTTTGATGTTACCTGTACAAGAGGAAATTAAAAATACTTGCCATACAAAATTGTGCATGGATTTGTTGCAAAAATGCATGTAATGTTCGCGGTCATTATACCTGGCTTATTACGTATGTATCGACAAAAAATGCTAGATTGAATTAAATCCCGCAATGTGTGACTAACACAAACACATCATCTGGAACGACAATAACATTTTGATGTTGAAATTCCCTCATTTCCAGTGTTTTGTAATGTTCGCGACCGGTAATATTCAATACCGAAAATTGTTAGTCTAACAGCTTGATCACATTGCTCTCACGTGGAACGAGTTTCCATTACCAGATTACGTAGTAGAAAGTGTCTGCAGACGACATGGTTGCCTTTTCCGGTGTTTGATGGGTGGGGGAGTCGGCAGACAATACCACAGTTAAGGGAAAACAGAAGTCATATTTTGTTTTTTAAATATCTGCATAGAGACTTCTTATCTTTTTCCAATATTATTTGCCAGAATTAGTATTGTTCAATTAATTTGGTTCCACCAAAAATCATTATTAATGAGCAACATTTGCACGCTAGAGCAACATTTGCACGCTAGCAAGATCATTATTCTATTGCAATAAGCAGTGGATGTATACGATGAAATGTCCGCTACATTTGGTATCGAACATGACAGGTTTGCTATGTTGACCATCCAGGGATAATGACTGCAAATAAATTAACTATTTTGAATTGTGCAACCTTATTTGTGTAAAATGAACACGTTTAGTGTTATACATGTTTGCTACATTTCTACCAATAGCTGCAAACAGTAACAATGTTGATTCAAAATTTATTACTTATTTTCTATTTTGGATTTGAGTGCCATAGCTTAAAATCCTTTCCCAAATATTATTTGCCAGAATGAATATTTCAATATGAATTGTGCAATGTTAAGAAGGCACTTCAACTATCCAATTTTTATTTCCAAATGCATATTTTGAATGTTAAAAAACATTGTAAGTGCAGTTTATGTTACTAAAATTATGGTATCGAACATTACAAATTGTATCGAACATCCCAACCTAAAATAAATATGTTTATTTGAGGGTATGCTGGTTTACTCTTGACTATGTTAACTAGATACAACAAATATAATATCAGATTCCTTTTCAATTTTACATGTAGAAATGGTAAAGTGGCATAGGATGTCCCTTTACCGTGTATGGTAATGTCCGAGACCATCATAGCTGCCATTTACAGACATGCATATGTTTACATTTCTTAGAACTTTTTTACAAACTCTACAAAGCGTGTTATTTTCTTCAAGCTGGTAGACAAAATTGGTTACATTTTGAAGACTTTTGTATAGAAAAATATTGCTCTGGAATGCACTGTAATGTTCGATACTGAATTCTCGCAGTTGTATCATTAATTTTACATACTTGATTGTTGAGAACACAAGGCCATGCGATTGTTGTTTGTTTATATATGAGAGATGTGTCTTTTAATGTTTCGGCTGCCTTAAGAACGCAGTTTATCTGTCAGGAGAGCATTTTTTATACATAAAAGTATATACCGAGGCTTTTTTGCGTAATAGCGACACCATGTTTTAAAAGCATATGACTGAACATGCACTGTTACATTAGTTACATCCAAAAATCTAATGAAAATGACACTAACAGCTATATTGTCAGTTAATCACGATAGTAGACTTCTTGACTTATAGAAACAAAATCACTGTAATGTCCGCGACTTTTTACATATAATTCATATAAACTTATTGCTTATGTTGATCGTTTTTCTAAAGTAATATTACTAGTGTTCCTTGTTTACCACTCAATACCTGTTCAAATGCAATAGTCGTAAGTGATCTAGCTATTATGTGCTTCTCTTAAAACAAAACGAAAGTTGTATGTTTTCAGAAAATTATTTCTTTTTCTGTATTCTCTAACCAACCCTGAATATAATTCAAAATGGTTATTCATTTCTTTACCATATATATGACCATATGTTCAATTTTGTCCCCGCTTAATAACCCGGTCGTAAGTTTCTGTCATTGCGAGCTGCGGTCTCTTGATTTTTGTGATGTTAAAGAAGTGGGTAACGAACAAATAGATTGTAGCGTACATTTCTCACAATCAAAATTTATCAAAATACCGACATATTTCTAACTGTTTGGGTGAAATAGCTTTTCATTTCTTGATCAAGGAATTTTAACTGAGTATAGGTACATGTTAATACTTTATTGTGAACGTATCGGTGACTGAATTTAAGTAACTTTATAATTTGACTTTTTAAACGGCTAAAATCCCAATTCATTTGAGAATGAGTGACCAACGCATTTGACACAGTTTGGATGATCTTGGTGAAGTTTGGATGTCCAACCAAGTTCATAGCAATGCTGAGACAGTTCCACGATGGTATGCTTGCACGGGTCCAAAATGACGGTGAGTGTTATGATCCATTCCCTGTGACAGCAAAGGCAAACGGGGCTCTGTGATAGCCCAAACAATGTTCAGCACGATGTTCTCTGCCATACTCACAGATGCTTTCCATGTGGGTGACAATGGCATACGTATTAGGTATCACTTTGATTGAAGCTTTTCAATCTCAGAAGGCTGCAAGCCAAATCCAAGGTGCAGACAGAGGTGCTAGATGACTTCCTCTTTGCTGATGACATGGCAAAGGTGGGCCAACAGAAGAGAAGATGCAAAAACGTATAGATCAATTATCTTACTTCTGTGATAGCTATGACTACGAAATCAGCATTAAAAAGACTTAGGTGGTCTATCAACCAGTACCTGGCAAAATAGAAGTGAAGGCAATGATCAGGAATGGATACAATTAACCCACAGCTGCCATCAGAAACACCAAAGGAAAAGAAACACAAACATGAAATAACAAGATCATAATGGAAACATCAGTAGCGGAAAGCCAAAAGGACAGTTAGTTACTTTCCCACAAAATGGCCAATTGGCTATCCAAAACCACAAACTAATAATAATAATAATAAATAAGTAAATAAATAAATAAATAAAAAAAAGCGATACACACACTCAAAGTCAAACCATAGAAAAACTAAACCGTGACAGATAAAACCGCATTGGAACGGTCATTGAAACGAATTGAACTGGGGGCTTAAATCGATTTTACGCAGCTGCAATCCTCGCCCTAACTTCCGTCACGAACTGGACAAAGAATTTGTTTAATCCACAGTGAAGGCCTCCGAGCTCACTAGTGCAACATCTCCGAGAACACAATAATCAAACAACCACAGAGATGAAACAACGATGAGGACTCGACAGGAAAAAAAAAGTTAGAGCAAAGGAAAAACAATATTTGGACTCCGATGGGCCCAACCAGAGACAGAGCATTAGGCATCCACCAACATTACATAAACTTAAATTTTAATCCTCAGTAAGCCTTTACGCTGGACCGTCACAGAATCTGAGGCCTGACCCACCGGCGTGCAATTAAAGAGGGAAGCGAAGTTGTCATCCGTGATTGGGTTAACTACCATGCATGCTATCTGTTGTATAACATTTATGTTGTACCCAACCTTTTAATATCAAAGAAAGATTTTACAAAATTTGGTGCTGAAGTCATTTCAAACATATATTTTTTTCTGAATTTATATACTAAGTCACCATAAAATTCGGGTTTCTAAAGATAGACCTTGTTACAGAAGAGATTTAAATTCAACATTTAATTTAAAATTAAATCGGAATCACGTCTATAAACTTATGAAAATGCTATGCCAAGTGATATCGATAACCCTGATCAATAAGTTTAGCAGTTAACAATTTATTACGAGTTTTGAAGTCAGTTACATGACTAGACCCTCTGGCAAATCGAATTAATTGCGAAATATAAACGCCATAGGATACCGCACGAGGAACATCGCCATCCAAGAAAGGAAAATTTACAATCTCAAAATCAAAATCATCGCGTTTATCAGCCTTACAATGACCAAAAGGTCAAAGATAACACGTGGTAGACAAGTTCAACTTCCTTGGTAACACACTGTTTAGAGCCGTGCACATTGATGAGGGACTTCAACATTCCAACAGAGTCGTGGGAAAAATTGCACAGGTCAAAGCAAAGTGGCGAGGTCTCATCAGAAGGTGTGCTAGTGAATACGAGGCAAAACGGTTCAGTAAAGTTGACCAGAAAAGCCAGAGCTAAGGCTGTCTTCCTCTAGCCCATGTTGCTATACTCAGACAGTTCAGAGCTAGAATCGGTCTCATCAGTTATCACACAAGCAGTAACATTTATCAAATGTGATTAAGATTGGTCATTGTCAATAAGGACAGACGAATTATTACTATTATGTTCTAAACTACATGTATATGGTTGAAAGAAATACTGAGGAAACTTACTATACTACAGTAATGTAAGATACTCCGGTTTTCGTCAACCTCCGATCAATGATCGGCTTGAAATAAGTGAAATAATCTTGAAAGGGCCGTTAAACCAAAATCAAAATAAAAAGAAGAAGAAAAAAAACTTCAGTCACACGAGTACTGGTAAACCGCTTAGCGGGTTTATGCCTCCCCAGGCAAAGTGATGCGAGTCGGACCGTCATTGCATATAAACCATATTGATTTCATTGGGCGACAGGTATTGAGATCTCATTTTATCTCAATGTCGGGTTAAAGACCAACAAAATTTGAAGCGACGTCAAGGTCAAGGTCATACTTAAAGGTCAAAGGCAAAACTGGGGTCCGAAACTTAAAAGCAGTCAATAACTTTCTTATTTCTAGATGGATTTTGAAATTACTTTGTAGAAATGTTAACCATAATAAGACGATGTGTCACGTGCAAAATCCAGGTCTGTACCTAAGGTCAAGGTCATACTTCGAGGTCAAAGGTAAAAAAAGGGTCCGAAACTTAAACGCTGTCAATAACTTTCTTATTTCTGAATGGATTTTGAAATTACTTTTTAGAAATATTAATCATCATGAGACGATGTGTCACTTGCAAAACCCAGGTCCGTACCTCCCAGGTCATGGTCATACTTAAAGGTCAAATGTCAAAAAAGGGTCCGAAACGTAAACGCAGTCAATAACTTTCATATTTCTGGATGGATTTTGAAATTACTTGGCAGAAATGTTGGCCATCATGAGAAAATCGGCCTCACACAAAACAAAGGTCCTTACCTCCAAGGTATAGGTCATTTATTGGAGGTCAGATGTGAAAAAGGGTCCAAAACTTAAACACCGTCAGTAACTTTCTATGGATTAATATTAACATAGACATATTTTCAGGCGGGGGCATCCGTGTCCTATGGACGCATTTCTAGTTCTAGGCCAGACAAGCAAGTTTCGATAAGATACGCCTCACCAGTGACGCATGATTTCTTCAAATTACGGTATAGTATCGATGATCCCAAATGACTAGAAAATATAATCCACACTGAGATGAAAGGCAAGGAGACATTTACTGCCGCCACACCTTCCCTTAACACCGGCTGTGGTTAAGTTAAGGGGAAGGAGAAGACCTTTAGGGGAGGCAACTCCTGCAAAAGTAATTTTGTCCCCCATGTCAATAGCGGTCAACGCTTAAAGGAAAGATTTGCTCCTGAGGAGCACATTCTTTCCTTTAAGAGTAGACCCCTTTTGTCAGTGGGACAGGGCTTATAGAAAACCGAACAGGAAGTACCGAGAGTTGTCTCTCTTTGAAAAGTGACGGAAAATCTTCCAGGTCTTCCCATTCCCCTTCAGTGCTCAATAAAAAGGTAATTCCTTGGAACTGAAACCTATGCAATGTACAAGGTATTTCCTGGGCTAGACAAGCTAGTTTCGGCCAATTAGGCCTCATCAGTGACCCTCGATTTCTGCATATTCCGTAGAGGAATCAATGATCCAAAAGGTCTATAAACTATAGCTTACACTATGATGAAAGACAGGGAGACTTTTTATGGCCGCCACGCATTCCTTTAACTCCAGCTGTGACGAAGTCAAATGTTCTATAAGAGGGTAATCCCTTGGAGACAGAACTGAAAAATATGGCGTGTACAAGCTTTTTCTGGACCAGACTAGCAAGGTTCGGCAAATAAGGCATCATTCGATCAATCCTTTGGAATCAAGAACCTCATCCGACTGACAAATGTTTTAAAACTGACAAAATCCCGATTGATTACCCAATAATTCCCTGCCAGAGCTGGCGTTTTCATTTTCACCCACTCAGTACCAGAAAACCCGAAAGGGGTACGTAGGCAAACAGTGCAGGCTCAGATCAGACGCCGCAGAACGCGGCGTCTGATCAGGGCCTACACCCTTTGCGAAATGTTAAGCCACTTCCCGAATAAATTTTTAACAAAACACAACCTGACACCCCTCGATTTCAAAATGGACGCCTACCATATATAAGGAGGAAAATTCCGTTTGGTACAAAAAGGGTTAAACACTAAATCGGCAATAATTTTGTTGTTTTCTTCAAATTCTCATAATATTTGGCAATTGTTAGAAGAAATATCACCTACTCTTTTCACTGTAACACCTTTAGACGCGTTTTGGTGCAAGAATACAGTAAAATTCCTATATTAAGACCACCTTTGGGACTGTTCAAAAGTGGTCTTTAAGACCACTTTTGAACGGTCCCAAAGGTGGTCCCTGAGCAGAGGACATTGGATGCAGAAACCGCGAAGAAAGAATGAGTGCAACCTTCTAAGTAAGCTTTTTAAAGCAGAATTAGTCTTAAATTTAGATGGACTTAATAGCGGAATTTCACTGTCTAAGAATCTTACATGGGCGTAAGGGTGGATGGAAAAATCCGTCCCAAGGGTCACTGTCCGGTATGACGAGGCTTGCCGATACCTGCCGGGTTCGGCAACATTCTTTCGTGGGGATTGATCATGAAATCTTTTCTACGGTCTTTCTCTCCCTTCCGCTGATTCAAGAAGGGCAGCTGTCAGTTTCTGGCGGAAGAATGTGCACTGTACTGGTTAACCGCTTACGTATTAGCTTGCCCAGGAAAAGTGTGGATAGGTAAACTGACCGGCCCAAAAATGACCAAAATGGTGTTCACTGGGCCGTTAAACTCGAATTCAAACAAACAGAACAAACTTTTGTTTTCACTATTTGTATCTTTCAGGTCATCAAAGGTGACGTTTGTGTGTGATCAGAGTGCAGATCCTCCTAGAATTGAGGTCAAAGGTGAAGACCCGCCATACTCCACAATATATGTACGTTGATACTTTTCATTATTATTTGAAACAGGGACGAACCAACTATGGCATTCTAGTCAGGTGTAAATGAAGATTGTACATGCTGAATGAAACATTTCTTGTCTAATCTCAATCTGTGTTTACGGCTCATGATTTTCCATTCTTTTTCGAATATCCATATGTATTTTTAATGAAATTTTATGAACAACTTTTTGGTACTTTTTCATATATTTGGAAGCACCCTCTAAATGTATAGAATATATAGTAAAACTACTGAATGAAGCGACAAAAACTGATGCATTTATTTTCAAAACCCTTTGTAAATTGTTATTTCTTATCTGTGCCAGTGGGAGTAAAATTGCAAATTTATTGTGAACACGTCCATACAAATTTTGTAAAATAAAAACAATTTGGTACTTTTTGAAAATGAAATCAACTACCCCCTTTTTCTATTTTTCTTTTTCTATAGATAAGATGTCACATAGGTAACCATGGCTAGGTAGTTGAGGCCTTGGGGAGATAACCATTTATTTTCTCTGTTGTACGCGTTAATTCCCTTGATTATCAGCACGGCTGAGAAAGGTCGTGTTCGTGTAAGTCCGGTATGAAAATATTGACGGATCAGAGAAAAAAAATCCGTGTCATCCATCCCAATCACCGGACTCTGAAATTGACCGCCGATCTAGACCCATTATCCAATAATTTCAAATCCGAATTTCAGAAAAAAATGCATCAGCATTTTCCATGCCTCGGAAGGAATCATACAACTTAGTGCTTAAGACATTGCACACATGCACGAAAAGAGAAGCAGGAAAACAAATCTAAACAAATAATGATGATGATGATAATAATAATAATAATAATAATAATAATACCGTTGACGCATAAAAAAATTCTGCCGGTAACCCATTACGATAACACACCTATGCAACATAGTGCATTTTATCACATCTCCAAAATGGCTACTTTTCTGACGAAAATCGATGATATTTTCCATATTTATAAAACAAACATAGGTTGTGGGTGCTCGTTAGAACCGCCTCATTGAGGCGGTTCTAACGAGTACCCACAATCTATGTCTAGGAGCGGAAATAAGGAAAATAATGTAGACCCCCGTAAACCCCTGTTTTCTCTATATAAAGTGGGGTGTAAGGGGGTGTTCATTTCACGGACTTGTTAGCGTGATGCCATCCAGGTACTAATCGCAATATTCATTGCTGAACTTCTATAACAGAAAACGTATCTTGTTTGCCAGAGTATTCTAACCGGTTACTTGGACGGCTGAAAGAAAACTTTATAAACCTGAGAAAAGAAGGTGTCCACCCTAGTAAAACAAATAGAAACTTAATGTCTTCTGTACGGAACCCGGGAAGGGACATGATTTTTTTATTTTTAATACGTTGTGCGAACAAGATAATATCTAAAGCGGACAAGATATTATCTTGTTCAGACAACATATTATCGTGTGCGGACAAGATATTATCTTGCTCCCAATGTTGTGCGAACAAGATATAACCTTGTCCGCACAAGATAAAATCTTGTCTGCACCACATAGATCTTGTCCGGACAATTTTTATCTTGTTTGCACAACTTAATATCCTGTCCGCACAAGATAATATCTTGTTCGCACAACTTCCCAAGCTCTATGTTGAGCAAACAAGATAATATGTTGTGCGAACAAGATAATATCTTGTCTGCACAAGATATTAAGTTGTGCAAACGAGATATTATCTTGTCCGCACAAGATAATATGTTGTCCGCACAACATAAATTATGTTATCCGCACAAGATAATATCTTGTCTGCACAACATATTATCTTGTTCGCACAACTTAATATCTTGTTCGCACAACATATTAAAACAAGAGGGCCCAATGGCCCTATATCGCTCACCTGTTTGGACCCCAGGGGCATGATTGGCAGGAATTATGTAGGTGACCACTTGCCGTCGCTACATGCTAAATATCTAAGCTCTTGGCCCTGTGGTTTCAGAGAAGAAGGTTTTTGAAGCTTTTTCCATTATGAGTCTATGGGAGCAAAGGGGCCCCATGGTGTGGCCCATTTGAAACCCAGGGGCATGATTGGCAGGAATTATGTAGGTGACCCCTTGCTGTTGCTACATGCTAAATATCTAAGCTCTGGGCCCTGTGGTTTCAGAGAAGAAGATTTTTGAAACTTTTTTTCCATTATGAGTCTATGGGAGCTAAGGGGCCCCGGGGTGTGGCCCATTTCGACCCCAGGGGCATGATTGGCAGGAATTGTGTAGGTGACCACTTGCCTTTGCTACATGCTAAATATGTAAGCTCTGGGCCCTGTGGTTTCAGAGAAGGAGATTTTTGAAGCTTTTTTCCATTATGAGTCTATGGGAGCTAAGGGGCCCCGGAGTTAGCCCATTTGGACCCCAGGGCCATGATTGGCAGGATTGTTGTAGGTGACCACTTGCCGTTGCTACATGCTAAATATCTAAGCTCTGGGCCCTGTGGTATCAGAGAAGAAGATTTTTGAAGCTTTTTTTCCATTATGAGTCTAAAGGAGCTAAGGGGCCCTGGGGCGTGGCCCGTTTGGACCCCAGGGGCATGATTGGCAGGAATTATGTAGGTGACCACTTGCGGTTGCTACGTGCTAAATATCTAAGCTCTGGGCCCTGTGGTTTCAGAGAAGAAGATTTTTGAGGCTTTTTTCCATTATGAGTCTATGGGAGCAAAGGGGCCCCGGGGCGTGGCCCATTTGGAACCCAGGGGCATGATTGGCAGGAATTATGTAGGTGATCAATTGCCGTTGCTACATGCTAAATATCTAAGCTCTAGGCCCTGTGGTTTTAGGAAAAAAGATTTTTGAAGCTTTTTTCCATTATGAGTCTATGGGGGCTAAGGGGCCCCGGGGCGTGGCCCATTTGGACCGCAGGGGCAGGATTTATGTAGGTGACCACTTGCCATTGCTTCATGCTAAATATCTCAGCTGTGGGCCCTGTGGTTTCAGAGAAGAAGCTTTTTGAAGCTTTTTCCCATTATGAGCCTATAGGAGCTAAGGGGCCCCGGGGGTGGCTCGTTTGGAACCCAGGGACATGATTGGCAGGAATAATGTAGGTGTCCACTTGCCGTTGCTACATGCTAAATATCTAAGCTCTGGGCCCTGTGGTTTCCGAGAAGAAGATTTTTGAAGCTTTTTGTTCCATTATGAGTCTATGGGAGCGAAGGGGCCCAGGGGCATCCCCCATTTGGAACCCAGGGGCATGATTGGCAGGAATTATGTAGGTGACCACTAGCTGTTGCTACATGTTAAATATCTTAGCTCTGGGCCCTGTGGTTTCAGAGAAGAAGATTTTTGAAGCTTTTTTTCCATTATGAGTCTATGGGAGCTAAGGGGCCCCGGGGCGTGGCCCATTTGGACCCCAAGGGCATGATTGGCAGGATTTATGTAGGTGACCACTTGTCGTTGCTACATGCTAAATATCTAAGCTCTGGGCCCTGTGGTTTCAGAGAAGAAGATTTTTGAAGCTTTTTTTTCCATTATGAGTCTAAAGGAGCTAAGGGGCCCCGGGGCGTGGCCCTTTTGGACCCCAGGGGCATGATTGGCAGGAATTATGTAGGTGACCACTTGCAGTTGCTACATGCCAAATATCTCAGCTCTGGGCCTTGTGGTTTCAGAGAAGAAGATTTTTGAAGCCTTTTTCCATTATGAGTCTATAGGAGCTAAAGGGCCCCAGGGTGTGGCCCATTTTGACCCCAGGGGCATGATTGGCAGGAATTATGTAGGTGACCACTTGCCGTTGCTACATGCTAAATATCTAAGCTTTTGGCCCTGTGGTTTCCGAGAAGAAGATTTTTGAAGCTTTTTGTTCCATTATGAGTCTATGGGAGCGAAGGGGCCCTGGGGCGTGGCCAATTTGGACCCCAGGGGCATGATTGGCAGGAATTATGTAGGTGATCACTGGCCGTTAATACATGCTAAATATCTAAGCTCTGGGCCCTGTGGTTTCAGAGAAGAAGATATTTTATTTTTTTCCCATTGTAAGTCTATGGGAGCTATATGTTGCCATGGCAACCAGAATTCCAATCTGATCAGCCCAAAAACCTTATGCAGCCTTTCCCCCTACCTGATGATGCTTCTCATGAAATTTGATCAAGATTTACCATGGGGTATTAGAGATATACTTATTTGAAATTGTTTACGGACGCACGGACGCATGCACGCACGGACGCACGGACGCACGACGGACGACGGACAAAAAGTGATTACAAAAGCTCACCTTGTCACTACGTGACAGGTGAGCTAAAAAGTATGTCCCTTCCCGGGTTCCGTACTTCTGTGAGTTTGGAACTAAGTTAAATTTAGAAGCTACAGCTTGGCATACAAAATCTAACATTTTGGCTGAAAATATTAATATCAATAAATAGATCAACTTTAATTTTCTTTGCCCCCCCCCCACCCCCCACCCCCCCCCCCCACCCCTCCAAAAAAAAAAAAAAAAAAAAAAAAAAAACAAAACTCCAGATTTGACATCATTCCTCGACTGACGTATACCTAACAAAAACACTGTGCACAATATGATTTGATCACAGAAGCATGCTCCTCTTTTTCCTAAATGAGCCTGCGCATGGCAAATTCCAAACATGGGACAGATTTTAATAAGCTACAACGCACACTACTTGTTTCATTTTTATCCAAACCATTACGGAATCGCGCCTATTTAAATACGAAACCAGCTACAAATGCAGGTATCTTACGCTCGTACTATAAAAGCAGTGAACAAATACCCGGACACGGACAAGGACCCATTTGTAAACTATAAGCTCACCTTTTGAGCCTCTGGCTCAGGTGATCTAAAATGCGGTTATTGTACTATACTATCAGCGAACAAACACCCGACGTTCAACCATTTTCTATTTTCAGGTATTTAAAATTACCTCTAAGGAAGTATGCCCACAGAGTTCAACATCGGTACCCAGTCCCACTGATGGGCCCGCACAGACGGTGGTGACAGTCGAATCTAAACTCAGCATTGGATGGATACTCATCATTATGTAAATAGTACATTTATAGAGGATCTTACACGAGTGGTCACTTCATATGAAATTTATGAAACGAGCCTTTGGCGAGTTTCATAAATTTCATATGAAATGATCACGAATGTAAGATTCTCCTTATCATATGGCCACTTTAAGTTGGATTTCATCGCCTTTAAAACAAAAGTTCAGATTCTGTTTATTGCCGAAAAAGGTTTTCTTTTATACACTTCCATGTTCGGCCCCGCCCATCGGGGTTTGAAGAAATAGATGGGCTGCATAATGCTTCCACGCAGAGCCGACACCGACCGCACACTAGTACTGGTAAACCGCTTAGAGGATCTAAGCCTGCCCAGGCAAAGCGGTGCGGGTCTGATCGTCCATGCTTATAAATCCTAGTGGTTTCATCGGGCGACAGGGTTTGAGAAGTCATTTCATCTCAATGTCGGGTACAAGTAACAACGTCTCCAAAATGACCTATACAGTGTTGACGGGGACGTTAAACCTCAGATCAAACAAACAAACAAACACTCCCATGTTACGTGTTTCTGTGATCTTTCTAGGTGGCTTAACATGGATCAACATGTTTTCTACTTAGAGGATGTTCATTTATAACAGTAAAACCTCATTAACTCAGATTCGATGGTTCGTGTACTGGAGTCCCTCAAAATTCTTCCTAAATCTCCAGATATCCATATAATATAATGGATAATTAAAGGAGTTTTACTTTTCTGATTCTATCTTAGAATGTAATGCCGTATGAACACATTAGAATCGCTTCAATGAGGCGATTCTAATGAGTAGACACAATCAACCTTTTTTTAATACAATACCGAAAAGACATCATAAGGCCATCCCTATTATGTCTCATGACTTTGCGCTACGATATTACCTCATTATGTCGAACTACACCTATCTGAAACAAATTTGCATGGTCCCAAAATGAGTTATTTGGTTAGACTGCAGATTGTTTAACGTGATTTTTGTACCATCTCTCCCTGTCCCTGTCCCTGTCTGTCTGTATGTCTGTCTGTTTATCTCACTCACTGAACTAAATCTGACGTTTGGTCCTTCTCCCCCTCATGTATATTTCTGCACGAGCGTGCATGTGTGTGTGCGTACTCGTTTGTGCATGCGTGCGTTATGGGCTTGAATGAACCTTTGCTACTTTATCCGGTTCATGTGCATGTGAGAGTGCAGATGCGCATGTGCTATGTCGCAATCTGATCAGCGTCTTAGTAATCATCTCTGCTTGGATAGTACCATGCCTCGGGGACCAGTTGTTCAAAACTAATGGTGTCGTTCGTTAACATATCCTTGAAACTTTTATCATTTAAGAGATTAATTTTATGTTTCTGATGTTCATGAAAGTATGAACGCAGTGGATCGCGTGCAATGTAAAGAAGGGGTTCATGTAAATGCTGGCGACCCTCTGTCATTCATACTTTTATGAAAAGCAGAAAAAATGTTTATATTTACATTCTTTGCTCCTCATCCATGGGAGAAAAAAATGCTTAAAGGGCAAACTTTTTAAAGCTGAAAAACATTGACACCCTGTCTTTTTCTACAAAGAGCGGAAAAGCGTTGTCGTCATCAACGCCCATAGAGAACCATTGTTTAGACTGACGTCACTGAAAATCACGCGACTCGATGCGTTCATGGAAGTATAGACTACATTGTTTTCTATAGGTTTACATAAGACTTTAAACCGGAAGTCTAAATATTTAATATGGAATATCCACAGACATTTTTGTTGAAAAAATGTGTGAAGCTTTTGCATTTGCAAAAACTACTCACATTTTTCAGCAAAAATACCAGAGTATTAGATATTGTGCTTGCGAAGATCTGTTAACAGTTTGACCACTTACAGGCTCCTTAAGGTAACAATGCTTTGAAGAAATGGGCCCTAGATGCTAAGGCGACTGCTAGTTTGTGTAGTTGAGCAGTAACTTGAAGCAAAACCCGAAGAAAAGTTTTCTTGTGATGGAGTTCATACCATTATGATAACACACCCGTGCGACATAATGCATTTTTCACATCCTCAAAATGGCTACTTTTCGGATGAAAATCCGTGATTGTTTTCTTATTTTTACTGCAAAAATAGGTTGTGGGTGTTCGTTAGAACCGCCTCAATGAGGCGGTTCTAACGAATACCAACAACCGATGTCTTGGGGTAGAAATAAAACAAAATATGTTTCCCCCACCCGTAAACCCAAGTTTTATTTTTAAATATAAAGTGGGGTTTTGGGGGCATTCATTTCATGGACTTGTCCACTTGATGGTATGTGAAGTTTATCATTCTTCTTCTTCTTCTTCTTCTTCTTCTTCTTCTTCTTATTATTATTATTATTATTATTATTGGTATTTCAGAGTGTTTAGTATTGCACTTGTATATATTGTGGCTGGTGTATTATTTAACAAATTGTACCGCAAAGCATCAGGATCAGTTATAATTATTATTATTATTATTATTTTTGGTATTTCAGAGTGTTTAGTATTGCACTTGTATATATTGTGGCTGGTGTATTATTTAACAAATTGTACCGCAAAGCATCAGGGTCAGTTATTATTATTATTATTATTATTTTTGGTATTTCAGAGTGTTTAGTATTGCACTTGTATATATTGTGGCTGGCGTATTATTCAACAAATTGTCCGCAAAGCATCAGGGTCGGTTATTATTATTATTATTATTATTATTATTATTATTATTATTATTTTTGGTATTTCAGAGTGTTTAGTATTGCACTTGTATATATTGTGGCTGGTGTATTATTTAACAAATTGTACCGCAAAGCATCAGGGTCGGTTATTATTATTATTATTATTATTATTATTATTATTATTATTATTGGTATTTCAGAGTGTTTAGTATTGCACTTGTATATATTGTGGCTGGTGTATTATTTAACAAATTGTACCGCAAAGCATCCGGGTCAGTTATTATTATTATTATTTTTGGTATTTCAGAGTGTTTAGTATTGCACTTGTATATATTGTGGCTGGTGTATTATTTAACAAATTGTACCGCAAAGCATCAGGGTCAGTTATTATTATTATTATTATTATTATTATTATTTTTGGTATTTCAGAGTGTTTAGTATTGCACTTGTATATATTGTGGCTGGTGTATTATTCAACAAATTGTACCGCAAAGCATCAGGGTCGGAGGTCGTGCCTAATGTGACATTTTGGACGGTCTTGCCAGGATATATTAAGGTACTTACATCGAAACAAAGTTTGTTTGCTAGTTCGTGTTTTTGGAGGTTAACTGCCCATTCAACATTTAAGGTCATATCGAGTACTCAGTTTACATAGCCACGCGTTGCCTGGGCAGACACACACATAAGCGGTTAAAATTACCAAAAACACGCCTCCACAACGTTGTAAACTTTACCGCCAAAACAAAACGAACATATTTAGATGATTGTTTGTTTGATTGAAGTTTAATGTCCCCGTCAACACTGTAAAGGTCATTATTGAGACGTTTCTTCCAATTTTGTGGGACTTTTACCCGACATTGAGATGAAATGACATCCCAAGCTCTGCCGCCCAGTGAAACCAATAGGGTTTATAAGCATGGACGGGCCGACTCGCACCGCTTTGCCTGGGCAGGCTTAGATCCTCTAAGCGGTTTACCAGTAATCGTGTGCGGGTCGGTTTCAGCTCTTCGTGGAAGCATCATGCAGTCTATATATTTCTTCAAGCCCCTATGGACGGGGGCCGACATATTAAGATGACAAATTGTGATATTTTTCTTATTTCTGCTCAAAATATAGACTGTGGGCTCTCGTTAGAACCGCCTCATCGAGGCGGTTCTAACGAGTATCCACAATCTATATTTTGGAACAGAAATAATCTGGACAGCCTGTGGCTTCAAAATTGATATTTGGAGTCAGCTGACTGGACTCGGGCCCTAAAAACGTTTGTTCAAATCCCATCAAGACCAGCTTTTTATATGTGAAAAAGGAAAAGCAGTGGATTTGTCTTATTCTGTCGTAGCCGCTGGCATCAGAATTAATTTTCCTAGAAAGGTTGTTCAAATGGTGACCTTTAGTTGACCTTGGTCTATATTTTGTGAAGGTCGTATTTGGTCACTTCTAATTGGAAAAAAGCAACAAAATAAGAATAAAATAAAAATATGGGTTTTTATGATTCTCTTGTAATCAGAATTGATATTTGTAGTAAGCTAAATTGAAGTTGATGGTCATATTGGCTTCGATGCCCATACATGATAAAATTGACTGGAAACTCTTCATTTCAGGAAATGAACGGCTAGATTTTTCAAGCCACCATGGTTTGTTCAAAAACATGGCTTCATACCTTACCTCTGGTGCGCGTAGTGGCCCATGGACCTGTTGTTTGCTTTCGATCCTAACACACAACAATCGACAATAGTTTTGTGTTGCTTCCTTTAAATTTCATAAAAGACATACAGCCAACATTATTGAAAGCATCACACACATTTACGCACTTTTGTACTGTGAAAAACGTTTCACATTCTAACGGCATAGAATGACGTCATAAAATAGCGGTTTTTCGCTTCACGCCCTTCCGTCCTGTGATTTGTTGCACAAAAGCAATCACAATTCCTTCACATTGCCAAAAAGGCGCGCTGTATTAGAACGGGAGACCAAAACCAGCCTGCGTTTTCACAAAGACAACAAACTTCCCTTTCTGCATGGAAAAAACTTTGGGTGAATATTATCCATTTAGCGCACTTGCTGATCTGGGACTTTCCCGAGCGCAAATGAAAACTTGCTCATTTACCTATATAAATTTATTTAAAGAGGATCTTACACTCATGGTCATTTCACATGAAATTTATGAAACGAGCCTTTGGCGATTATTTATTGTATAACGATTTAAATCGGATTATATCGCTAAAGATGTTAAAAAGGAAACGTAGAGTTGTCACGGTCGGCGTCATGACGTTACGAGCCAGTAACATTTGTGATCATATGATTTTTTATGACATGACGTTATCCAGTATATAACAGCGGTGTTAAGTGACCGAAAAACTGTGATATATTACGCAATAAGTTCTAAGCTGATATATTTAAGAAATAGATCAGCTCTAGCAATATTTTATTGAGTGGTATATCACGTTTTGGGGGTCAGTTGTAAAGTAGATCAATCACTTACAACCGACCGACAAACATTGATATATGACTCAAGAAATCACGGCACTAGAGCTGATCTATTTCGATCTTTACAAACTCAAAGTCGACGAAAATGCTATTGATTCCGTCAGATTCTCCCTATCTTCCATCATTGTTGAAAGGAATCCCGCCAATATGACTGACTGTATCACATGCGTTTACCTGTTTTCATAACATATCTGATACTCGAAAATGACGTTACACCAACGTCAATGTAGCAACGAATGAGGTCATGACTTGAAATGTGATAAAAAGGCGGCTCTTCGCGTCGCGCTCATCCGCTCAAGTGATGTAGCACTCATTATATCACTAGATTTTACTATTGGCTATATAGGCGACCAGTGGTAGAATATAGGCATCAACCATGGTTTTTCATGCATAAACATTTGCCGGATCCCGAGAAAGCTGTTTGAACATGAGGCCGCTAGCGGCCTCATGTTCAAACAGCTTCCTCGGGATCCGGGAAATGTTAATGCAATGAAATAACCATGGATGATCGTTGTCCTTGCATAACTTACGATTCCGATAGCAAATTTTGACGAAAAACGCCAAAAAGCTCCATATAAATTCCATATAAACTCTTCTAATGCGAAAGGCAAACCAAAATGGCGGCCACTTCAGAATGTTGTTTAGAATGACTTTGTTATGCAGTGACGTTATCATAGAACCCTAAAACGCTACGTTCAGGGTGATAACGTTGCATCGCTCAACGTAACGTAAACAAAGCAAGGCCCCTCTTGTGATATCAAAAGTTCAAAATCCATGTTCAAACAGCACGCGAATTTCATGATTTGAACATGGTTTTTGCTGTTTGAGCACGGCTTTCGGTCCATTTGACAATGGCTTCAAACAGCCACGCGCATAGGTATTTATGCAAGAATTCTTGAATAAAATTCCCCGTCAAGTTGTATTATAACAGCTGTGAATCTTCTTGTTTTCAGGATGGATTTGGGTTCACGTTGTCCAAGATACGCCGTACGGAATATCAGCCTGTTTGATAGAAATGCCCTTTTATCGCATTCTACAACTAGGGTTAGCATTGTGGCATTCCGTTTATTTAACTAATTGATTTCATGGTGTAACATGTGTCTGATTGTTTGTTTTAAAAGTTACAAATAAGAAGTTTAAATGCAACATTTGTAATATTATCATATGACGTCGCGTCTGAGAATGTAATGACGTCATATAATAAATTCGATATTCCACCAATATGAAAGTTAGTTAGATACGCCCCGTAACGTTACATGTACAACGTCCTTAACGACGTCACGCTTACTTATGGCGGAATATTGACATTTTTGTAAAATAGTCGTGAATAAAATGCGTTTTAAATGTCATATGTTAAATAGAATCTTGCATTCATGCTATTGTATTATTGAATTTATTAAACTTGTAGATGAAAAGGGATAAAATGCTCTTTATTAAACTTGTTGTGGAAAAGGGATAAAATATGCTCGGCGAAGCCTCGCATTTTATCTCGTTTCCACAGCTCGTTTAATAAATTCAATTAAGAAATGGAATTTATTTTCTGCAGTTCATGGAGGTATGAACGCAGTGGATCGCGTGCGAAGTAAATGAACTCCGAAGGGGTTCGTGTAAACTTTGCTAGCGACCCACTGTCGTTCATACTTTCATGAAAAGCAGACAAATAAAGTTTATTTTTTATATTGACATTAGTTGCCCCTCATCAAAGGGCCAAAAAATGCTTGTAGGGCAAACTTTTAAAGCTGAAAAACATTTACACGCTGTTTGTCTACAAAGAGCGGAGCAGCGATGACGTCATCAACGCCCGTAGAGAACAATGGTTTAGAATGACGTCACTTAACGTCACTGAAAATCATGCAATTCGCTGCGTTCATGGGAGTATGAATGCAATTGTTTTCTATAGGTTTACATTAGACTTTACACTGGAAATGTAAATATTAATATATGAACACTTATGAAAGCTCCTCTATCAAAAAGGCGTGGCCATATTAGGAGAATTGGTAAACCAAACCTGACATATTCGCCAGGATAGGAGAAACCCATGTTTTCATTTTTTTTTTTCACTTGCAAATTACAGCGGTGCAGATCAGACTGCGGGGATCATCCGTGCAGTCTTATCAGCATCTTTGTGTATGTTCGATGATTTTTCATTTGCAAACAACAGACTGGTGCAGACCTGTCCCCGAGGTTATAAATCTTTTTTCATGCTCAACTCAGTTGAGCATGAAATTTATCCAGCTCAAAAATTTTAAAATGCCAACAGATGTTGGCATTTTTAAATTTATGAGTAGGTCAAATGACACTATGTGCTGATCTGAGCAGGAAAATTGCCTGATTGGTTTGTAATTTTCATAGTTATGAGCATAACAAATTTCATGCTCATCTGAGGTGAACATGAGAAAAGTTTCATTACGATAACACACCTGTGTGACATAGTGCGTTTTTTCACATCTCCAAAATGACCATTTTCTGATCAAAATCAGTGATATTTTTCTTATAAATATGCAAACATAGGTTGTGGGTGCTCGTTAGAACCGCCTCATTGAGGCGGTTCTAACGAGTACCCACAACCTATTGGTTTGGAGCAAAAATTAGAAAAATAATGTATACCCCCGTAAATCCCAGTTTTCTCTATATAAAGTGGGGTATAGGGGGGTCTTCATTTCACGGACTTGTTCACGTGATGTTTAACCTTGTGGCCAGACTGCACGGATCATCCCCGCTGTCTGAACAGCATTTCAGGAAAAAAAAAAGTCGATTTTTATATCATTTTTGCCGCGTTTTTCGGCATTAACTTTTTTATTTGTGATGTTTGATCAATACAAACAGCAAGAAAGCTGTGGAGGAGAAGCTCCGCCAACTTCTCGTTAAGGACTCAGCCTCCTGAGTGGTTTACTTTTTGCTCTAATTAGACGGCCTTTTTACAATTTTTGAATTTTTCGATAAACTAAGTCCAATTCTGTCACTCACACTACATTATATGGGCCCCGTCAAGCGATTTTGGTACTTATCGCCTATGCGAGCAGCGAAGGTTCAGGCGAGCCTGCGCATCCGCGCAGTCTCGCCAGAACCTTCGCTGCTCGCTCATACGAGCAGGGAATTAAGAGGAACCTTCAGACAGAAAGCCATATCCCTAGCCCCTCTGAATGGCTGGGCATGCGCAGTTAAAATTTGTCATGACGGAATGCTCGAAGACACAAATTCGCTTGTCGGGGCTCATATCAAAATGTAAACAAATGAATAGCCCAGCTGAAACGATATCTGTATATGGATAAATCCTGTGCATAAAAAGAAGCGTCCAACTGAAGGAGTGAGTGAGTGAGTTTTAGGTGAGTGAGTGAGTTTTAGTTTTACGTCCCACCAACAGCTAAGGTCATACGGAGACGGGACCTCGGTTTAAAGACTCATCCGAAAGTCCGGAGAAGCCCGGGATCGATCCTGCGATCCCTGGTTTACAAGGCGAGTAGCGTAACCACTGCACCACGGAGGTTTCTATCCAACTGAAGGAACGTTTTACAAAGCATTGGGGTGTAGACACTCAAAAACATGAAATACGTGGCAATACAGATCACTCGCCTCTGAATATTAAATATACTACACCAGTAATTGCGACTTTTTTGTTTCACTCATTGTAAACCTGCAGGATACCTAAATGACCCTCATAATTTTCCATAAGCCACGCACTGAACAGCCGACAAATCGACAAACCACACCATGAAGGCGGGACTTGTGGAAACAGAAACATTGACACAAAGTTGAAATCGCAGAAATATCCATACGATTACAGCGTTTCTTACATAACTGAGGGACACGAAACCTTTTTGAGAAGTTGGCGGAGCTTTCTCGCTGAATGTGTTGATCAAACATCAAAGATAATGAAGTTATCGCCGAAAAACGCGGCAAAAAGATAAAATTAGACTTTTTTTAGGTGTTTGTTTGCTGCTCGTTCATGGAAGCTCAACTGAACCGAAGTCTGATAAGTTTAGCTGACAATGGTCCATTTTCCGTCTTTGGACGTGTTCACTGCTTGTATAGTAGAATGTGCATTTAAGTTCCGCTGAGCCGAAGACCCAAAATGACACTATGTGCTGATCTGAGCAGGAAAATTGCCTGGTTTGCCGTTGTTTGTCTGTTTGCTTGAATTGAGGTTTTACGTCCCCGTCAACGCTGCTTCCAATTTTGATGCACGTTTACCCGACATTGAGCTGAAATGACTTCTCAAGTCTTACCGTCCACACAAACCAAGAGGGTCGGACTTGCACCACTTTGCCTGTGCAGGATTAGACATTTTAAGCGGTATACCAGTACTTATGTGTGCTCGGTTTCAGCTCTGTGTGGAAGCATCATGCAACCCAATCTATTTCTCCAAGCTTCGATGGATGGGGGCCAAAAGACTCAAAAGGTGAGCTCTCAGTATACTAGTGGTCCCATCTCTTTAACAAGTCCATGTGATGAACATCCCCGTAAACCTCACATTATATAGAGAAAACTTGTGTTTACAGGGGTATAAATTATTTTTCATATTTTTCCTCCAAAACATAGGTTGTGGGGATTCGTTTAAGTCGCCTCAATGAGGCGGTTCTAACGAGCACCAACAACCTATTTAAGCTCACCTGAGCCGAAGCTTATAGAATACCGCTGTCCGTCTGTGTGTGTTTGCTCACTGCTTGTACACTACAATACATGCATTTAAGCTCACCTGAGCAAACACTTTACAAGGTGAGCTTATAGAATGCCGCTGTCTGTCTTCGTGTGTTTATTCACTTCTTGTACACTACAATACATGCATTTAATCTCACCTGAGCAAAAGCTTTACAAGGTGAGCTTATAGAATACCGCTGTCCGTCTTTGTGTGTTTGTTCACTGCCTGTACACTACAATACATGCATTTAAGCCCACCTGAGCAAAAGCTTTACAAGGTGAGCTTATAGAATACCGCTGTCCGTCTTTGTGTGTTTGTTCACTGCTTCCATACTACTCTTATAACGTCAGCCTAAAAGATGCCCTCATAATATACCAATGGTCCTGCCCCCCCCCCCCCCCGCCCACTGGGGCTTGAAGAAATAGATGGGCTGCATGATGCTTTCACGCAGAGCTGAAACGGACCGCACACGAGTTATGGTAAACCGTTTTGAGGATCTAAGCCTGCCCAGGCAATGCGGTGCGAGTCGGACCGTCCATGCTTATAAACCCTACTGGTTTCATTTGGTGACATGGCTTAAGATGTCATTTCATCTCAATGTCGGGTAAAAATCCTACAACATTGGAAGCAACGTCTCCAAAATGACCTATACAGTGTTGACGGGGACGTTAAACCTCAAATCAAACAAGCAAAAATACAAATTGTCGATCGTCGGGTGTTTGTTCGCTGCTTGTATAGTACAATAACAACATTTTAGATCACCTGAGCAAAAGGCTGAAAAGGTGAACTTTTAGTATACAAATGGGTCAATGTCGGTCTTAGGGTATTTGTTCACTGCTTTTAAAGTAAGATACCTGCATTTGTAGCTCATCTGAGCCGAAGGAACTCCAGGTGAGCTAAAAGTCCGTTCTTGTCCTCTATTCACACTTCCAAACATCTCCTCCACCAGGAACAACCAGACCGAATGAAGCCAGATTTTATATAGAACATCTATGCCTCACGGGAACGATAGCTCATATAATTGGTTCTGGTCACATGACAAAGAGGCTGTTATGTCCATTTATTGTAAAAATAAAACTTTAAATTCTTGTCCAAAGTACAGTGAAATTCGCTGTCAAGACCATCTAAAATTAAGACTAATTCTGCTTAAAAAAGCTTATTTTGAAGGCTGCACTTAATCTTTCTTTTTTTCTGCCCATAGTGTCCTCTGGTCAGGGACCACCTTTGGAACTGTTCAAAAGTGGTCTTAAAGACCACTTTTGAACATTCTTAAAGGTGGTCTTAATATAGGATTTTTATTGTACTAGCTAGATGACCTACAAACTTAGCACAGATCAAAAGGGACATGAGCCCTACAGAGGTTATATAATTGATGAGCCTGGGTTGACCTCGACCTTTTTCTACAACAAGGTCAGCTTTCTTCTGAAAGGCTTTTACATTCCAAAAACTTATAAAATAATTTTAAATCGAAGTTCAAACTTTTTGAAAGGATAAAGTTGTAAATTGGTAAGGCATATAAGAATATGAGAATCTTATATGGTTGTAAGGGGTGGCTAGAAAAATCCGTCCTGAGGGTCACAGTCCGGCATCCCGAGTCGGTATGAAGAAGTGGGTATGCATAAAGAAAAATAAGATAGCTCTCACATCTCAATTTCGACATAATGATTTGGAGTGACTTGTGAGCAAGAAATTCGCAAAAAGCTAAAATATACCACCAAATACACACCGCACGCTTCAAAACAGAATCATTTCTATACTCCGTGGGATAGGTGGCATGCTTCTGTCTTAAACACAAACGACAATGCATTCGAAAATACGGCCTACTTCCGCTGCGACGCCATTTACCTCCAGAAAGTTTGCGACGTATCCTCCGTCAAGTCTACCTATAAGACCCGGCAAGCCTGTGAAAGCATTGACCAGTGTGAGTCCTAGTCAACCAGTAATGTGCTATAAATAAAACCATTAATCCTTAAAGAGTCGTGCTAATTTTAAGCAGACGACTTTCAGAATGTTTTCCTGAATTTTCAGAGAAAAACAGACCAAGAATTTCACGTGAATGCAGATGATTCGCTTGAAATTTGAACTCCTATTTCTTTGAAAAACTGTAGGAAAACAATTAAATAGAAATGCCATCCGCTTTAGCCGCAATAGATAAGTATAGCTTTCACAAAAAAGCTAGGTCTACGTTTAGCACATATTTTGTTGTTTGTTTGTATTGGAGTTTAACGGCCCAGTCAATATTATTTAGGTCATTTTTGAGCCGGTCAGTTTACCTATCCACACTTTTCCTAGGCAGACTTATACGTACGCGGTTAACAAATACAGTGCACATTCTTTCGCCAGAAACTGACAACTGCCCTAATTGAATCAGCGGAAGGGAGAGAATGACCTTAAAACGATTTCATGATCAATCTCCACGAAAGAATGTTGCCGTCCCCGGCAGGTATCGAACCCGCGTCCTCCTGATCACCAGTCAGACGCGCTAAGTACATATTAAATATGAATGTCTAGAGTGTGTTTAATACAATTAACTGTCAGAAAATTGATTCTAATAGCCTTTCCTCCAAAGACTATTGGAAAACTTTCAAATCCTTAATTAATAAGTCAAAACATGATGCTATCCCACCATGAACTATAGTGGTAGGGTGATTAATTAACCTTCCTTGCGAAAAAGCAAACTTATTTAACAGTTATTTCGAGTCTCAAACACAACTAGATTACAATGGACGGGAAGTGCCCCATCTCGATCCCCCATTGCATACATTAAATACGATTCATTTAGCCGTAGAAGAAGTTCGTGAAATTTTAAAAGCCCTTATTGTTGGAAAGGCTTGTGGTCCCGACTGTATCAATAATCGCATTCTTAAAGCAACAGCCGAGTCCATACGTGTACCCGTAAATAACCTTTTTAATACTTCTCTAAGAACCTCAATAGTACCAGATATTTGGAAAGGTTCTAATGTTAGCCCAATCCGTCATAGACACACAGCTCCCGTCATAGACACCAAAGGGAAAGAAACACAAACATGAAACAACAGCCCCTAATGGAAACATCAATAGCAGAAAGCCAAAAAGACAGTTATACTTTACCACAAAATGGCCAATTGGCTATCCAAGACAAAATAATATAAGCGATACAAACACTCAAAGACAAACCATAACAAAAATAAACCGCGACAGAAGCCTGCCTTGGAACGGCAACTTGGGGTTGGGGGGGGGGCTTAAATCGATTTAACGTGGCCACAATCATCGCCCTTACTTCGGTCGCGATTTAGAAAAATAATTTTGTTCAGTCCGCATGAAGGTCTCCTAACTCATCAGTGCAACATCTCCGTGAACACAAAAATCAAACAACCACAGGGATAAAACAACGGTAAGGACTCGACAGCAAGAAACCACTGAAATGCTGGAGCAAAAGAAAACCAACAGTTAGACCCCGATGGGCCCGACCAGAAATACAGTAGGCTTCGGCAGCTGAGGCGGATGTCTTTTCTCTGATCCAAACGGTGATGCAGTAGCGTGTTGTGGAGCATGAAGAGTATGGCAAGGCACTAAAGAAGCCATGGTCATCCACTGCATCCGGGCTTAGCTCCAGATGTCTGGAAACGGACCTGCCTCTGGATCCAGCTAGGTCAGGACGAGAGCGTGAGATTTACTCTGCGCGCCTCTCCCTTATTATAATCAAATTCACAGCGCATGTAATCTTAATCATATACACACAGTAACTGCAGGCACACATATGCATGCAACTCAAAAAGCCCTGTGGCGATGGGCGAGCGGCGAAGCAGCAAGTGAGGATATACTGGAAGCTGTAGTTGTGGACCTGCACACAGGCGGCTTGGTTCTATATGGTCGCTTTCCTTAAGAATGAAACAGTACGCGGAATTCGGCAGCCGAACTGGTCGACTGAGCAGACCTTTTTTGGATCGCACTTAGCATGGGGAAGGGGCTAGAAAAGGTGCCCTAAACAATTGCTTGCTTCAAAACCCTTGGCTTGTTAACCGCGGTCAGCAGGAACCCATCTGGCGGTCGAACAAAAAAGAAGATAAAGGTGATACCTTTAAACATCGGCGCATGAAATATGCACACCTTGATTGATAGTGCTGGTTCAGACAGACCACAGCGTAGAACAGCTCTAGTTGGCAGAGAACTTAATCGATTCGAATTCGAAATTGCAGCTCTGAGCGAGACTCGCCTTGCAGAGGACAGGAAAAATAAAAGAAGTTGGTGCTGGCTACACTTTCTTCTGGAGTGGACGCAACAAAAGAGCGTTGGGAAGCATGACTTCCAAAATACATAATGACCGCCTGATGACGCTGAAACTACCCCTATCTGGTAAGAGGCATGCAACTATTGTAAGTGCTTATACACCTACAATGACTAACCCAGATGAGGTCAACGACAAGTTCTATGATGATTTGGACTCTTTGCTTTCTGCTACACCCCGTGGAGACAAACTCATCATCCTGGGAGACTTCAATGCTAGTTTTTGGCACAGACCACCAAAACTAGGAAGGTGTGATTTGGAATGAAGGAGTAGGAAAGTGCAATAACAATGGCCTCCTCCTTTTGAAGAAGTGTGCAGAGCATGAACTGCTGATCACCACCACAGTCTTCCCTCTGCCAACTCGCAACAAGACATCATGGATGCATCCTTGCTGGCATCTCATTGATTATGTCATAGTTAGAAGGAAGGGCAGACAGGCTGACAGAGTGACAAATACTGTGTGTTGTGCGGACTGCTGGACAGATCACAGGCTTGTTGTCAGCAAACTCAACCCTCCATATCCAGCCTCCGGGGCGACCACAAGGCAAGAAAGTGCCCAAGAGACTGGATGTCTATAAGCTGCAAAAAGACAGCAAGAGGCAAGCCTTCACCCCTGACATATGCAGCAGACTACATGCAATGAAATTCAGTTCAGATGATCCTGAAGAGAACCGGAAAGTCTTTAGAGAGACTGTGCACTCTTCAGCAATGGATTCCCTAGGTCCAGTATCTCGCAAACACCAAGACTGGTTTGACAAGAATGATGAAGAAATCCAGGGACTTCTTGAAGAAGAACCAAAAACACAGGGCGTGCTTCAGTGATACCAGCTCAGTATCTAACAAGGCATATGCAATACAGTCCAAACAAGACTCAGAGACACGCAGAGCAACAAAATAGAAGTGGAGACAATGATCAGGAATCGATACAATTAACCCACAACTCCAATCAGAGACACAATAGGGAAAGAAACAGAAACATGAAACAACAGACCCTAATGGAAACATCGATAGCGGAAAGCCAAAAGGACAGCTACTTTCCCAAAAATGGCCAATAGGCTATCCAAAATAAAATAATACAAGCGACACAAACACCCAAAGACAAACTATTACAAAAATAAACCGCGACAGAAGAACCGCCTTGGAACGGTCAGCGGAAACGAATTCCACTGGGGGGCTTAAATCGATTTAACGTAGCCACAAGCCTCGCCCTTACCCCGTGGCGATTTAGACAAATAATTTGTTCAGTCCGCATGAAGGCCTCATATTGTTATAAAACAGACTGCATGCATGGTGGTTAACCCAATCACGGTTGGCAACTTTGCTTCCCTCTTTGATTGCACACCGGTGGGTCGGGCTTAAGATTATATGACGGCTCCAGCGTAAAAGTATATAAATGGAATTTTATTTTATTTTAGTATTCTTTATATTGGTTGGCACCTGATGCTCCGTCTTTGGTCGGGCCCCTCGGAGTCTAACTGTTGGTGTTCTTTTGCTCCAGCAATTCTGCTGTTGTATGCTGTCGAGTCCTCAACCTTGTTTCATCTCTGTAGTTTTTTTATTTGTATGTTCTCGGAGATGTTACACTGATGAGTTAGGAAGCCTTCATGCGGACTAAACAAAATTAGTGTATACCGCGACAGAGGTAAGGGCGAGGATTATGGCCATGTAAAATCGATTTAAGCCCCCGAGTGGAATTCTTTTCACTGACCGTTCCAAGGCGGTTCTTCTGTGGCGGTTTATTTATGTTGTTGTTTGTTACTTACTGTGTGTATCCCTTGTGTTTTTTATTTTGGATGGCCATTTGGCCATTTTGTGGGAAAGTAACTGTCCTTATGTCCTTCCTTTGCTTAGGTTTCCATTATGGTCTGGTCGCTTCATGTTTGTGTTTCTTTGCCTTAGTGTCTTTGATGGGTGGAGTAAGTAAATTGTATCGATTCCTGATCTATGTTTTACTTCTACTCCTAACTCATCAGTGCAACATCTCCGTGAACACAAATAATCAAACAACACAGAGATGTAACAGCGGTGAGGACTCGACAGCAAGTAACCACTGAAAAGCTGGAGCAAAAAAAAACCCAACAGTTAGACTCCGATGAGCTCGACCAGAGACAGAGCATCAGGCACCAACCAAACTTACATTGAATTAGATCTCTCTATTTCTCAATAAGCCTTTACGCTGGAACCGTCATAGAATCTGAAGCCTGACCCACCGGCGTGCAATTAAAGAGGGAAACAAAGTTGTCAACCGTGATTGGGTTAACTACCATGCATGCAGTCTGTCGTATAACATTGTACCCAATCTTTTTATATCGAAGAGTGATTTTACGAAATAGGGTGCTGAAGTCATTGTGGTTATATATTTTTTCTGAATTCATATACTACGTCACCCTAAAATTCGGGCTCTGATAGACCTTGTTGCAGAACAGATTTAAGTCCAATATTGAATTTTGAAATAAAGTCAGAATGACGTCTATAAAATTTTGAAAAGGCTTTGCGTAGTTTATGGTACCAATAACTATGATTAAGAAGTTTAGCCGTTAACAATTTGTTACGAGTGTTGAAGTCAGTCACATCACTACACACTCTGGCAAATCGAATTATAAACGCCCTAGGATGGCGCCCGAGGAACATCACCATCTACAAAAGGAAAATTTACAATCTCAAAATCAAAATCATCGCGTTTATCATAAATTTTGCACGAAACAAACCCATCTACAATAGATAGATAAATCCATAAAAGGGACCTCGGTAACAAGCCTGATGAAATCCAGTCCTTTGCAGTCAGAAAGGATATGAAGAAGGTCTTTGATCCACTAAAGACAGTTTATGGTCCCCAGAGCTCAGGGACCACTCCTGTCCTCAGTGCAGATGGAAGTAATCTTCTGGCTGACAAAGAGGCTATCTTGAAAAGATGGGCTGAGAACTTTGATAGTGTTCTTAATCGGTCATCCTCTATCAATGATGATGCTATCAACAGACTACCACGGGTTGAATGTAATGTGCTGTTTGACAAGTTGTCAACCGTTACTGAAACAGTGAAAGCAATAGAACTTCTGGCATCTGGCAAGACCCCAGGACCAGATGCAATACCTGCTGAGATTTCTAAAGCGGAAGGCACTCCAGTTGCAAAGAAGTTGACAGTGTCATTTCACATTATGTGGAGAAAAGAATCAAACCCTCAGGAATTCAAGGATGCGTTAATTATTCGCCTATTCAAACGGAAAGGGAACCCTCAGATCTGGGAAAATCACCGTGACATCTCTTTATTGTCAATTGCTGGGAAAATCCTTGCAAGAGTCCTACTTAACTGACTTAATAAACATATTGAACATTCAGGGCTTTTACCAGAATTCTATTGTGAGTTTAAGAAGGACATAGGAACAATCGACATGATCTTCACAGCAAGGCAGCAGCAAGAGAAATGCCTGGAACGGAATATGGACCTATACATGACCTTTGTTGACCTCACCAAAGCATTTGACACAGTCAGTCGTGAGGGCCTTTGGAAGATCACGGTGAATAGGCTGTGTGTTAGCCCCAACACTGCTCAGCATGATGTTTTCTGCCATGCTCACAGATGCTTTCCAGGCTGGTGACAATGGCATACCTTTTAGGTATCGCTTTGATGGGAAGCTTTCCAATCTCAGAAGGTTGCAAGCCAAATCCAAGGTGCAGACAGAGGTGCTAGATGAGTTCTTCTTAGCTGATGACATGGCAAAAGGTGCTCCTACAGAAGAGAAGATGCAAAAAGGTATAGATCAAGTATCCGACTCCTGTGATAGCTATGATCTCACAATCAGCATCAAAAAGACTGAAATAGTCTATCAGCCAGCACCTGGTAAGCCTTACGAAGAGCCCACCATCACAGTGAAAGGTCAAAGATTGCAAGTGGTAGACAAGTTCACCTACCTTTGGAGCTCACTGTTAATAGCCGTGCACATTGATGATGAAGACAATGCCAGGATTGCCAAAGCTAATTCAGCATTTGGCCGGCTACGTGGTAGTGTCTCGGCCCCCGCCCATCGGGGCTTGAAGAAATAGATGGCCTGCATGATGCTTCCACGCAGAGCTGAAACCGATCCGCACCGTCCATGCTTATAAACCCTATTGGTTTCATTGGGCGACAGTGATTGAGATGTCAATTCATCTCAATGTCGGGTAAAAGTTTCATAAAATTGGAAGCAACGTCTCCAAACTGACCTATATTGTGTTGAAGGGAACGTTAAACCTCATGTCAAACAAACGTCGTAGTGTCTGGGATATAAGTGGAATCAGACGTGACACAAAACTGAAAGTCTACAGAGCTGTGGTGCTGTCAACACTATTGTATGCGTGTGAAACATGGGCAGTTTACCAACGGCACGCCATAAGACTGAAGCACTTCCATACGAGCTGTCTTAGAAAACTCTTAAAGATTAAGTGGCACGACAGTATTCCAGGCACGAAAGTCCTGAGCAGGACAGGGATGCAAAGTGCACATACACTTACGAAATTATCACAGTTAAGATGGACAGGCCATGTTACTAAAATGCCTGAGGAACGTTTGCCAAAGAAAATCCTCTATGGAGAACTAGAAATAGGTAAACGCTTCCAAGGCGGTCAGAAGAAGCGCTACAATGACACCCTCAAAGCCTCCTGCATGGATTTCAACATTCCAACAGAGTCGTGGGAACAAATTGCAAAGGACAGAGCCAAAAGGCGAGGTCTCATCAAAAGGATTATCAATGAATATGAGGCAAAAAGAATCAGTGAACCTGAGCTGAAACGTGCACAGCGCAAAGCCGGGGCTAAGGCATCACCAACAGAGCTGTCTTCCTCTAGCCTCTGTTGCTCTATTTGCAACATACAGTTCAGAGCTATAATCGGTCTCATCGGCCATCTTAGAACACACGAATAGTAACATTTCTCAAATATGATTAAGATTGGTCATTGTTAGTAATGACAGACGAACCATTATGGCGTCAGAAAGGCATGGCGTGCTCGATTTTGGGGGCAGTATAAAGTACCGAAATACAACCTTATTGCATGCAATGGTATTAAATGATCTTTCCTGATGCCATGCTAAATTTCTAGAAAACTAATATAAGAATCTATACTTGAGCTTGCAAATTACCGAAAATGCAATTACAATTTTCGTTCTGTTTGAGCATACATGTAATTACGGAACCCGGGAAGGGACATGATTTTTTTTTATAAGTTGTGCGCACAATATAATATCCTGTGCAGATAATATATTATCTTGTTCGCACAACATAATATCTTGTGCGCACAAGATATTATCTTGTGTGGACAACATAATATATTGCCCGCACAACATATTATCTTGTGCACACAAGATATTATATTGTGCGAACAAGATATTTTCTTGTCCGCACAAGATTATATCTTGTCTGCACAACATAGATCTTTTGCGGTGAAGATAATATCTTGTGCCCACGATATATTATCTTGTGCGCACAATATATTATCTTGTTCGCACAACTTTATATCTTGTGCGCACAAGATATCTTGTTCACACAACTTAATATCATGTGCGCACAAGATAATATCTTGTTCGCACAACTTCCCAAGATCTATGTTGTGCGTACAACATATTATCTTGTGCGTACGAGATAATATCTTGTGCGCACGAGATTATATCTTGTTCGCACAACTTATTATCTTGTTCCAACAACATATTAAAAATAAAACGGAATGGCTATTGCCAGACGCCTGGTTACAGCAGAAACTCGGTAAAAATGCTATTGACATACGTCTGGCAATAGCAGAAATTCGGTAAAAATGCTATTGACAGACGTCTGGCAATGGCAGAAACTCGTTAAAAATGCTATTGACAGACGCCCGAGTTTTATGTAGTGGTCCATGCGGAAATATATGAATATGACCAAGGAATGTGTAAATATCGCTGGTTTATATTGAGTCTTTCACAGTGTCGGAATTCGAAAGCAGGTCATTTTTTTTTTGTTATTCTTGTTGTTGTTCACGTAACCCATGGGCTTCTGCTTGTCAGTTTTTTCTGACAGAATCCGAAGATATTAGATTCCGTTTAACATTTTTTCTTATATCGTATTACTCTGTGTCTTTGTGTCTTTTTTCCCCTTCGACCAAAGTCATTCAGAAGTTAGATTATGAAAAGCTTTTTTCTGCTTTTACTTATGATTCTTGGTTGGATGGAAATATATGGGTGTGGGTACAAAAATTCGTCGATAGAGCAACATTTTACCAAAACGGATGCCGATGAAGCCAAACGTCTCAAAGAGGACAATATTTGCAGAAAACAGAAGGAAAGAATAACTGAAACGTACTTATTAAGTTTTTTAAAGCAGAATTGGCCTTAATTTTAGTTGGTCTTAATAGCGTAACCTCTCGTATCAGCGGAAGGGAGAGAATGACCGTAGAAAAGATTTCATGGACAATCTCTACGAAAGAATGTTACCAACCCCGCCAGGTATCCGATCGGGAAGCTCTTCTTTTCTGATATGCCTCTTCACTAAAACACACAAACACCGGTTCTTTTCATATGTGAATGCAGCGGATACTTTAATCAGTCACTGATTCACGCAGTCTAGCCAGTCTTCGCTGAAAAAACGTTTGCTATCTATCAAACGCTCATCGAAAACTTTGATCAGAAAGCCTGATGCGCAGGCTGCTCTGTGTGTTGGCTGGACGCATATTTAAATTATAGGCTTATACTGTGTATTTCGACTTGACAGTTTCGCAGCCGACACTTGAAATAGTTAAAAAAATCCTAGAACGGTATATCCGCATAATAGAGGCACTAGCAGAACAGCATATATTGACCCATCACGCATTACAGCAGGTTCTTTGAAATGTTGACTAGATCATATTATACAGAGATCAACGACATGAACTGATACAATCAGATCCAAAACCCTGCCGTAACACCATAGCCAAATGTCATGCAGTAAAAGTGGGGTTTTCGGAGTTTATATTATTTTTCATATTTCTGCTCTAAAGAAAAACGTCCAAATTATCATCTGAAATACTTCTTCTTCATTTCACTGGTATAATACTTTGCATAGATGTAAAACGTGAATTGATCAGACCATAACTTATCAATTGATTCATATATAAATCGGGTAGCATCTTGCAATAGCAACCCGTCTTTGTGTTATTGACAGACATCTGGCAATAGACTTTTCCAAAATAAAATTGAATGTCCCTTCCCGGGTTCCGTACATAATATTTCTTTTGAAAACTATCAGTTTTGGTCTGATGTTGAAAACGTACATTATTAGGTAAAATATTTCATCTCATTACGATAACACATGCGTCTGTCGTGGCGAATTCTTTCATTGGTGGTTTTGCAATGAAACAATTTGATATTGTTCTTATTTCTGCGTCAAACATAGATTGTGAGTGCTCGTTCGAACCTCACGGAGGTGGTTCTAACGAATACCATGAATCTACGCCCCACGCCCTTTAGGGCTTGAAGAAATAGATGGGCTGCATGATGCTTTCACGCAGAGTTGAAACCGACCGCACACGAGTACTGGTAAACCGCTTAGAGGATCTAAGACTGCCCAGACAAAGCGGTCCGAGTCGGCCCGTCCATGCTTATTAACCCTATTGGTTTCATTGGGTAGCATGGCTTGAGATGTCATTTCATCTCAATGTCGGGTAAAAGTCCCACAAAATTGGAAGCAACTTCTCCAAAATGACCTTTACAGTGTTGACGGGGACATTAAATCTCAAATCAAAGAAACAAACAAACAATCTTTAAATAGGGAATAAATAGTAAAAGGGTGCCCCATACGTTCGAACCTCATGGAGGTGGTTCTAACGAGTACCATGAGAGTGAGTGATTGTTTGAGTTGTACGTCCCACCAACAGCTAAGGTCATACGGAGACGGGACCTCGGTTTAAAGACCCGTCCGAAAGTCTGGAGAAGTCCGGGATCGATCCTGCGACCCCTGGTTTAGAAGGCGAGTAGCGTAACCACTACACCGCGGAGGCTTCTAAGAGTACCATGAATCTATGTTTTAGAGCCAGGATAAGGGGAAAAAGTATCTCCATGTAGACCCCACTTTTCTCTATAAAGTTGGGGTCTACAGTGGTGTTCATTTCATAAAGTCGTTAACCTGATAGAAACGTCAAAACCATCACGAAAACACGCCTATATAATTCTGACTCCACTTTTATATGAGCCCCCCAGGCGAATTTGGGTCTTCGAGCATTCCGTCATGACAAATTTTAACTGCGCATGTCCAGCCATTCAGAGGGGCCAGGGATATGGCTTTCAGTCTGAAGGTTCCTCTTGATTCACTGCTTGTATGAGCGAGCAGCGAAGGTTCTGTCGAGACTGTTCGGATGCGCAGGCTCGCCTGAACTTTCGCTGCTCGCATAGGCGATAAGTACCAAAATCGCTTGACGGGGCCCATATGATAAAACTTTGGTTTACAGGGGGTAAATCTTAGTGTTCTTATTTCTGCTCTAAAATATAGATTGTGGGTACTCGTTAGAACCGCCTGGGTTCTAACATATACCCAAAATCTTTAATTAAACAGGCGGTTCCAACGTGTACCCACAATCTATATTTTGAGCAGAAGTAAGAAAAATTTCACGTGTTTTACCTCACCTGTCACGTAGTGACGAGTTGAGCTTTTGGGATCGCTTTTCGTCCGTCGTACGTCCGTGCGTGCGTGCGTGCGTAAACATTTTCTTCAAACGACATCTTCGCCTTAACCACTGATCGGATTTTGACCAAACTGCACAGGATTGATCCTTAGGTGGTCCCCTTTCAAAGTTGTTCAAATGGTTCCGGTTCGTTGCACATCTAGGTCACAGGAGTCAAAAATAGATTTTTTTACCCAAAACTTAAAAAATCTTCTTCTCTGTAACCACAAGGCCCAGGTCTTTGATATTTGGTATGAAGCTTTGTCTAGTGGACCCCTACCACGATTATTCAAATTATATTGCTGGGGCCAAAAATGCCCCCGCCCCGGGGCCCTTTGATTTTACACAGGATTATATAAAGAAAATCTTTAAAAATCGTCTTCTCTGAAACCGCAAGGCCCAGGTCTTTGATATTTGGTATGAAGTTTCATCAAGTGGATCCCTGCCAAGATTGTTCAAATTAAAGTGCTGGAACCGAAATTGCCCCCCCCCCCCAAGGGCCCTTTAGTTTTACATGGGCTTATATAGGGAAAATCTTTAAAAATCTTCTTCTTTGAAACCGCAAGGCCCAGGTCTTTGATATTTGGTATGAAGCTTCATCTAGTGGACCCCTACCAAGATTGTTCAAATTTTAGTGCTGTGGCCAAAAATTGCCCCCGCCCCGGGTCCCTTTGGTTTTACATAGGATTATATAGGGAAAATCTTTAAAAATCTTCTTCTCTGAAACCGCACGGCCCATATCTTTGATATTTGGTATGAAACTGCATCTAGTGGACCCCTACCAAGATTGTTCAAATTATAGTGCTGGGGCGAAAAATGCCCCCGCACCGGGGCCCTTTGGTTTTGCATGGGCTTATATAGGGAAAATCTTTAAAATCTTCTTCTCTGAGACCACAAGGCCCAGGTCTTTGATATTTGGTATGACGCTTCATCTAGTAGACCCCTACCAAGCTACCAAGATTGTTCAAATTATAGTGCTGGAGCGAAAAATGCCCCCACCTTGGGGCCCTTTGGTTTTACATGGGCTTATATAGGAAAAAAAATAAAAATCTTCTTCTATGAATCCGCAAGGCCCAGGTCATTGCTATTTGGTATGAAGCTTCATCTAGTAGACCCCTACCAAGCTTATTCAAATTATAGTGCTGGGGCCAAAAATGCCCCCGCCTCCGGGCCCTTTGGTTTTACATAGGCTTATATAGGGAAAATCTTTAAAACTCTCCTTCTCTGAAACAGCAAGGCCCAAGTCTTTGATATTTGGTGTGAAGCTTTATTTTGTTGACCTCTACTAAGATTGTTCAAATTGTAGTGCTGGGGCCAAAAATGCCCACGCTCTGGGGCACTTAAGTTTTACATAGACTTGTATAGGGAAAATATTGAACAATCTTCTTCTCTGAAACCACAAGGCCTAGGTCCTTGGTATTTGGTATGAAGCTTCATCTAGTAGACCTCTACCAAGATTGTTCAAATTATAGCCCTGAGACCAAAAATGCCCCCGCCTCGGGGCCCTTTGGTTTTACATAGAGTTTTTTAGGGAAAATAATTAAAAATCTTCTGTGAAACCTCATGGCCTAGGTCTTTGATATTTGGTGTGAAATTTCATCTGGTGGACCTCTATCAAGATTGTTCAAATTATAGCCCTGGGGCCAAAAATGCCCCCGCCCCGAGACCCTTTGGTTTTACATAGACTTATATGGGGGATTTTTAAAAATCTTCTTCTCTGAAACTGCAAGACCCATGTCTTTGATATTTGGTATGGTGCTTTATCTAGTGGACCTCTATCAAGATTGTTTATATTATAGCCCTGAGGCCACACATGCCCCCGCCCCGGGGTCATTTGGTTTTACATGGGCTTATATAGGGAGTATCTTTATAAAAATCTTCTTTTCTGAAACCGCATGACCCAGGTCTTTGATATTTGGTGTGGAGCTTCATCTAGTGGACCTTGGCAAAGATTGTTCAAATTATAGCCTTTGTTGACATTTGGTATGAAGCTTCACCTTTTTAGACCTCCCTCAACATTATGCACATTATAGCCCTGGGGTCAATAATGGCCCTCCTCGGGGCCCACTTGTTGCTCTATGGATCAGGTGAGCGATCCGGGGCTATCATGGCCCTCTTGCTTCATTTTGTGTGTGTGTGTGTGTGTGTTTTCGGCGGTTTTAGTTTACAATGTATTTGTATAGGCGTGTTTAAGTAATGCATTCAGTTACACTGCATAGTACTGCATAAGCATCTGCAATATACAAAATTTAGTGCCAATGTGCCACAAGGGCCTTTCGTATAATTAACCCATTTTGTACCGGAAACCCCTAAAGGAGTCCCCTGGCAAACAGTGCAGGCCCAGATCAGACGCCGCATAAGGCGGCGTCTGATCAGGGCCTCCACTGTTTGCTAAAAATTCAGTCACTTTCCAAATAAATTTTGAAGAAAACACAACCTGACAGCCCTTAATTTTAAAATAGACTCCTGCTATATATAAGGAGGAAGATTCCATTTGGTACAAAAATGGTTAAATGACAGCAGTATGACAACACACAAAAAGTTAGAAATCAAAAAGCAGATATTCCACCGAGCACACATCAACCATTGGACGCAGCTCAAGAGACAGGCAAACCGCAGGCATCAGGGGAGGGACACCTACTGCTCCTTCGCGTATAGAAAGCATATAGGCGTCACAATCCGAGCCACCTTAGCCAGCATTGTATATGGACCACGGCAAACCCGGGCATTAGATAGGAGATGTCCCACGTAGTGAGAACCTGCAAAAGTTGAATTTAACCAATAACTTGGAACTTAACCTAACGCCTATACAAATACATTGTAAGTTTTATCGCCGAAACAAGTAAAAATTTTAAGAAGAAAAATTGTGATATTTTTCTTTTTTCTGCTCAAAATATAGATTGTGGGTACTCGTTAGAACCGCCTCGATGAGCCGGTTCTAACGAGTACCCACAATCTATATTTCTAGATTGTGGGTACTCGTTAGAACCGCCTCATCGAGGCGGTTCTAACAAGTACCCACAATCTATATCTTCGATCAGAAATAAGAAAAATAAGGTACACCCCTGTAAACCACGGTTTTACTATATAAAAGTGGGGTTCAAGGGGATCAAAATTAGATATGCGTGTATTGCTGAGAGCCTGTAAAATTAAACTTAACCTAAAACTTGGAACCCAATTCCGCTAAAATTCATCTCACTATGCCAAGCCAATCTTAGTTTTAGAGAATTCAGAATTTGTACTACTGCAAAAGTTACGGTATAAAAAAGTTACCGAGTTCAGTACTTAAGTACGTCAGTACGTACATAAGTACTGACGTTTACACCACAGTATCAACCTCAGCACTCAGGACCTGATTCTGGGATGACGAATATCCTCGGGGACGAACGAATCATCCACCACCAGGATACCGAGACAGCTGTTCAACATGGGGCATTCTTGACATAGCCTTTGAAAGCCACTTGTAAAACGGTGAGAGTTGCTTATACAACGCGATCTCGTTATAACACGGTTCATTTTAGTACGGTGATTATAACACGGTTTCAAGATGTATCCCAAAATGTATAGATTATATAGAAAAATGACCATAAATTTTTCTATATAATCTATACATTTTTGTTTGGATATAACAAAGTTGTTGTTAACTGGCACGGTTTCTGCTTTGGACTCTATCAACAGTGTTATAAAGAGGTTGCGGTGTATCTTTACAGCTTTTGACATTCTTGACATGGGACATTCGAAGTTTGACTGTATCAAGTTGAGAGTTGCTATATGATATGTCTATATAGTGACACATCACATTCTGAACCCTTTTTGTGCCAAATGGAATCTTCCATCTTATATATAGCAGGAGTCCATTTCAAAATTTAGGGGTGTCGGGTTGTGCTTTCATCAAAATCTATTTGGAAAAAGACTGAACTTTTAGCAAACAATGAAGGCCATGATCAGACGCCGCGTTCTGTGGCGTCTGGTCTGGGTCAGCACTATTTGGTAAGGTACCCCTTTAGGAGCTTCTGGTACTGAATGGGTTGAGGACTGCTTATCGACTGTAAAACGATAAGGAATGTTTTATAATATATTTTTTTTTTATTTTTTTTTTTTTTTTTGGGGGGGGGGGGGGGGTATTTACGAGAAAATTAATTAATCGAGAATGCACGCGAATTAGCTTAAAATATCTTTGACCATGTAATTATTTTTACCCCCGCAAACCTCACTTTCTTTTCTTTTTGTTTTTTAATTTTAGCCCCAACCAAAATTTTCTGTCACATATTGGATGGAAAATAATGTTAATGAAAGTAATAAAGGTAACTAATTCAACGTTCGTTATGCCCCCAACTTCGAGGAAGTTGCAGAAGCATATTGTTTTGTTCGTCCACCGTCCGTCCGTCCTTCAGTCTCGTCACGCCTTATAGTGTGTGTGTGTTATCTTAGGAACCGTATATGCCAGGGTTCTGAAATTTCATATGTGGATTGCTTAATATGAAAAAATAGCTGATCCGTATTATTTTTTTTTTCTTTTCCGTCACGTCTTGTTGCAAAGTTATGGCTCTTTGCAGACATGCATTTTGCATAGGAAAAACTTGTTAGTAAGCAAATGAACGAGAACCGTTTGGGATAGCTCTTGAAATTTTGCAGGCAGTTAGGAACCAATGTGAAGATGATCTGATTAAATTTTGGTTAACTTTTATGAAAATTTAACCTAATTATGCCCCTTTGTTAAATTAAGCATTTTGGCATAGGAAAAGCTTGTAAGAAAAATATCTCAAGAACCGCTTGGGCTAGGCCCTTGCAATTTTGCAGACTGTTTGGAATCAATGTGAAGATGATCTAATTTAGGTATAATCTTATAGAAATGATGATATTATGGACCCTTTTTATGAACACTGGCATGGGGAAATATGTTCTGGAAGGGGTTATCCTTTGGAAGCAAGAAATATACCACGGAACCGGTGAATATGGAGTGTATATGTTTTCTGGGCCAGACCAGCTAGTTTCGGCCAATTAGGCCTCATCAGTGACCCTCATATATTTTCAAAATGCAGCAATGGAATCAATGATCCCAAAGGACAAGAAAATATAAACTACACTATGATGTAGGGCAGGGAGACTTTTTACGGCCGCCACACATTCCCAGACAACAGCTGTAGCGACGTCAAACATGTTCTAGAAAGGGTTATCCTTTGAAAGCAAGGAATACTCCACGAAACCGGAAAATATGGAGTGTACATGTTTTCTGGGTCAGACTAGCTAGTTTCGGCCAATAAGGCCTCAACAGTGACCCTCAGATGTTTTCAAAATTCAACAATGGAATCAGTGATTCCAAAGGACAAGAAAATATAAACTACACTTTCTTACATGCTTTTCAATGAATGATAGAGATTTATCAGTGAAATATAAATCGATATTTTCACTGTTTCAAACAGTGAAAATACGATTTTTTATTTTTCACTGTTTGGGACTACTTTTTTCTTCAAATCTAACTCTAATTTCAATTTTATCTTTGTCAGATAACTGAACAATACTGAAATGTGTTCTAATTGACGCATAGCCCGTTCATGTGTGACGGGGACGTTACTGACGTCATTTATGATGCTGACGTCACGTCTTTTGTCGCGCGACGTTAGACTTGCCAGCAACTTCTTTGGAAAACTACTCTCTCAATTATTTCATTAATCATTCATAATAATACCATCCCAGGCCATTTCTCAGGTGCAAACTTTCAGTTTACACCCAAAAGTATACCCACTAAACACGATGGACACCACTAAATTGACGCGAAACGAACAGGAACAAAGATAATTTTCTCACCATAAAGACGCTAAATATTGCCCTTTGAAGCATGTAAGAAACAGAAAATTTGATTTTTTCAGTGCAAGATCAAATTTTATTTCACTCATGAACACCAAAACTGCTATTTTCACTCGTGGCTACGCCACTCGTGAAAATAACAGTTTTGGTGTTCATTCGATGAAATAAAATTCGATCTTACACTGAAAAAATCAAATATCCTCTATATGATGTAGAGCAGGGAAAGCTAGTAAGCAAAATACCTCAAGAACCGCTTAAGGTAGGCTATTGAAACTTTCTATGCCTGTTGAAAACCAATGTGAAGATGAACTGATTGGATTTTGGCTTTATTTTATGAGAAATTGACCAATTATGCCCCTTTATGGACTTAGGCATTTTGGTATTGGAAAAGCTTGTAAGCAAATTATACGGACATGAACATGTCCGTCTTTAGACTAAGAGGTGCACGCGTTGTCATAACAACGTAATTCGCTTCCCTGATAAATATTTTTTGATGGTCAAATCACGGGAATTCTCGGTGAGACTATGCGAGACAACTTCCGGTGTATGGTTCACGCGTTCTTCCTTCTAATAAAATGTCTGCCTTTCACACAGTCGGTCCCCAGTCTAGTACAACTTTCATCTTTTAAGCTTCTTTTTTCTCATTTTCGTATTTCAACCCGCTATATGTATTACTTCTTGACGTATCCGACCAAATAAAAATAAATAAATAAATAAAAACTGTAAATTCGGATTCTTCAAAAACGTCACGATGACTGCTTCTCTATTATTAATCCATGTTGCAGAGACGCTTATTGCATTTTCATAGACAAACTGTCTGACAGTTGGCGCAAAATAAAAATATCGAGTACCAATCTTCTGTTTACCTTCCGGCCGCGTTATTTGACAGAAACAGGTTAGTTTTCGTTTATTTCCAGTATTTCCATGGTAGTTCCGACTCGCAGTGTGTGATACAATCAAGCATGAATTAATGCCTAAGGGGGGTCTTGGAATTCCCTTTCTTCTTTTACTGCAACACCCTCACACGAGGCTTACACCCGTAGGAGGGGTTGGCAGTAAACAGAGATAGATAATTAAAAGGAGCACAAAAAGATTTTGAAGGGCATTGTAATAGGAGCATCAGGTGTTTTTCTCATAGGGAAATGCACAAGTGACTTACTTAAGTACCAGCAGAATATAGGCAGCGATAAAATGCCTTATAGATATACAACAACAACAAGATAGATAATACGGACATGAATCGGCCGATGTCGTGCGTAAGGTAACGCGTATACGAGCACATGTTGTTGTTGTTGTCAGCGGCATTGCCTATGAAAAAAGTTGAAGTGATTCAATTTTCTCGCGAGACGCGAGAATTCCGGTGAGGCGCACTGCATGACTGTCACTTTTTTTATTTATTTTCTGTTTTCGATCTTAAATGCTGTCTACTTATATACGTATGTATTACTTTTTGTCGTATCTGACCAACTAAAAGTTAATAAATAAATAAAAACTGTAAATTGGGATTTTCAAAAACTTCACGATGACTGCTTCTCTATTATTGATCCATTTTGCAGAGACGCTTATTGCATTTTCATAGACAAACTGTTTGACAGTTGGCGCAAAATAAAAACATCAAGCACCGGTCTTCTATTTACCTTCCGGCCGCGTTTCTATTCGGCTATTCGACAGCAACATCCTAGTTTTCGTTTATTTCCAGTATTTCCATGGTAATTCCGATTCCCTTTATGTCCTACCAAGCATAATGCCTTGGAATTCTTTTGTTCCTTTTACTGCACCACCCTCTCACGAGGATTACCTGCAGGTGTACATTACATGTACTCCAGGACGGCCCCCTCCCATCGGGGCTTGAAGAAATAGCATGATGCTTCCACACAGAGCTGTATCCGACCATGAGAACTGGTTAACCCCTGAGAGGAACTAGGCCTGCCAACGCAAAGGGGTGCAAGTCGGACCCATCCTATCTATCTATCTACTGATACTGTGTCGGTCACATTTGACCATTACCGCAGGTGTACATTACATACACTCCAGGTTTGCATGATGACAGCCTGCACAGTAATCATATAATTACGTTAGGGTTCTTTAACCTGCACAGGGGATGGTTCTCCCTGCACAGGGGTCCTCTAGTTAACGTCCCGATCTAAAGGACGGTGTACATTTTGACATTCATCCCTGCAAATGATGCCAATGCCGTGAATGGAGCGTGTTTGGACATCGAAATTTTATCGCCACTGCTGGGGATCGAACCCGCGACCTCTAGCATCAGAGGCAGGTGCACTAACCACTGAGCTACCATGCTCTACCGTCCTTCCATGCTTATAAATTGGGAGGCAGAGCTTGAGATGTCATTTCATCTCAATATCGGGTAAAAGTCCCACAAAATTATAAGCAACATCTCCAAAATTACCTTTTCAGTGTTGAGGAGGAGGTTAAACCTCAAATCAAACAAATACAGTCCAGGTTTGCAGAATAAAAGCCTACATAGTAATCATGCAATCTGCCTGTAACACTCGAGAGAGGGGTTGGCAGAAAATACCGATAGATATTTTTTGTACGGATCTTTTACTTGCACAGGGATGGTTCTCCCTGTACAGGGGGCCTCCGGTTAACGTCCCGATCCAAAGGACAGTACACCTTGTGGCATTCATGATGCCAGTGTAGCAGTTCAGACACCACAATTTTCTTACCGCTGCCCGGAATTGAACTGGGGGCCTCTAGCATAAGCATGATAGGCAAGTGCACTAACCACTGAGCTACCATGCTCCATAGGCAAACAGAGTTAATTCATTTTTTTTTCTATCCATTTCTGCTGATCGTTTATCTTGTCACTTTCGCATTTCATTGTTTCTCTCACGTTTGTATAGGAAGCCAGTCTGTTCTGAAGGTATTGATTAATTCAGGGTTCTTTTAAAGTGTAGCTGTTAATGTGAATTTCTCCAAAAGCATCAATACCGAAAAATCATATGTACACATATTGTTGAAAATTGTGCCCCCCCCCCCCCCACCCCCACACACATACACAACAGGGCTTGAAGAAATAGATCGGCTGCAATGCATGCTTGATGCATTTGAGTATAATGGATGGCAAATTCGACTGATAGCCTTTCGTACAGCAGACTCATTATCTGGATGAAGAAGAGAGCAGTTAGAGCCTGACTTGGGACCAACGGCGATAGATCAGGACACATCCATGGAAAACACTGGTTGCATGTCTTTGTAAACATTGTCAGTTAAAGAAGTGTTTCTTTGACATGCTCTTGTGTACCATTAGGGCAGCTAATTTGATTTGGATCTGTTCATGGACAACCAGATTGAGACAGATGTTCGTACGACCCTGTAGAGCCCAGCACATGGATGGTAGATGACTTGGTTAACAGATAGGGTTGCCTAATCGGAGCTGAGAGTATCATGGATGGCAAATTCGATTGATAGCCTTTCGTACAGCAGACTCATTATCTGGATGAAGAAGAGAGCAGTTAGAGCCTGACTTGGGACCAACGGCAATAAATCAGGACACATCCATGAAAGACACTGGTTGCATGTCTTTGTAAACATTGTCAGTTAAAGAAGTGTTTCTTTGACATGCTCTTGTGTACCATTAAGGCAGCTAATTTGATTTGGATCTGTTCATGGACAACCAGATTGAGACAGATGTTCGTACAACCCTGTAGAGCCCAGCACATGGATGGTAGATGTAGATGACTTGGTTAACAGATAGGGTTGGCTAATCGGAGCTGAAAGGATGATTGATTATCAGTCCTGTCACTGTGGTCGATAATCGATTAGTAATCGCTAAGGTTTTTGTCATTATTTTACCTGTCTGGCTTTCTGTCTAAGCATGACTCTTACCATATGTTGGTCTTTACCATATGTATATTTGAACAGACAGGCCTGAGCAAACAGTGTAGACCAAGATGGGATGCCGCATAATGCAGCATATCATCAGGGTCTGCACTGTTTGCCACTCATCCAGCTGTTTTAGGCATAACTTCGGGTAGTAATTAAATTGTACCTATCAAGTAATCGATTAAAAGCAAGTCAGAAATGATTATCATTTTTGCGGAATTTATCGATCGATTATACGATTAATCGTGTCAGCCTTTTTAACAGACAAATTTACTGCCCATGGGATCTGAACTCATTCTTGTTGCCAGAAAGTATTTGCAATTCAGATAAAGAGAAAAGATGGGTTGGTTGGTTGATTTGAGGTTTAACGTCCCCGTCAACACTGTAAAGGTCATTTTGGAGACGTTGCTTCCAATATTGTGGGACTTTTACCCAACATTGAGATGAAATGACATCTCAAGCCCTGTCGCCCAATGAAACCAATAGGGTTTATTAGCATGGACGGTCCGCCTCGCACCGCGGATCCTGGACAGGCTTAGAACCTCTAAGCGGTTTGCCAGTACTAGTGTGCGGGCCGGATTCAGCTCTGCGTTGAAGCATCATGCAGCCCATAGAGAAAAGATGGGAAAATGGGGATAATATTTTTGATTATTTGAAAAAGATGTTATGGATACCTGTGAAATGCTATGTTGTGACTGGTCCAACAAGTACCTACAACATCCCTTTTTGCTCACCTGTCACATAGTGACAAGGTGAGTTTTTGTGTTCACTTTTCATCCGTTGTCCATGCGTGCTTCTGTAAACAATTCTTCCAAGGACATCTCCTCCTAAACCACTGATCGGATTTTGACCAAACTTCACAGGAATGATCCTTAGCTGGACCCCTTTCAAAGTTGTTCAAATGGTTCCAGTCCATTGCAAATCTAGGTCACAGGAGCCGAAAATAGATTTTTTCACTGAAAACTTGAAAAATCTTCTCTGAAACCACAAGGCCTGGGCCTTTGATATTTGGTCTGAATCTTCATCTAGTGAACCTCTACCAAGATTCTTCAAATTAAAGCCATGGGGCCAAAAATGCCCCCGTCCGGGGGCCTTTGGTTTTACAGAGGCTTATACAGGGAAATTTTCTCCGAAACTGCAAGGACCAGGTCTTTGGTATTTGGCGTGAAGCTTCATCTAGTGAACCTCTTTCAAGACTGTTCAAAGTATAGCCCTAGGGCCAAAAAATTGCCGCCCCGGGCCCTTTACCGGTAGTTAAAATATTTAAAATCTACTTCACTGAAACCACAAGGCCCAGGTCATTGCTATTTGGCATGAAGCTACATCTACTTAACCTCTACCAAGATTGTTCAAATCATAGCCTTTGTGCCAAAAATGCCTCCGCCCGGGGGCCCTTCAGTTTAACATTGACTTATATAGGGAAATTAAAAACAAGTCTTCTACTCTGAAACTGCAAGGCCCAGATCTTTGATATTTGGTGTGAAGCTTCATCCAGTGGACCTCTATCAAAATTGTTCAAATTATAGCCCTAGGAAATAGAAGTCAAGTCAAATGCAGAAGGCCAAGGTCTTGAATAATTGACATGAAGCTTTGTCTTATGGATATCTAGCAAGATTGTTCAAATTAAAGCCCTGGGGTCAAAAATGGCCCGCCCCAGGGACTCCAAGATTTATATAGATATATATTTATCCAAGTACGTCAACGCCACAGAGTGGGCCCTGTACTTTAAACTGAAGAAGAGGAAAAACCTTTAAAATTTTAATCTTCTAATCTTCTTGTCTGAAACCAGACTGCTCCAGTCTTTGATATTTGGTATGAACCTTCACTTTTTAGACCACTACCAAGATAATTAAAATTATAGCCCGGGGCCAGTAATGGCTCTCCCAGGGGCTCACTTGTTACCCTATGGATCGGGCCATCATGGCCCTCTTGATACTTTTAGAGACAGATAAGACAATTTTAATACTAGTATCTCCAATGAACTGTTTCTCCATTGTGAATTTTGCCTTAGATTAAGTCTAATCATTTAGTTCTAAAATTAGGTTAGGAATTTATTTTTAGCACTATGGTGTACAGGGATACTCTGTGGGGCACAAGACAGGATTTTTAGGTGAGAAAATAAGTTCCGGCAGGGTAATATTTCTCAGTGGGAACTATTTCTCTTTGTGATATAATATCATTTTTCTTTTTCATAGAAAATCCTGTATTTACTTGGTAAAAATTTAATATACATATTTATTTCACAATTTCTGTGACATCCAATACATATATACATACAATAATAATTCATAGGAACGAAATCTTACATTGTTGATGGGGACATTAACCCATTGTATGCTATTAGACTCTTCCACTGCCATATATTGGACAAATCCATTTGTCATATAAGGGGGTCAGGCCTATTTTTTTCGTTTTTATTAGCTCACCTGTCATGTAATGATGAGGTGAGCTTTTGGGATCACTTTTTGTCCGCCGTGCGTCCAATCTTGCGTAAATAATTTTTTCAAAAGACATCTCATTAACCACTGATCAGATTATGACCAAACTTCATAGGAATGATTCGTAGGCGGTTCCCTTTCAGAGTTGTTCAAATGGTTCCAGTCTGCACATCAAGGTCACGGGAGCCAACAAACGATTTTTTTTTAATGAAAACTTAATCTGAAACCAGGCCTTCGATAGATGGTGTGTAGCTTCAGTCTAGTGGGCCTCTGCCAAGATTGTTCAAATTATAGTCCTGGGGCCAAAAATGCCCCTGCCTCGGGGCCCATTGGTTTAACATAGTCTTACATAGGAAAAAGCTTTAAAAACTCTTCTCGTCTGAAACCAGAAGGCTCAGGTGTTTGATCAGAAGCCTCTGTGGTGTAGTGGTTACGCTACTCGCCTTGTAAACCAGGGATCGCAGGATCAATCCCAGGCTTCTCCAGACTTCAGGATGAGTCTTTAAACCGAGGTCCTGTCTCCGTATGACCTTCGCTGTTGGTGGGACGTAAAACCCAAACACTCACTCACTCAGGTGTTTGATATTTGGTATGAAGCTTCGTCTTGTGGACCTCTATCAAGATTGTTCAAATTATACCTCTGGTGCCCCTTGGTTTTACATTGATTTATGTAGGAAAAATCTATAAAAATCTTCTCCTCTGAAACCACAAGGCCCAGGTCCTTGAAATTTGGTGTGTAGCTTCATCTATTGGACCTCTACCAAGATTGTTCAAATTATGGCCATGGGGCCAAAAATGCCCCCGCCACATTGAAGTTCATCCATCTGCCGATCGGCCTCCCACTCTGCAAGTTGATCCAGGTCATCTTGTAAAATAAGACAGTCAGACGGAGAATATATACAGGACACATCATCAGCAAACAAACTGACTGATGTCCTGATATTAACAGTCAGATCATTGATGAAAACCAAGAAGACTGGTCCCAAGGACTGAACCTTGGGGGACTCCAGATAAAACAGGGACTGATCAGGTGCTTGGCCATCAAGTACAACTTGTTGTGATCACCCAGAGAGCCATGAACTTATCCACCTATGTGCAGATTCACTTATCCCATAGTAGTCACTTTATATAATAGCCCTCTGTGAGGTACCTTCAACCTTGTCAAAGGCCTTGGCGAAGTCCATGATGATCAAGTCAGTCAACTTAGTCAAGTGACCACGATTTATGACCCCAACCAGATTCCCCACAATGTCATGGTAAAATTGAACTACCTTATTCGACCTATTTACCGCACATGCTCCTATAAGCGCACACCCAAGCTTTTTCTGGAAAAAAATACACAACCGCTCACTTTACAGTAACCTCCCAACTAATTCATATTGAGTTTTGCTGAATCTTTGACCCGAGGAAATCATATGTATATGTGGTGAACCCCTATGCTGAAATTCAACTCTATAAAATAATCATATCGGAAGCTTTTTTTTTTTTTCGTATTGAGTGTGCGCTTATTAGGTAGATTTTTCACCACAATATTTTCATACAATTTTGAAAAAACTAAGCGCACGGTGCGGTAAATAGGTCGAATACGGCAGTTGCATTTTGCAATACCTTTGACTTCAGAAACCATCTTGACTTGTGAAGGATTGTCTTTGGACGTGTCACCAGTAAACATTTCTGATTCTGACAGTCAGCAAGAATGCCCAGAAATGCTATTCAGTCAGCAAGAATGCTCTCAAGTAAAGCTATACAGAACCAAAAACGCTGTCTGTTTTAACAAGGGGCGTAAGATAACGCTTATCTGTATATTGGTAAAATGGTTTGTTGTCACCATTTATTCACCATTATTCACCATTCGTTGGCGTTTCAGACCCTTAGCGCAAGAACTGACATTTATAAAGAGTCGTTCTTCCCCAGAACCATTAGAGATTAGAATGCCCTTCCCGATTCGATTATTTCGACAGCTGAAGGTGCTGATGATTGTGTAGCTAAATTTACCTCTTTGGTTAGAGCTAGGGACTAACTTCCCACATCACAGGTCCTGGTGTATGAATGTCATTTGACGTGTCACCAGTAACAATTCTGATTCTGATTCTGATTCACTTCCCCTCTAGTGTTCGAACTTCAGGTGGATTAAAACACTAGCATCTTTGCTTTTAAACATTAACTGACTGGTAATGCTCATGTCCGTATCTAGGCTGTGCCTAAGTTCATATTATTTAGAATCGCACAGTCTAGCTCCTATAATTTTGCAGACTGTTTGGAACCACTATGAGGATGACCTGGTTAAATTTTGGTTAAACTGTATGAATAATTGACCTTTAGCCCCTTTGCAGACTTAGGCATTTCGACATTGGAAAAGCGTGTAAGCCAAGAACCGCATATGCTAGGCTTTTGAAATTTTGCATGCTATTTGGAACACATGTGAAACTGATCTTATTAATATTTGGTAAATTGTATGAAAATGACCAAATTATGCCTCTTAGCGAACATAGACATTTAGGCATAGGAAAAGCTTTAAGAAAAGTATCTCAAGAGCCACATCGGCTAGAATCTTGAAATTTTGTGGGCTGTTTGGAACCGATGTGAAGATGATGATGTGATTAAATATTGGTATAATTTAATGAACTTCTGACCAAATTATGCCCCTTTGTGGACTTGGACATTTCGGCATAGGAAACGCTTGTAAGAAAAATATCTCAAGAACCGTTTGGACTAGGCCCTTGAAATTTTGCAGGCTATTTCGAACCGCTGTGAAGATGACCTGATTATTTTGGTATTATTTTATACAAATTTGACCAAATACATGTATTGCCACTCTTTGGACTCCATCATAGTATTGTTTCTATTTTCTTGTCCATTGGGACCATTGATTACATTGTGTAATTTGAATATATTTGAAGGTCACCCATTAGGCCTAATTGGTCGAATATCTAGCTAGTCTGGCCCAGAAAATAACATATTCACTGCATACTTTTCAGTTCTGCGGTGTATTCCTTGTTTCCAAAGTATAACCCTTTCACAGAACATATTGTAATATTTTGTTATTTTAACACATGAAAGAAAGCTTGTACTAAGCTGAATATTTCAAGAACCGCACAGCCTAGGCTCTTGAATTTTTGCAGGCTGTTTTGAATCATACCAAAGATGACCCCATTCAATTTAGGTATAATTTTATGAAATTTTGACCATATTTTTCTCCTTGGAGGACTCAGGCATTTTTGCGTTAGAAAAGCGTGTATTATGACAAAAAACGAGAACCGTTTGGGATAGCTCTTGAAATTTTGCAGGCAGTTAGGAACCAATGTGAAGATGATCTGATTAAATTTTGGTTAACTTTTATGAAAATTTAACCTAATTATGCCCCTTTGTTAAATTAAGCATTTTGGCATAGGAAAAGCTTGTAAGCAAAATATGTCAAGAAGCGCTTGGGCTAGGCCCTTGCAATTGTGAAGACTCTTTGGAACCAAAGTGAAAACGACATGATAAATTCTGGTATAATTTTATTAAAAATTTAACAAATTATGTCCCTTTGTGACCTAAGGCATTTTGCATAGGCAAAGCTTGCAAGCAATATATCTCAAGAACCACATGGGCTTGGCTCTTGAAAACTCGCAGGCTGTTTGGAACCATTGTGAATACAATCTGATTGAATTGAGTATAATTTTTTATATAAAAAAGGCAAAAATATGCCCCTTTGTGGACAGGCATTTTAACCTTGTATTAAGCAAGATCTCTCAAATACAGTTTGAGACTATTGCGTTGGAACTTGACAGACCGACAGGATAGGAAATGATGCTTAGATGACCTGATTTACTTTTGAAAAAAAAATCTGAAAGTTTAATCTTGAGTTTTAGGCCTGTTTAAGTTAATGCCTTAAAATTTTACAGATTGATAGGGAACGCCCCCGCCCATCGGGGCTTGAAGAAATAGATGGGCTGCATGATGCTTCCACGCAGAGCTAAAACTGACCCGCACACGAGTACTGGTAAACTGCTTAGAGGATCTAAGCCTGCCCAGGCAAAGCGGAGCGAGTCCATGCTTATAAACCCTATTGGTTTCACTGGGCGGCAGGGCTTGAGATGTCATTTCATCTCAATGTCGGGTAAAAGCCCCACAAACTGGGAAGCAACGTCTCAAAATGACCTTTACAGTGTTGACAGGAACGTTAAACATCAAATCAAACAAACAAAAACAGATTGATAGGGAATGATAAGAAGTAGACTTTCATTGTGGCGGTTCTAACGTGTACCCACAGTCTATGTTTTTGATAAAACAATTGCCAGATAATGTATCACCCGTTAGCCACACTTTTCTCTATATAATGTGGGGTTAGGAGGCCTTCATGCGGACTGAACAAATTATTTGTATAAATCGCGACGGAGGTAAGGGTGAGGATTGTGGCCACGTAAAATCGATTTAAGCCCGCCAGTGGAATTCGTTTCACTGACCGTTCCAATGTGGTTCTTCTGCCGCGGTTTATTGTTTGTTATAGTTTGTCTTTGAGTGGTTGTATCGCATATTAATTATTTCGTTTTGGACAGCCAATTGGCCATTTTGTGGGAAAGTAACTGTCCTTTTGGCTTTCCGCTATTGATGTTTCCATTAGGGTTTGTTGTTTCATGTTTGTGTTTCTTTTAATTTGGTGTCTCTGACAGGAGCTGTGGGTTAATTGTATCGATTCCTGATCATTGCCTTCACTTCTATTTTATAGCTGTCTTCATTTCACGGATTTGTTGCCGTGATGTTATGAATAACGTCGGATCTCGAGAAAGTAAGTGAGCCCCGAAGGGGTTCGCGTTAACTTTGCGCGTGACCAGTTAGTATACCTACTACATTCTTAAGTAAACCTTACTTTCTCTGTATTAAGTGGCTCGGGTTTATGATGTTTTCATTACGATAAACACCCCTGCGACATAGTGCATTTTTCAACATCTCCAAAATGGCTACATTTCTGATGAACATCCGTGGTCATTTTTCTTATTTATGCTGCAAACGTAGGTAGAGGGTGTTCGTTAGAACCGCCTCATTGAGGCAACGATAAACTCGTGATAACGACCGTATCAATGGAATGAATCCTTAGCGCAAGCTTTAGCCTCGGTTCCGATCGTTGTGGCCTTTCCTCGTGTCGAAAACGCTCATATCGAATCAATAATCGTGAAAGATTCTTATAATTTCATACTCCAAGAAACAAATATTACAGAGATGTGTTAGAATCGCCTCGGTTGGGGTGATTCTAACAGATGTCTATAACATTTGTTTCTGGAGTAATGCAGGGCTCCTTACTTGGATTCTTTATAATTGACAATTCTTTATAACGTCACCGTAATAAGAAACAAATACTGTTGTATTAACGAGGGCCCTCTGTAGTAAAAAGTACCAACGAAATCAATATTTACCGCGGGCATGTCACACAGTAAGATAAGCAAAAAGTCTTTTGTGGACTTCTGCAGGGTTATGCCCCTCAAAACAAAATGAAACTGTGCCGGATAGATACCTAGCTCTTGCCTGCTTCCATGAGACTGATAACAACTCATTGGAAATTGCTTAAGAAAATGAAATTTTGACAGCTGGTACCAACAACAAACAATCTTTTCCGTGGAAAGCACTCATGTTTTCTTTGATTGAAAGCTTTTTCCATGCTGGAACATTCTGATGTTTCGAAAAGTAGTAGTGTACATGTATAAGTCTTAAACTGAAACACCGCGTTTAACTGCAGTTTTCCCCAAACAAACAAAATCCAAAGGGGTACGGCTACTTGGATTTTTTAGTATGGCAACTTGGATCCCGGGCTTCTCCAGACTTTCGGATGAGTCTCTAAATCGAGGTCCCGTCCCCGTATGACCTTAGCTGTTGGTGGGACGTAAAACTCAAACACTCACTCACTCAGGAAAATATTTTTTTTCTTTTTATTTACAGTAGCATGGGTCGGACCGCCCCTACATATAAACCCTTTTGGTTTGTTCGGGCGCGGCAGGGCTTGAGATGTCATTTCATCTCAAGCTCGGGTAAATATCCCACAAAGTTGGGGGCAACGTCTCCAAATTGACCTAAACAGTGTTGGCACGGACGTAAAACCACAATTCAAACAAACAAATAAATGGAGAACAACTATTTGAGATCAGAAAAAATCCATTTCGAAGAAAAAGCTTTCGCAAAAGGAATATTATCTATCTATCTATCTATCTATCTATCTATCTATCTATCTATCTATCTATCTATCTATCTATCTATCTATCTATCTATCTATCTTTCTTTCTTTCTTTCTTTCTTTCTTTCTTTCTATCTATCTATCTATCTATCTATCTATCTATCTATCTATCTATCTATCTATCTATCTATCTATCTATCTATCTATCTACCTATCTATTTATCCATCTATCTATCTATCTATCTATCTATCTATCTATCTATCTATCTATCTATCTATCTATCTATCTATCTATCTATCTATCTATCTATCTATCTATCTATCTATCTATCTATCTATCTATCTATCCAGCCATCCATCCATCTATCTATCTATGAATTAGGAACCCTCCATGCGGCCTGAACAAATTATTTGTCTAAATCGCGACGGAAGTAAGGGCGAGGATTGCGTTTAAGGTAGGCTGCTGAAATTTTCTTGGCCAGTTGGAACCAATGTGAAGATGAACTGATTGATTTTTGGTGTTATTTTATGAGAAACTGACCACATTATGCCCCTTTATGAAGTTAGGCATTGAAATCGTGAAATACTTTGCACTGAACGTACCAAGGCGGTTTTTTTTTGTTGTAGTTCGTCTTTGAATGTGTGTATTTTTGTTTTGGATAGTCAATTGGCCATTTTGTGGGAAAGTAAGTATCCTTTAGACTTACCGCTATTGGTGATGTCATTTGGGTCTAGTTATTTCATGTTAGTGCTTCTTTGCCTTTGGTGTCTCTTGTATCGATTCCTGATCGTTGCCTTCACTTCTATTTTGAAAGAATTCTTACTGACTGTCAACACGGTTTCCGAAGTAGAAGGTTTTGCGAAACTCAACTAGTTCAATTCTACCATGATATAGTAAATAATCTGGATGGGGCCTTTAATCGTGGATACAAACAGACTGGCTTAATTATCATGGACTGCTCCAAACTCTTCGCAAGATACCTCACGGGAGGCTATTGTATAAATAGGATGATTATTGGATAAGAGGATCCACGGTCAGCTGGATTAGCTCATGGCTCTCTGGGTGCTCACAACAAGTTATACTTGATGGCCAAGAGTCCGATTCAGCCCTTATTTTATCTGGTGTCCCTCAAGGTTAGGCACTTAGACTGGTCCTTTTCTTGGTATTTATAAATGTTCCGGATAATATCAGGTCATCCGTTCGTTTGTTTGCTGTTGCTAATTATTGTGTTTTGTAAAGGAATATATAAACTCCTTCTGACTGTTTAATATAACAATATGATATAGATAGCCTAAAACATGCATGTGCATGCATATATGTATGTGTGCATGCAAACGTGTGTGTGCATGCATGCGTACATGCATATATGAACGTGCGTGTGCATGTGTGCATGTATGCGTGCATGCATGTGTGAGTGCATGCATGCATGCCTGCATGAGTACATGAGTGCTTGTATGCATGTGTGCATGCAAGCGTGTGAGTGCATGTATGTATACCTGCATGTGTGAATGCATGCTTGCATGCATGTGGACATGAATGTATGCGTGTGTGTCTGTGTGTGTTTGCATGCATACATGCATGTGATTGTGCATGCCTGTGTGCTTGCTAGCATGCATTAGTGCATACGATGGTTAGTGCATTTATGCATTAGTGTGTGTGCATGATGCATGAGTGCATGTACATGCATGTGCATGCATGTATGTGTGTGCATGCAAGCGTGTGTGTGTGTGCATGTGTGTATGTGCATGCTTGCATGAGTGTGAGTGTGCATGTATGTGTGCATGCGTACATGTATGCATGGGTGCATGCATACATGCGTAAGTCTGCATGTATACATGCGTAAGACTGCTTGTATACATGTGTGTGCATGCATGTATGAGTGTCTGTGCGCATGCATGCATGTGTGTTTGCGTACGTAAGTGCTTGAATGCATGCATGCATGCATGCATGCATACATGTATGTATGTATGTATGTATGTATGTATGTATGTATGTATGTATGTATGTATGTATGTATGTATGTATGTATGTATGTTACGGGCCTCCGTGGCCTAGTGGTTAAAAGCGCTGATTCTTGATCATTAGGTCTCTCACCGCTGTGGTTCGAGCCTCGCTCGGGTCACATGTGAGACGCAAAGTTCTGCAACGGAAGGTCAGGTTGTTTTTCTCCGGGTACTCCGGCTTTCGCCCACCTCTGATTAACGATCGGCTCGATATGAGTGAAATAATCTTGAAAGGGCCGTAAAACCAAAACCAAAAAAAAAAATGTATGTATGTATGTATGTATGTATGTATGTATGTATGTATGTATGTATGTAGGTATGTATGTATGTATGTGTGTATGTATGTATGTATGTATGTATGTATGTATGTATGTATGTATGTATGTATGTATGTATGTTGTGCGAGGGGGATTATAACTGTTTATGTGTGTTGATGAAGAAAAAAAAAGAAAAGAATAAAAAACAGTAACAAATTCCATTCCTCCACGGGGGTTTGAACACATGCCCCTCAGATTTATAGTCCACAATCTGATTTGTAGTTCAGCACTCTATCCACTACACTGGCACATGGTTCTTAAGTTTTGATATGTATCACAAAGCATATAATATACAAATTCCCAAAGTGATAAAGGGCCATAACTCAAAGTATTTTTCGAATTTAGTTCAAAGTTAATCAGGTCATCTACTCATCACCACCAATCTATTCATCAACTTTTAAGACTATAGCTCTTACAGTTTTTGAGAATTGTGTTGACAAGATTTTATAAAAAAAAATCAAAGGGCAACAACTCATGAAATGGGCACAATCCTGATGAGAACAAAATACGCGTCCCCTAAATTTCCATGAGAAATCCATATATGAAATTTCAAAACCCTAGCATACACGGTTCTAAAGTTATGCTATGCTTCACAAAGCATACAGAGGTACAATGTACAAATATCCAAAGTGACAAAGGGCCATAACTCATTAAGTATTTTTCGGAATTTAGTCAAAAGTTAATAAGTTTATCTACTCATCAACACTAATCTATTCACCAAGTTTCAAGGCTCTTGCTATTTTAGTTTTTGAGATATTGTGCTGACAAGATTTTATCAAGAAAATTTCAAAGGACAATATCGCTTGAAAGGGGCACATTCCGGAAATGAAAAAAAAAAAAAAAAAAAAAAAAAAACATGCGTCCCCTAATTTTCCGAGGAATCCATATATGAAATTTCTAAACCGTAGCATGCTCGGTTCTTAAGTTATGCTATGCATCAAAAGGGTCGCGGGCGGATGAACGAAGCAGAAGCAATATGCCCCTCCAACTTAAGTTGGAGGCATGAAAAGGAGACCGACAATGAATGTAGCGACGAAAGGCAAAATATGTCCAACATTTCTTTGTTTAAATAAAGACTAATAGTTGTAAAACATATTATAATACATCTACCGTCATAGCACTTTATGTATATTTGTTCACAGCAAAGCACCTTACTGTTCCGCACAGGATGCCGTCCAGTATTTTTACGTAATGACGCAAGTGACCGTACTGTAGCCTCCGAACTTTTTTCACCTTGTTTTATTCAGTCTCATTTTTCTTTGGGAAAAGACATCTTATACAGCATAAGCAGCAATGGACGGATTGATTTATTCATACTAGGCCTACTGAACTGAAGATTCTCACAGCCGTTTATATAACAAATATACAATTTTGTGAAGCTGTCATGAATTTTCGCGGTACTAGCCACATACCAATCGACGTATTTATGTATTTAGATCGCTGTTGACAACGCCATTCGAAATTTATGTACAGAATTTTAGAGAAAACTAAGTAGAGTAAATATGGGAATTGCTTCTTATTTCTGACACAACGTAATAACGACAAATCAAACGATTATCTGCCGTCGATTTTATAATTTTGAATATTTTTTATGGTGCTTTTAAGTAACAGATTCCGGAGTCGATGCAACACGGTGGTTTTTCAATCGACCCGAAATGTTTCTAATACGCCTGTTATTGTCCACGTGGCTATGACTGGCCATGTATACAATCCAAGTAAAAGTTATTTTTAGCCGAGATACTATTGTTGCTCTGACGTTATAGAGCAGTTTAACCCACTCAATGCGGGAAACCCCTAAATGGGGTACCTTGGCAAGGAGTGCAGGCTCAGATCAGACGCCTTAGAACGCGGCGTCTGATCAGGGCCTGCAATATTTGCTAAGTAAACCAAATTTTACGTCAAAAATAGAACTAAAATTAAAAAATAGTCCTACCACCCCTTATATGACAAATGGACTTGCCCAACATATAGCACTGGAAGAAGGGTTATCTAAAATAACAAGAGGGCCATGATGGCCGTGGATCGCTCACCTGATCAAGTGTGTAACAAGTGGAGCGCGGGGAAGGCAAATATTGGACCCAGTGCTATAATTTGCATAATCTTGAGGGAGGTCTAAAAGGTGAAGCTTCATACCAAATATAAGACGGCAGCATTCTGGTTTCAGACAAGAAGATTTTTAAAGGTATACCTTATATAAGTCTATATAAAACCTGGGGGCCCGAGGCTGGGCCATTTTTGGCCCCAGGGCTTTAATTTGGACAATTTTGGAAGAAATCTACAAGAGAAAGAATTATGCCAAATATCAAAGACCTTGGCCTACTGGTTCCAGACAAAAAGATTTTCAAAAGTTTTCCCAATGTTAGTCAAAGTAAAACAAGTGGGCCCCGGGGTAGGTCCATTTTGTGGCTCCAGGGCTATAATTTGAACAATTTTGGTAGAGGTCAACTGGATGAAGCTTCAGACCAAATATCAAATACCTAGGCCTTGTGATTTCAGACAAGAAGATTGTTTAAATGTTTTCCCTATATAAGTGTATGTAAATCAGTAGGCCCCGGTGAGGGGCCATTTTTGGCCATCCGGCTATAATCTGAACAATCTGGTTAGAGGTCCACAAGGTGAGGCTTCATACCAAATATCAAAGACCTGGGCCTCCTAGTATCAAGCAAAAAGATTTTTAAATATTTTTTCCGTCTATGTAAAAACCCCGGGGCGGAGCCATTTTGGGCTATAATTTGAACAATCTTGGTCGAGGTCCACTAGACAAAGTTTCATACCAAATATCAAAGAACTGAGCCTTCTGGTTTCAGACAAGACAATTTATAAAGATTTTCCCTATATAAGTCTATGTTAAACCCGTAGGCCCCCGGGAGGGCGCATTTTTGACCCCAGAGCTATAATTTGAACAATCTTGATAGAGGTCCACTAGACTAAGCTTCATGCCAAATAGCAACGACCTGAGCCTTCTAGTTTCAGAGAAGATTTATAAAGATTATCCCTATATAAGTCTACATGTATGTTAAACCAAAGGGCCTCGGGACGGGGGCGTTTTGACCCTAGAGCTATAATTTGAACAATCTTTATCGAGCTCCACTAGATGAATCTTCACACCAAATATCGAAGACATGGGCCTTGCGGTTTCAGAGAAGATTTTTTTTTTTTAGATTTTTCCTACATGTATATAAGGCAATGTAAAAACCAAGGGGCCCCGGGGCGGGGGCATTTTTGTCCCAAGGGCTATAGTTTGAACAGTCTTGATAGATGTCCACTAGATGAAGCCTAACACCCAATATCAAAGACCTGAGCCTTGCGGTTTTAGAGAAGAAGATGATTTTTAAGATTTTCCCTATGTAAGTCAATGTAAAAATCAAAGAGCCCGGGGCGAGAGCATTTTTTGGCCCAATGGCCTAATTTGAACACTCTTGATAGAGGTCTACTAGATGAAGTTTTAAACAAAATATCAAAGACCTGGGCCATGCGGTTTCAGAGAAGAAGATTTTAAAGTTTTCAGTACAAAAACTATTTTGGCTCCTTTGACTTAGATGTGCAATGGACTGGAACCATTTGAACAACTTTGAAAGGGGACTACCAAAGGAACATTCCTGTGAAGTTTGGCCAAAATCCGATCAGTGGTTTAGGAGAGATGTTTGAAGAAAAAGTTTACGGACGCACGGACGGACGGACGCACGTCCGTACGGACGCACGACGGACGACGGACAAAAAGTGATCCCAAATGCTCACCTCGTCACTACGTAACAGGTTAGCTAAAACATGGACTGGGCTCACATGCTGGGACACTGGCAAACAGTGTAGACCATGATCAGATTCTACACTTTTGTTATCATACAGGAATCTTTGGATGTAAATTTTGGGTGTAACATAAGTTACGCGATGATTTCGAAGATCATTACGCAAACACGCCTATACATTGCAACCTTTATCGCCGAAAAAATGAAACTTTTATGATGAAACATTGTGATATTTTTCTTATTTCTGCTCAAAATATAGATTGTGGGCACTTGTAGAATCGCCTCACCGAGGCGATTCTAACGAGTACCCACAATCTATATTTTAGAACAGAAATAAGAAAAATAAGGTATACCCCCGGAAACCCCAGTTTTACTTTATAAAAGTGGGGTTCAAGCGGGGCAAAATTATATAGGCGTGTTTTCGTGATGACATGTAAAGCTGGGCACCAGCATTGACCTTTATCCCCAACATTTTTTTCAAGACTGTATGCATTAAGTGAAAAGCTTATGGGGATTTTGCTCTACCAAGTTGTACCCATTTCAAACATTTGTGCATAAGCGCAATCGGCTATGCGTTTTACCTTGAGGTAGGTTACTACTTTGTGTAACGAAAGTTGCATGGTGTAAATTGATATTGAGGGTTATACAATAGTGCACATTAGTTTGCTCGTTTTGTCTGCAAAAGGTAGGACGATTTTAAGTTTTCCTCTAAGGTTTTCATCATTAGAAAATGTATATCATCGGTATATTTAGGTAAAGTGGCACAAAACTATGTACAGACTGTAACAGATGACTACCAGCCCCTTGGTGAATATACATGTACAGATGGTATCTGCGGCATAAAAAATGATTAATTTTAAAAAAGCTTTTTGGACATCAGTACTTTTATGCATTTGTTATTGTTTCTACTTCATTTTCTTAGTGCTTCAACATAGTGAAGAGCTTCACACAGTACGGATTATCAAATCAAAGGCCAACGAGTGTCGGTTGCCCAACCCCAACAATAAATCTGATTTCAGATTAATAAGTGCAGGATATCCCGTCGCATCGGTGCACGGTCAATTCTATTTTAGTACTAACTGGATTAACATATCTGCGGCCGGGGATATGTTTGTTTATTCAGCTTATGCCGACGTCAACATGATCCGTATTATTGGCTCCAAATTAAGTGGCAATGCATTAACTTCTTTGTTCGCTGCTGATGGGGTTTTCTGTAAAATTTGGTACAATGGTGATGGCCGGAGCTTACGCATGTCAGTGGTTCCAGCTAAGACAATGGTCCTACCGGAAAAGCATAAAAATAGGTGAGTTTTTCTAGGTGTATCTTGACATATAAGAAGAAAAGATGAATAGGAAATTAAAAACCACCATATCCAATAAATATTTGTAAGTGAATGTGTTCTAGTAATTTTGACTAAAAGTCGAAACTTATAAAACAGTGACCTATAAACCGAGGGCTGTATCTACATTTATAGACTGCCTGAGAGCCAAGACCGGTAACCCTGAGCTGAAATGACGGTTAGACCATGATTCCTGCATGGCTAGGCGCGGCAGCCATTGCCAGCGTAAGTTCGAATCCCACCACTGCCCAGTTTGTTCTTTCGTATTTCTTATAATTATTTATCGTAAGACGTCACGTCTGAGAGTGTAATAACGCCGTGTAATAAATCCGATAATCCACTAGTGGATTAAATATGCAAATTAGTTAGATACGCCTCGTTACGTTACATGTACGACGTCCTTTTAGACGTCGCGTTTCATAATGGCGGAATATTGACATTTTTGTAAACAGTTGTGAATAAAATGCGTTTTAAATGTCATATGATAAATTGAATCTTGCATTCGTGCTCATGTATCATTGAATTTATTAAACTCGTTGAGGAAAAGGGATAAGATGCTCGGCACAGCCTCGCATTTTATTCATGTTCCTCAACTCCTGTGCCGATCATTTTATCCCTTTTCCTCAACTCGTTTAATAAATTCAGTAACACATGAACACTCATGTAAGATCCTGTATCAACGTTTAGGAAAAGGGATAAAATGCTTGGCGAAGCCTCGCATTTTATCCATTTTCCTCAACGCGTTTAATAAATTCAATTATACATGAACACTTATGTAAGATCCTCTACACATAAATCTTGTCTACGGTCTTGTTGCAGGAACCGGCTATTTTAACAACGCGGATAGTGTCTTTGGTTTATTGTCGAAGTTAATCAACGGACATCGCGGTTAGTACTGGATGCGTTAGCTGGCTTAATTGGCCGAAACTAGTTAGTCTGGACCAGAAAACATGTACACTCCAAATTTCAAGTTCTGTAGTGTATTCCTTGCGTCCAAAGGATAACCCTTTCTAGAACATATTATAAGAATCTTATATGGGTGTGGGGGTGGATGGAAAAATCCGTCCCGAGGGTGACTGTCCGGCATCACGACGGATTTTTCCATTCACCTTCACACCCATATAGGATTCTTTTTCTTGCATAATAGGAGTGAAGGCAATGATCAGGAATCCGGAATCCGTACAATTAACCCACAGCTCCCATCAGAGACAACAAAGGGAAAGAAACACAAACATGTAATAAAAAAATAATAGTGGAAAGCCAAAAGGACAATTACTTTCCCACAAACTGGTCAACTGGCTGTCCAAACCAAAACACTGTACGGAATATTGGACTTAAATCTCTTTGGCCCCCGCCCATCGGGGCTTGAAGAAATATATAGGCTGCATGATGCTTCCTCGCAGAGCTGATACCAACCCGCACACGAGTACTGGTAAACCGCTTAGAGGATCTAAGCCTGCCCAGGCAAAGCGGTGCGAGTCGGCCCGTCCATGCTTATAAACCATATTGGTTTCATTGGGTGTCAGGGCTTGAGATGTCATTTAATCTCAATGTCGGGTAAAGGTCCCACAAAATTGGAAGCAACGTCTACAAAATGACCTTTACAGTGTTGACGGGGACGTTAAACCTAAAAACAAAAAAAAAAAAACAAAAACAAAAACAAAAAAAAAAAAAACAAAAAAAAAAACGAACTTAAATCTCTTCTGCAACAAGGTCTATCGGAACCCGAATTTTTTGGTGACTTAGTAAATAAATTCAGAACAATATATAACCGCAATGACTTCAGCACCCAATTTCGTAAAATCTTTCTTCGATATCAAAAGATTGGGTACAACATAAATGTTATACGACAGACTGCATGTATGGTAGTTAACCCAATCACGGTTGACAACTTTGCTTCCCTCTTTAATTGCACGCCGGGGGGTCAGGCCTCGGATTCTATGACGGTTCCAGCGTAAAGGCTTATGTTGGTTGGTGCCTGATGCTCTGTCTCTGGTCGGGCCCATCGGAGTCTAACTGTTGGTTTTCTGTTGCTCCAGCATTTTAGTGTGGTTTCTTGCTGTCGAGTCCTCACCGTTGTTTCATCTCTGTGGTTGTTTGATTTTTGTGTTCACGGAGATGTTGCATTGATGAGTTGAGAGGCCTTCATGCGGACTGAACATATTATTTGTCTCAATCGCGACGGAAGTAAGGGCGATGGTCATGACCACGTTAAATCGATTTAAGCCCCCCCCCCCCCCACCCCACCCCAGTGGAATTCGTTTCCGCTGACCGTTCCAAGGCGTTCTTCTGTCTCGGTTAATTGTTATGGTTTGTCTTTGGGTGTCGCTTATATTATTTTATTTTGGATAACCTATTGGCCATTTTGTGGGAAAGTAACTGTCCTTTTGGCTTTCCGCTATTGATGTTTCCAATAGGGTCTGTTATTCCATGTGTGTGTTTCTTTTCCTTTGGTGTCTCTGATGGGAGCTGCGGGTTATTTTTATCGATTCCTGATCATTGACTCCACTTCTGTTTAAACCATGGATTTCCTTATCTGGTGTGCAAGACTAGATCATCTAGGCTGTTTACCATCGTGTTCTCTCAGTATCAGCTCTGCGTGGAGGCATCGTGCAACCCATCTATTTCTTCAAGCCCCGATTGGCGGGGGCCAGCTATACTTTTTTGTATTAAGCATATTGATTATTTCAGTTGAATTAATGTTGGCGCGTAACTTTGCATGTTCGTGCTTACATTTCTGGACGTTGGCGTCACCAAAGCGTCTGACTCATTACTTTTCCTCCTATGAGGACATTAAAATCATTTTTATGTTAAAATCTTAATAACGGGCTCGCTGCCGAAGGGTCCAAGGCTATAGGCATGTGCAGGTAAGCTCTAGGGGTTTTGTTTGTTTGTATTGGGTTTTAACAGCCCAGTCGATACTAATAAGGTTATTTTTAGCCAGTGCGTTTAACTATCACACTATTCCTTCGAAGGCTTATGCGTAAGCGGTTAACCAGTACAGTGCATATTCTTGCGCAAGAAACTGATAAATGTCCTTTTTTGATCAGCGGAAGGGAGAGAATGACCGTAGAAAAGTTTTCATGATCAATCTCCTCGAAAGAATGTCGCCGACCCCGGTAGGTATCGAACCCGAATCTTACTGATCACCAGTCAGACGCGCATCCGAGCTACCGAGACCGGCTGAAACTATGTGGTACAGCATGCATAACATTAAATATAAAATATAGCTACATGCTTGAGAATACATCAAACACGCGAGCGGCACAATGTTGTAAACGTATTTCCAACGTGTTTCATTAATTTATTTCTTGTTTGGAACGAAAACGGGTGTACAAATATATTCGACGGCTCGGGGTCCCTAATGTAGAGGTGAAAAAAAAAAAACATGCAAAACTATACTGTTTGTATGGCGCACATAACATCTAAATGTTGCGATATTTAGCCGACTTATGAAACTTCTAACCTGTAAAGATGCTAGCTGAGCTTCTGTTTTGTAACAAAAACCTTGACGGACGGCTGTGATATTTCTCTAAACTGCCTTCAAGTTGACAAAGCGTTTTGACATTGTACGTTGACATATTTTCTATTATCCTAACTTCCGTTTTTCTTTTACATTTCACGATATATCAGGTCAGATATGTCTAGTTATTTCATGTTCGTGTTTCTTTATCTGTTTTCCCGTGTCTCTGATGGGGGTGTTCGGTTATTGTAGGTATCGATTCCTGGTCATCATCACGTGAAATGAAGACCCCCTTACACCCCACTTTGTAAAGAGAAAACTGGGGTTCACGGGGGTAAACATTATTTTTCTTATTTCTACTCAAATCATAGGTTGGATGTGCTCATTAGAACCGCCTCATTTATTTTTCTTATTTTTACTCCAAGACATAGGTTGTGGGTACTCGTTAGAACAGCCTCAATGAGGCGGTTCTAATGAGCACATCCAACCTCTGATTGGAGTAAAAATAGGAAAAATATCGCAAATTTTCATCAGAAAAATGTCCGTTTTCCGGATGCAAAAAATAAACTATTTCGTACGGGTGTGTTGTCGAATGATTGCCTTCACTTCTATAATGATTGCACGATTTTGAGAACAGTAAACTCCGTTCAGAAAATCTGAATCATCGAATTTTTCGATTCTCGCGTTTAATACTCATTTTAGCCCATACAGCACTATGGGAAAGTTTTAGACCTCACTCTCTGCGATTTCTCCAGCAAGTCGTATGCCTCTGCGATAGCCAGGAAAGTCTGTGATTATTTGGAGAAAAGTGCAAAATCTAAATTTTCTCCTACAGACTAAGATATTCTGACAGGCTTGACACACCCTTTTAAACCATATATAGAAGTGGCTACTGCTCTTGTAAATTACAAGGGCGTCTATGTTTTATTTGTACGATCACTTCATGGAAAATCATTAGCTGTGACACCACATCCGATATCGGTATATTTCTTTTTGACCACTGTTGACAGCAAATTGCGCTAGTGGCTCCCCGTTCCTAGTGAGCCTCTATCTAGCAATTCGAATGTAAGGTGTGTCGTAACTGCATATCTATTTATAAAGTGCATCACATGGATTTGAATATTTATTATTTTACAAAATTTCATGGTCCTGAAGGTGTTCGAGTTATCGACGTTCGACTGTATACGTTTGCTAGTGTGTCTCCACCATATAAACGAGTGCCGAATATTTCACACTGCAATGTCAATAATCTGTTTATTATATACATGTACCCGAAGGTTTACCTGCTTTCTAAATTCAGCGCTGTCGGTTATCATATATACGTAAAAATGAGATTAAATATCTCCCAAGCGATTTTAAACGCGCCCGACGGCACAAAAGGGAAAATCACGTCAACGTTGGCGGATTTGACCAGTAAACAAAATCGACGCGTTTCACCACAGCGCGTCATTTTTCCGGATTATCCGTCTTTTTTTTCAAAATGTTCTTAATTTCATTCAACAGATTGCAGGTGGGACAAAATTGATAGCATTGCATGCACTTTATACATTTAGTAACATACAGTATTCAATATGTTTCACATTCTTAAATCGAAGGGTTACGTTTTTCTTCCTCAATTGTACTACTCTAAATTCTAACACAAAAATGCCAATATAGGCGATGTAACAGTGATTTGTGCTGCAAAAAAAAAAAAAAAAAAAAATGGAAGAAGAGCGTGACACCAAAATCCGACGTTTTGTGCCGTCACTTAAAGTCTTGTACGCTAGATGTCGTAACGCCATTTTTTGGATTAAACGTTACAGAAAGACGTACATGCATGTATTCGTAATCATCCTCGCGAGCATCATGTGTTGTTTCCTTGAGCAAGAGACTTTATCCACATTGCTAAGTACTGGTTCCTACCCAGGAAAAGAGGGCATCATGGAAGATTAGTACCAGTACTAAATGGGTTAACCTCTATAAATAAGGTCGATTATTATTATTATTATTATTATTATTATTATTAAATAATGTCGATTATTATTATTATTATTATTATTATTATTTTGGCGAAATGTCTTCAAACAATGGTCAAACGCCGGGAGAATCGGATAGAAACAACAAATTATTGTTTTTATTTCGTTGTTTATAAATGAAATAGATCAGCTTTAGCGTGTGAATGTGATCTACTTTAGAACTGAGCACCAAACTGTGATTCATTTCTTAACAATTCACTGCTAGAGCTACTCATGTCTTACGTAGTTCCATTGCGAATGATTAAAAGGTGGAATTTACACTTGCCTACGGAAATTGTGTGTTTGATTACGTGCAATATGTTATATTGACCGCTGATTTCTTTACATAGTAAACGGGACATTTTGTTGGTATATAACTTTTTCAGTGTAACGTGTTTTATCATATGACGTTGCGTCTGAGAATGTACTAATGTCATATAATTAATTCGATAATCCATCAGTGGATTAAATATGCAAATTAGTATGATACGATCCATAATCTTACACGTATGATGTTCTTAATGGCGTCGCGTTTGCCAATGGCGGAATATTGACATTTTTGTAAAACAATCGAGAATAAAATGCGTTTTAAATGTCATACGATAAATAGAATTTTGCATTCGTGCGCACGTTTTATTAAATTTATTTAGCTCGTTGAGGAAAAGTCCTAAATGCTCGGTAAGCCTCGCATTTTATCCCTTTTCCTCAACTCGTTTAATAAATTTAATTAATAGTACATTAGCACTCATGTAAGGTCCTCTATTTTCAGCACTCGATACGGAAATAATGAACTTTGTCCTTGGATTGAAATTCTTATCCTAGCTAGGTAAGCCTAGCCAAAGAAAGGATAAAAATCGAGAATTTTTACATTGTTCACGTTCACTGATTGACAATTCTATCCCTCGGGATCGCAGTCCGGCATCGCTTGACAAGCCTCGAAATACAGGACAGTGACCTTTCCTTGTAACGGATTTTTCTGTCTACCACTCACAACCAAGTACAATTCTTATATAATACAACGAAGAAACGTCGCAAAACGTTAGCACGCGTCCGTGATGACGAATGACTTCTGTTGAAATTATTATCTGTTTAATATGGAGAAGACAGCGAAAGAACGAAACATGTTTTCACTCGCCGAAGGCTCGTTTCATAAATGCCATATGAGTTGAATATTCGTGCGAGATCGTTTTTGACCTAAATACTTACTTTCTGACTTTTTACAGGTACGTGGCAACGCACTTCCTATGTCCCTTTTCTATACAAGATGAACCAGTCGCCGTGTCTATAGTTAAATACCAACACCTATCCTGCGAGGCTCCTGTATTGCAGATTTTGAAAGAAAGAAAACCAATTAGCAAAGGTCGTGCATTTTCAGTTTGTGTTCCGCCATTACATAACAATTTTTCTCGTGTCAGAGAACTCGTTGAATGGATGGAATTCAACCGTCTACTTGGCGTAGAATTTTTCACATTTTATGATTTTTCAATGGCTCGAAATATTAGAGAAGTGCTTCTATCCTACTCAAGACGAGGCTTTGTTGAAATGTTGCCATGGAATATGTCTACAACTGTTGATGACTATGGGGAACGTAATTACAGTGGCCAAGTGGCTTCCGTAAATGACTGCTTATTCAGAAATAGATTCAAAACAAAATATTTGGCTTTCCTGGATGTAGATGAAATTATTGTACCCAGAAATAGAGACGATCGCACGTTGACAGACATGTTTACAAAACTTCCAGAGTATAGTGCGTACATGTTTCGAAATGTTGGCTTCAGGAAAATACAACCAGAACATGATTTCAAGTTTTCGAATAAGGAATATAGCCTATTCACCATGTCACAATTGCATCGTGAATCATATATATATATATCCGATGTCTTATCGTTCTAAGGTAATAGTAGATCCAAAGAAAATAGAAGCTATGGGAATACACAATGTGCATAAATATAAACAGGGAGGACTTTACCTTGTGGGAAGAAATAATGGACTTCTTCACCATTATTGTTTCTCTAACGACATTGTTAACTTAAAGGATCTGATTACAGATGATACTACTTTAAAATATAAAAGTGCTTTACAGGAACGTGTACAGAAATCATGGAGATAGAGGATCTTATATGCGTGCTCTTGTATTATTGAATTTATTAAACGAGTTGATAAAAAGGGATAAAATGCGAGGCTGTGCCGAGCATTTTACGCCTTTTCCTCAACGAGTTTAATAAATTCAATAATACATGAGCACGAATGCAAGATTCTATTTATCATATGACATTTATAACGAATTTTATTCACAATTTTTGTCCAAAATGTCAATATTCCGCCATTAGTAAACGCGATGTCGTTAAGGAAGTCGCACATGTAACGTTACGGGGCGTATCTAAGTACTTTGCATATTTAATCCACCAGTTGATCATCGAATTTATTGCATGGCGTTATTGCACTCTCAGGCGCGACGTCATATGATAAAATATAATAATGAAACTGATTATGATTTCCATAGGTTAGAAGACTAAAATTTTCTGTTTGACATTACGCGTCATAAAATGGACTTTAAAATTTACACGAAATACAGTGAAAATGTCGAACTCGTTCTTGCGTCCCTAGGAACAATGTTCCACAACTGTAACTATCAATATATCTGGAATGTTTTTCTTATTCCATATTGTAAACGTTCATTGTGTGCACTCATTATAATCAATTTTTTAAAGCATACCAAATATAAAACAAACCCGACACCCCTAGAAATGGAACATGTCAACTCAGTAGGTGGACTGTTCCATTATAATATATGGAGCAACACGGCTATGTGATATATACACTTGTAATCCAGTGCCATTACACAGTTGAATGTAGTGCGACGATTTGTGGCCAGGTCAGATCGTTATAGCCGCCCAGTAAAATCGTTTTCACTCACCGTTCCAGGGTGATTCTTCTGTTGTGGTTTATTATTGTTATAGTTCGTGTTTGCGTGTAAGTTATGCTAATAGTTTCTTAATTTACGTCTGGCCGTTTGGGTGTGAAAGTAACTGTCCTTTAGGCTTTGGTGGGCTTAAATCGATTTTACGTTGCCGTAATCCTCGCCCCCAGTTCCTTCGCGATTTAGACAAATAATTTGTTCAGTCCGCATGAAAGCCTCCTGACTTATTAGTGCAACATCTCCGTGAACTCAAAAATCAAACAACCAAGGATATGAAACAACGGTGAGGACTCGACAGCAAGTAACCGCTGAAATGCTGGAGCAAACGAAAAGCAACAGTTAGCCTGCGTTGATTCCGACAAGAGACAGAGACTACATTTCTGTCTTCTCATTATCGGTCAAATATTCTAATATATTTTACATTATATTCCCCACGAAACAATCATTTTAACGCATACTTTTACATAACATGGTGATTCGGTTCATCCAAAAAAAAAAAAAAAAAAAAAAGAAACTAAAATCATAAGTTGAAAAGAAAAACATGTATGCAAGTCATAAAAAAATCTCTTATTTGTAGGGATTCGGGAAAGTCGTTTCCGACCCTCGCATTACGATATCATACCCCTGTGACATAGTGCATTTCTCACATCTCCAAAATGTCTACTTTTCGTATGAAAATCCGTGATATTTTTCTAATACATGCTGCAAACTTAGGTTGTGGGTACTTTTTAGAACCGCCTCATTAAGGCGGTTCTTACAAGTACCCACAACACATGTCTTGGAGCAAAAATAAGAAAAATAATGTATAGCGCCGTAAATCCCAGTTTTCTCGATAAAAATGATTTTTTGTCGCGGTTTATTTTCATTATGATGGTTTGTCTTTGAGTTGTGTATCGCTTATATCTTTTTGTTTTGGATAACCAATTGGACATTTTTGGGGGAAAGTAACTGTACGTTAGGGTTTCTGCTGTTGATGTTTCAGTTTGGGTCTAGTTATTTAATGTTTGTGTTTCTTTCGCTTTTGTGTCTCTGATGGGAGGTGTGGGTTAATTGTATCGATTCCTGATCATTGGCTTCACTTCCAATTAGTTGGTCTTCGTTTCACGGACTTGTTCACGTAATGGGAATGCCCGGGTCCATCGGAACCTCGGGTTAAAATTCCTTTATCGAATCCATTCTATGAACGGCTTTTGTAATAACGCATGTGATTACATCCTTATTTACATTTTGGGGGAAAGAAAAAAAATCATTAAAATTCACCTGAATTACCAGAATCCAACTTATATTCCACCAAATCTATCTATATCTGGCCTCTAATTAGTCAATTTAGATGTTTTAATGTTTTGATTATATCAGGACAAACAAACAACTGTTTTAATTTTGATATTTGTATTGATGACAGTTACGCAGAATATATTTACCGCTATTACCAAAAGAATCTAACATTGATTTAATACTGGTGTTTCTTATTTTCATCATTGGGCTTACCATGGGGCTCGCAAGCACGTAGCTGTTATCTGCAAAGAAATGTTCATGAGCGTAGAGATTTTATGCATTTTCGGTTTAGTCCGATGTTGTTGACATGTTTCTATTTATAATATGCAACGGGGGATAAGATAGGTCATGCTTATAACCTGTTCATTTTTTTTAGAAAACAGTAAAATGCTTGTTGGGTAAGATGCCAGATGCACATAACATATTTCTTAATATGTTGTTGTTCCCGTGTCATATAAGACATATGAAACGTATTCTAAGACTTCATGATGAACGTCACTGTTGTGGTATGTGTTTCTAGTTGGCCTGTTCAGAAACACGTAGGGGCAGTTTATCAATAATGCAGATCGCTTTATTCAAGCTATTCGCATGATCAAAATACGTGGCCTGATGCTTCAGTATAAAAAGTCAACGTCGACTGTGGGACGAAACGAAATTCTATCAGATGGCGTTGTATGCGTCATGTCAAGGCCGACAGCAACGGGCATAAAGCCATATAACCATCCCACCATACTCAGTTGGGCTGATGAAATCAGAGTATCCACTGAAGCAGTTGTTTCATCGGCCTACATCAATACGTTACATTGTTTGTTGACGTAGAGATTTAAACAAATCCATGGGTCTTGGGAGCCAGTTATGACCTAATTGGCCGAAACAACCTAGTCTGGTCTAAAAAACTTGTACACTCCATACTTTCATGTTCTTTTGTGCATGCCTTGCTTGCAAAAGACAACCCTTTTCCAGGACATGTTCAAGAGCAGATAAGGCAATCCATAGTTTTAGCTTCGGCTAGAAATTCTGTTCTGAGCCTGGTGTTCTTACCCAAAATCGAATATTCTGGTGTGTTTGATAAATGCACTGGTTGAATACGAACTCGGAAGCATCGTCGTTAAATTTGACTCACAGAACGTTACGTGATATCACTCACCATTCCTGTAGTGCATCACAAAATGGCGGACGCCCGCAACCGAAGTGACTGCAACATTAAAAATCCGCGCTTAGAAATGGAAGGTATTGCCCATCGGAGTCTAACTGTTGGTTTTCTTTTGCTTGGGCATTTCATTGGTTTCTTGCTGTCGAGTCCTCACCGTTATTTCGTTTCTGTGGTTGTTTGATTTTTGTGTTCACGGAGGTGTTGCACTGATGAGTTATGAGGCATTCATGCGGACTGAACGAATTATTTGTCATAATCGCGACGGAAGTAAGGGCGAGGATTGCGAAGACTGCAATCTGACAGGCGATAGAAGAACCGCATTGGAACGGTCATTGAAACGAATTCCACTGGGGGGGGGGGGGGGGGTTAAATCGATTTTACGTGGCCACAATCCTCACCCTTACTTCCGTCGATTGACGCCCCCCCCCCCCCCACCCACACACACACACTTAAAATTCTTTACACTGATCGTTCCAAGGCGGTTCTTCTGTCGCAGTTTGTTTTTGTTATGCTTCGCCTTTAAGTGTGTGTATTGCTTATATCTTTTTGTTCTGGATAGGCAATTGGCCATTTTGTTGGAAAGTTCTTTTGGCTTTCCGCTATTGATCATTCCATTAGTGTCTAGTTATTTAATCTTTGTGTTTCTTTCCATTTGTTGTCTCTGATGGGAGGTTCGATTCCTCATCATTGCCTTCACTTCTGTTTTGACATAGCAGGCAGTGTGACAGCTTCAGTTAATCTACTTCTTGAGAAGTACATGTATTAGTCTTGTTCTCTGAAAATCTTAGAAACTGGACAGTGTTGCATGAAACAGGCATTAGGTCAACATTGTTGTCAAATAATTTGAATGTGGCAAAATATGTTCCCTTGCCCACATGGACTTTTTCATAACCAGATAGCTTTTGTTTTGCATTTTCCGACGGTGCTCTTCATGCTGTATGTGCTTATGTTTGTGTATTATTAGTATTAGTGCTGTTTGTGATTAGATTTTTCCTTTTTATTTTACTCTATTTGTGTGTCAGACTTCCTCCTTGTGCCATAGTAGGCTGTAATCTTTGCTGTGGCTTTTTCGTGGGCATTAATTTCTATATTTGTTTCAAGAACTGCAACTGGAACAAACCCGTCAATTCAGACAATTCCGACCTAGCAACTATCAAATCTTTATGCAACAAATCCGCATGATCAACACAAAGCCCTAATATAACTAACGGCATGTCCTTTGATAGCTTGCCAATAACAATGCACTTTAAATTAGGTGCTTGTGTGAATGTGTCTTTACACCGTATCTTGGGTTTCTTCTTCACCGGAGTGAAACATAAGTTTGTACTAAACAGAAGTGAAGGCAATAATTAGGAATCGATACAATTAACCCACAGCTCCCATCAGAGACACAAAAGGGAAAGAAACACAACCTTGAAACAACACGCCGTAATGGAAACATCAACAGCGGAAAGCCAAAAGGACAATTACTTTCGTACAAAATGGACAATTGGCTATCCAAAACAAAATAATATAAGTGATACAATCACTCTAAAACAAACCAAAACAAAAATAAACCGCGACGGAAGAAACGCCTTGGAACGGCCTATGAACAATGAAACGAATTTCACTGGGGGGTTAAATCGATTTTACGTGGCCACAATCCTCGCCCTTACTTCGGTCGCGATTTAGACAAGTAATTTGTTCAGTCCGCATGATGGTCTCCTAACACATCAATGCAACATATCCGTAACACACACAAAAAAAATCAAACAATCACAGAGATGAAACAACGGTGAGGACTCGACAGCAAGAAACCACTGAAATACTGGAGCAAAAGAAAAAAACCAACAGTTAGACTCCGATGGGCCCGACCAGAGACAGAACACCAGCCACCAACCAACATTACATAGAATTAGATTCTCTCTCATTCTCAGTAATCCTTTACGCTGGAACCGTTATAGAATCTGAGGCCTGACCCACTGGCGTGCAATTAAAGAGGGAAGCACAGTTGTCAACCGCAATTGGTATAACTACCATGGATGCAATTTGTCGTATAACATTTATGTTGTACCCAATCTTTTTATATCGAAGAATGATTAAACGAAATAGGGTGCTCAAGTCATTGCGGTGTTATATATGTTTTCTGAATTTATATACCATGTCACCATAAAATGCGGGTTCCGATAGACCTTGTTGCAGAAAGAATTTAAGTCCAATATTGAATATTGAAATTGAATCATAATGACGTCTATAAAATTTTGAAAAAGCTTTGCATAGTTTATGGTACCGATAACTCTGATTAAGAAGTTTAGCAGTTAACAATTTATTACGAGTGTTGAAGTCAGTAACATGTCTACACACTCTGGCAAATCGAATAGGATGGTGCAGGAGGAACATCACCATAAAAAAAAGAGGAAAATTTACAATCTCAAAATGCAAATCATTGCGTTTATCATAAATTTTGCAAGAAACAAACCCATCTACAATAGATAGATGTAAATCCAAAAACGGGGCCTCGGTATCAGAAGAATTTGCTATATTTAACTGAAGTTCTGGGGGGGGGGGAAAGGGAATTGGACTGATCAAACCATTGTTATAGAAACAGTTTCATTAGCTGGCAAATAATCTGTGGCTGGATGTTGTATAGCACTGTAAAATGTGTACCAATATATATGCGGGTTTGCTAACATTGGTAGATGGTGACTGGCATATCTGGACTCTGGCAGTGTCTCAAATATCAACAGACAAAACATCAGAAATGAAAGAATCATTTTGTTTGATACTGTACAGGAACTGAGGGCGAGGGTTGAAATGTCATAATATCCGGAGTTGAAGCCCCACCCCCCACCCCCCCCCCACCCCAAGTAGTTTTACTACTGACCGTCCAAAGGCGGTCGTTCTTTTGCAGTGTCTTAACCGTTATTTGGCTTTGAGCCGTTGGTTCGCGTTTCGTCTGCTGTTGTGTGTGCCTCTGTGTCACTTTCTATAGGTGACTTGAGACGTATGCGTTTTTTGGATTGTGGCCTTTCCTGAGTGACCTTTTCTAACTAGTTTCCATATAAATGAGGTTTTTGTCACTGTAGACATTCGGATGAGCGTGAATCTCGGTAGGCTCATATTCTGAACAAGAAAATAAGAATCTTATACGGGTGTGAGGGGTGGATGGAAAAATCCGCCCCGAGGGACACTGTCCGGGATGTCGAGGCTTGCCGAGTGATGCCGGACAGTGATCCCGAGGGACGGATTTTTCTATCCACCCCTCACACCCGTATTGGATTCTTTTTCTTGCAGGCCTTCCATTTCTTAGCGCGGATTTTTAATGTTGCAATCACTTCGTTTACCAACGTTCGCCATATTGTGTTGACACTGCAGGACTGTCTAGTGACGCCACGTACCAAGCTGTGACCGCAATCTTAACGACGGCGTATACGACGTCGTAATTATATTCGATTTTGGGTCGGACCACCAGGGCCAGAACATAAATTTCTATCCCAGGGTAAAATCACGGATTTCCTTTTCTGGTGTGCAAGAAGTGCGTGCCTTTATCATAAGCATATAGGCTTGAGAGCCACGCGGTGATCATAGGCCGCTGGTGTTAAACTATTAACCTTTCTTTAGCGGTTTGTGAGTCAGAGTAACATAACTGAAAGTTCTCCTGGACGGTTAATGTCTTTGTGTCTTTTAATTTTGGATGGCCATATGACCATTTTGTGGGAAAGTAACTGTCCTTATGGCCTTCCTTTGTTTAGGTTTACATTATGGTCTTGTCGCTTAATGTTTGTATTTCTTTCCCTTTGGTGTCTTTTATGGGTGGAGTAAGTTAATTGTATCAATTCCTGATCTTTGTTTTACTTCTACTTTGAAGTTAATTTCAAACACAGGCGGTGGTGTGATCAACCTGATCGTACAACTGGTACCGTGTGCCTGGATAAGGTTGACCATTTTCATTACAATCACACCGACGTGTAAGATGTTCTACTCCTTGCAATTAAACCAAGCATCCTTGAACTAAATACCCCAAGGGTGCTTTGTACACGAGACTTTTTGATAGAATTAATAGGCTGATTCTATCGACAAGAGGCAACATTATTCAGTTCCAAGGCCAGAACACGTTGCGTTAAATATGAATATGAGTACCGCGTCCCAACTATGTGAATGATAACCATGGGCTTCTCCCTGTTTTGTCGAAAGAAGCGCATTCCTGAGTGTATCTACACGTCTAGTCCCCACGAAGAAAGCTACAATGAAACTGTGTGGGTAAACCATCAATAAAATTAAATTCTAATGCACTTGTGTATGTAACGCGACGTCTGATTGGATAACCTCAACAATTTGCGACAGTATATTCTGCGATATACTGTCGGAAACCCGACGTCATCACGTAACGTTGCCTTTCATTGGCTGGCATTTGGTTTTACGCAGCTCACCGCGCTTGCCGTCTTGTGCAAATTTAGTACAATATTTAGCTTAACAACCGAAAAAATGCATTAGAATGGGGATAACTGTATTGAAAATTGTCATTTGGGGAGGTAAATCTTCGGTTTTATGGTCGCAAATTGCGACGCGTCAGCGGAGCCGTAAAACGAAATTTCCGACCGTAAAACCTCCGATTTACCTCCCCAAATGACAATTTTCAGTACAGTTATCCCCTAATTTTATATCGTGATCAGTTTCACTTAGCCGGTAGGATAACCATCAATTCAAGCATTTTCCCAAATATAAACAAAATTGTCCTGATTCCTGGCCGTTGCCAAATACATTGCAGCATATAAGAGCGTATCACCAACTTGGCAGCTATCATATCTTTGTTTTTGTTTGTTTGTTTTGGAGTTTTACGGCCCAGTCAACACTATTTAGGTCATTTTTGAGCGGGTCAGTTTACCTATCAACACTTTCCTGGGCAGGCTTATACGTAAGCGGTTAACCAGTACAGTGCACATTCTTTCGCCAGAAACTGACAACTGCCCTTCTTGAATCAGCGGAAGGGACAGAATGACCGTAGAAAAGATTTCATGATCAATCTCCACGAAAGAATGTTGCCGACCCCGGCGGGAGTCGAACCCGCGTCCTCCTGATCACCAGTCAGACGCGCATCCGACTGAGCCACTGAGTCCGGCTTCATATCTTTGTAGCGTATTGTTTATAAAACATTAAATATTAAATATGTTAGCTATTCAATGCAGTAAAAGTTATAGAAACTTAAGCTGACTGCACTATCAAGGATTATTCACCTTATTTGCATTATCTGCTGGTTCCTAGTCTGAAGGTTATCAGTGTTGGAAAAACTGGCAACCAGACACCCCTGACCTTCAAAGGTCAGGGGGGTCTGGTTACCTGTTTTTCCAATACTGACAATATGCAAGCTGGGAGCCAGCAAATAATGCAAATATGGTGAATGGCAGAACCCCCGCCCCCTCCCACACAGGGGCAGTTAAGAAACATTGATAGTGCCCTCAACGTAGGTTGTTATTGCTGAAGTACTTAACATCTATGTTATACAGATTTGTTAAAAGTGGTACTTTAGTTTGTCAAATTTCTTTCGTCCTGCACCATGCAATCGAGCAGTACTCTGATTTCATATTGGAAGTAAAGGCAATGATCCCTTGATTCTATTTAAGAAATAGATCAGCTCTAGCTGTGATTTGTTGAGTAATAAATCACCGTTTGGAGGTCAGTTGTAAAGTAGACAAATCACGAGCGCGTAGCGCGCGTGATTTGTCTACTTACAACTGACCGACAAACGGTGATTTATTACTCAACAAATCACAAACTAGAGCTGATCTATTTCGATTCTAATAGGCTGAAAAACGGCAATAATGCTGTTGTTGCCTTCAAAATCTCACAACTTTTCGCCATTGTTAGAAGAAATCCCGCTAAAATTAGCGACTGAAACACATGCATTTATATCCTATTCTAACGTTTTCGATGCGAGAAAATGACGTTACACCGTCTAACGTCAAGGAAATCGACTAGTGACGTCATAAATTTGCAGTTATTAATGACGTCACTCGTCACGCTCTCCCTTGCTGTGATTTGTTGTAGAATAAAACACAGTTGTTTTCCATTGCCTATATAGGCGCGCTGTGTTAGAATAGACAAACAATTCGTTCAGTCCGCATGAACGATTTTAACTCATCAGTGCAACATCACCGATAACATACTACAGAGATGTACCAACGATGGGGACTCGACAATGAAATGCCGGAGCAAAAAAAAAAAAAAAAAAACAGTTGGACTCCAACTGTCCGACGAGAGACAGAGCATCAAGCACTAACAGACATTACTTAAAAACGTTTGAGCGAGTCTTTAGGCTAGAGCCGTCAAAGAGTCAGAGGCCCGATCCACCGGCGTGCAGGACTAGGTTAGCTATCATACATGAAGTGTGTCCTATAACATTTATGTTGAACCTTATCATTTTGTATTATCATTTTGTATTGAATAATGATTTTACGAAATTGGGCAAGCATACAATTTTTCTGAAATTATATGTATTACTAAGTCACTATAAAGTTTACGGGCATCCGTGGCCTAGTCGATAAGAGTGCTGACTCTTAATCGTTAGGTCTCTCACCGCTGTGTGTTCGAGCCTCGCTCGGGTAACATGTGAGACGCCAGTTTCTGCAACGATAGGTCGAGTGGTTTTTCTCCGGGTACTCCGGTTTTCGCCCACCTCTGATTAACGATCGGCTCGATATGAGTGAAATAATCTTGAAATGGCCGTATACCAACCCACACCCCACAAAAAAAATTAGGTTCCAATAGACATTATTGCAGAGGAGATTCAAGTCCAATATTAAATTTTGAAAGTAAATCCAAATGACGTCAATCAAACTTAAAAAATGATACCTATGACGTTGATTAAGAAGTTTAATTTTTTTTTTCTCTTGTTTTTATTTCATATCAACATACAGTGAAATACCGCTATTAAGACCACATAAAATTAAGGCTTATTCTGCTTTGAAAAGCTTATTTAGTAAGCTGCAGTTATTCTGTCTTTGTGTTTTCTGAATATAGGGTCCTCTGGTGAGAGACCACCTTTGGGACTGTTCAAAAGTGGTCTTAAAGATCACTTTTGAACAGTAAAAAAAGGTAGTCTTCATATAGGAATTTTACTATCATTCATTCTACAGTATTCACAAACAGTTAACATTAGTACCCTATCAGTCAGTACCCTAAAATACAGGTTTATTCAAGCGTAGTTTGTTATCATATTACGCCCACTATTCTATACCCAGAGCTCCAATCCCACATAGAGCAAAACAGGGCTCTCCAGGTCATCAACAAAACAAGCCTACCCAAACACGCTGGAAACTTCACCAACAAATATTGAAAATTTACAGTTAGAAAAAAAATATAAACAGTCCCCATATACCCGCCATGAACCACGGACCCCGGGAGGCGGTACATACACTCTGGCAAACCGAATTAATTGCGATATATAAAGACCACAGGATGCCAGAGAAGGAACATCACAATATACAATCTCAATTTTTTTAAATCAAACTCGAGTTTATAAAAATTTTGCAAGAAACAATCACATCTAAAATAGGTAATGTAAATCCGAAAGCGGGGCTTCGGTGTCAGAAGAGTTGGCTTTATTTAATTGAAGTTCTGAAGGGTAAATTTGAATTATCAAACCATCGAAGTAGGATTGTGGCCGCGTAAAATCGATTTAACCATACCCCCGCCCCACCCCACCACCACCACCAACCATGCACACAGTGAAATACTTTTCATTAACCGTTCCAAGGTTCTTCTGTTGCGTTGTTTTGTTATAGTTTGTCTTTTTGTGTGTGTATCGCTAAATTTTGTTTTTGTTTTGTTCTGTTTTGGATAGCCGATTGGCCATTTTGTGAGACAGTGACTGTCCTTTTGGCTTTCCGCTATTGATTTTTTCCGTCAGGGACTAGTTATTTTATGTTTGTGTTTCTTTCCCTTTTGTGTCTCTGAAGGGATGTGTTGTTTAATTGTATCGATTCCTGGCCATTGCCTTCACTTCTATTGTCAATAATTAATAAATCGCCCAAATATTTGGATGTCCAGCTAAAAGCCTCAGCATCACGTGAACACGTCCGTGAAATGAAACCCCCCCCCCCCTAAACATCACTTCATATAAAGAAAACTGGGGTTTACGGGCGTATACAATATTTTTATATTTCTGTTCCAAGACAAAGCTTGATGGTACTCGTTAGAACCGCCTCAATGAGGCGGTACTTACGAGTACCCACAAGCTATGCTTTGAGGTTTTTATAACAAAAATATCACGGATTTTCACCAGAAAAGTAGCCATTTTGGAGATATGAAAAATGCACTATGTCGCACGGGAGAGTTATCTACTACTACTACTACTATCAACTTTATTTCTCTCAACTCAGGTCAGTACATGACATAAGAGTTAATATACAATAGAAATATAAATGAGCATGCGCACGTATACTGGTAACTTCAGATTGCTTTTCAGCATCATGAAGTCTCTTTCATAACAGAGCAAGAACAAATCAGCCACAAAGGGTGCACAGTTCGTACTCATCTGAACACTTTGTCTAAATAACAAAATCTTGTATAAAAATGTCTAGTAGAATGGTGAGAGCTTCACACACTTTCTGACATGACCATATTATGAAAGTCGTATACTCTTCAGAAGTACAAAACAAACAAACAAACAAACAAGCAAACAAAACAAAGCATTTTTTTGACATAACATGCAAGATAGAGGGACTTTTCTCTGTGGAATGTCTATTCAATTAAATCATTAACCTTTAACCTGCTGAATATTCATTTTAAACCACACTCATTTCTGACTTTGAACCAATCAGATTACTTGATGCAGCTTATTTCTACATATTCATAAACTGAATGTCAAACTGTGTAGATCCTGATCAGATGGCTTCTTCAGAAGAAGCCATCTGATCTGGATCTACACTGTTTGCAAAGATAGGGCTTGTCGCCTACAGCAGGGTAAAGGTTAAGGTTTTGCGTTAGTGTAGTGTAAAGCGTGGAAAAATCGGAAGTAGCATACAAAATGCACGAACACGTCTACTTAAAATCTCAGGCGAATTTCAATAGACCACAAAAGCCTGATCTTTGCCCCAAGATTTAATCATATGCCTTTTGATGGGGATAAGAAAGGAAGTTAATGATTTAGGAAGTGGTACAAGAATTCGACTTCGCAATTAACCGTGATTTGTATGGTCTTTTGTTAAGTTTAGGTATAGCGAAGGTAACATGCTTGGACATTAAAACATGAAAATAGGTTCAATAACTCCCGGACGGAAATTAACATACATTTCGAAAACACGCCTATAAAAAATCGTAAATTTTACCGCCGAAAAAGATAACAATTTGCAGAAGAAAAATGTGATATTTTCCTTATGTCTGTTCAAAATATAGATTGTGGGTACTCGTTAGAACCGCCTCGATGATGCGGTTCTAACGAGTACTCACAATCTATATTTTTGAGCAGAAATAAGAAAAATAAGGTTTACCCCTGTAAACCCCAGTTTTACTATAAAAACTGGGGTTCGAGGGGGTCAAAATTATATAGGCGTGTTTTCGTGATGATTAACTGCTTTCCCGCCACATAGTGTAGTGCAGGTATAGTATAACATATTTACAAACTACAGCATATAATGTTAGCACACTTGAAGAAACATTTGTAAAAGACGATCAGGTCTTTTCAGGTCTTCGGTCAGATAAGACAGTGGCCAGACTGAGGCTATTTGCAGGGTCGTTTGAGCCTTTGATATCCGATAAAAACTTTTATGTGGTAAGATGGCTCACCATCATCATTAATGACGTGATTCACTGTTCTGACATAGCCCAAAATAATTTCAGGTCTGCAATCATCATAAATAAAAGTGAAGGCAATGATCAGGAATAGAAACAAATACATGTAACCCACAGCTCCTATAAGAGACACCAAAAGGAAAGAACAACTAGACCCTTATAGAAACATCAATAGCGGAAAGCCATAAGGACAGTTACTTTCCAACAAAAGTGACTAATTGGCTGTCCGAAAGAAAAAAATACAAGCGATACACACACTCAAGGACAAACCAAACCAAAAATAAACCGCGACAGAAAACCCGACAGATTGTGCTATGTACAGGCTCGCCTGATGGTACACAGCAGGAATCAAGCCTATATGTGTTTGACCCCATGAGCCACTTAAATATAGTAAAACTGGGGTTTACAGGGTAATACGAGCGTACCTTATTTTTTTAATTTCTGCTCTATAATATAGATTGTCGGTACTCGATAGAACCGCCTTAATGAGGCGGTTCTAAGGAATACCCACAATCTGTATTTTGAGCAGAAATAAGAAAATTATAACAATTGTTCATCTGAAAATTTTGTTGTTTTTTCGGTGGTTAAGTTTACATTGTATTTGTATAGTCGTGTTTTCGATATGCAAGCCCGTCTGAGTTTCTGCTGGTCGCCTTTGCGATAAGAATTATTTCATAAGTTGATGTATTTATTTTTGGGGTTTTGGTTTTACGGCCCTTTCAAGATTATTTCACTGATATCGAGCCAGTCGTTAATCAGAGATGGGCGAAAACCGGAGTACCCGGAGAAAAACCACCTAACCTTCCGTTGCAGAACATATGACCCGAGGAGTTGATGTATATAACTGAGCGGCAGCACAGCATTTCCTACAATTTGCATGTGCGCCCAGCGATGAATCAGATCAGTCTCCGCATACACATAGACTGACCACAGGAGCATTGGGCCGTTAACTATCCTTAGAGGGCACAACAAAGACTCAAATTAGACTGCGCGGATGCGCTGGCTGATCTGAGTCTTCGCTTAGCGCACATGTAATTTGTAGTAAATGCTGTACCCCGGCTCAAGATGATATAATCCGCTGTTCGTTATAAACAAAAAAAAATCAAGTGCAATCTTTCGTATCTCAATAATGGTTATTTTCAGATGAAAATTTATGTGTTTTTTTTTTCTTATATTTACTACAAACGTAGATTTAGGATGCTCGTTAGAACCCAACTGTCTCATACCGCCTCTGTCGATTACCCACAACCTATGTCTAGGAACAATAATAAGAAAAAAATAATGTACACCCCTGTGTTAATTGTAAGCACATTATCCAGGGGAAGCTACTCTACACTATCTTAACTATGACGTCATCAATACCATGGTAACGACGTTATGCCGTTACATCAGTTTAACTTCTACCAGGGTAACCAATAATTAAAATCAAAAATGAGTTCCTTTAAGAGCAATGAAAATATTCGTAAGAAACAAGATGGGTCATACTACGTAGTTTCGGCTAATAAAGCCTCATCAGTGACCCTGTAATAAACCTACTAGAGTAAATATGGACTAATTTATTGCGTTAACAAGTGGTAGCAGAGCGATTTACTGTCTGAGGGCAGTAATTTACATACACAGAAGTGGACAGCAATCCGAGGAGAGCTGGTCAAGACCGAGAAGTGACATTAATTCCTGAAAATGGCAACCTGGATAGATCCACCTAGTTTAAGGTCAAAATCTTATGAACTGTACAGGCAGGAGTTACTTGCTTGGAGAGAGGTGACAGAGCTTAGAAAGGAAAAGCAAGGAGTGGCTATTGCCTTATCGCTTCCAGAGAATGACAAGACACAGATCAGAGAGAATGTTTTTGAGCAAATCAGTATTGAAGACTTAAAGACGGAAGATGGATTAGATACATTGATTACATTTTTGGATGAACATCTGAAAAAGGATGACCTAGCAGACAGTCTTGAGAAATTTGAAGAATTTGAAGATTTTCAAAGAATAAACAGTATGTCTATAACTGAGTACATAGCATCTTTTGACACAAGATACAGGAAAATTGAAAAACTGAAAATGTCTTTACCATCAGAAATTTTGGCGTTTAAACTTTTGAGAAAGGCAAACATAAGTAAAGAAGAAAAGTTGTTGGTTTTGACTGGTATGGATTATTCTAATAAGGTAACATTATTTGAGGAAGCTAAGAAATCACTTAAAAAGTTCAAGGCTGATTTTGCAGAAGGAAGTTCAAGTCCTGGTTCAGGCTCTGGAATAAAACTTGAACCATCATTTTTAGCTGACAATGAAGAAGCGTTGTTGGCAGCAGGATACATCAAGCAGAATCGTGGAGGAAAGGCGGGTAAACCAGGGTGAGGAGGTTTCAGTCGTGGCAGACAAGCAGACCATGGACAGCTTAGGAAAATGAATCCATTAGGCCAAGACGGTAAAACACTTACATGTCGATGTTGTGGCTCTTATAGACATTTTATTGCTGAATGTCCACATAGCTGGGAAAATGCATCTAAAGGCAGCATTCAAAAGAGACTGGCAAAGGTGAACATTGCAGAGGATGAAAATGTCGTGCTTTTCACGGGATATAATCAAGGGGACATTGCACAACTGGGCATTGATGCTCAGAATTGTGCTGTGTTAGACAGTGCCTGTAGTAGCACAGTATGTGGAGAGAACTGGCTTCAGAATTATATCAGTTCTTTGAATCAGATTGATAAAGAGAGAATTAAACAGACTGTTGGAAAGCGAACATTTAAGTTTGGAGGTGGAGAAAGGCTGAGATCAAAGGGAGAGTTCAAGCTTCCAGCAGTGATTGCTGGGAAAGAGGTTTTCATTAGAACTGATGTTGTAGACTCCGATATCCCTCTGCTATTATCACGACGAGCTATGAAAACAGCAGGGGTAAAGATGGATTTTGAAAGTGACACTGCAATGATTTTTGGAAAAGATGTTGCTTTGAATCTAACCACATCCGGGCATTACTGCATCCTCATAGACAGGGCAGAAAAGATACTAGCTGAAGAAGTGTTTTCAGTAAAACTAGGAGAGATGAAAAGTCATAAGAGATATGATACATTGCTCAAGTTGCATAGACAATTTGCACACCCACCACTTAAAAAGCTGAAGGCTCTAATGCAGGATGCAGGGCAATGGGAAGAGGACTTTCAGGGAATGCTTGAAGACATAGGTAAGACATGTAATTTATGTAATCGAAATATACAGACTGAAGCTGATGAAAGATTAAGGAGAGCATTGCGTACTAAAGTACGAGCAGCAGAACAAATTTTTGAGAATGGAGACACTGTTTTTTACAAGCGCGAGGGAAAAGACAGATGATTGGGACCCGCTAATGTCGTTTTCTAAGACGAAAAGGTAGTATTTATTAGGCATGGCGGAATATTTGTCAGGGTATCTCCAAATAGACTAACCAAAACATATGATAGTCAGATCAAAGCAGAGGTGGAAGGCAATCCAGAGGCAATTCAAGATCAGGATGAAAGAATTGAAAGAGGCAGAATTAATCCAAGGCATGTCAAAGCTTATGATATTATCAAATACAAAGTAAATGATGAATGGGTGACTGGCACAATCATAAGTCGAGCAGGGAAATCCACAGGAAAATATAAGACATGGTATAATATAAGGGATGGTAACAATAAAGAAAGAAGCGTTGACCTAAGTGTTGTAGAGTGAGAGAAGATTCCTGATACTGAAATAAATATAACATGTGCTTCTGGTAAAGAGGAGTCAGAAGAGAAAGACATTACCATGGCCAAGAAAAATGAGCTTGATAAGTTGGCTCAATTTAATACATATGAAGAAGTGGCAGAACAAGGACAAAGAACCTTATCAACAAGATGGGTTATATCAAGTAAAGAGGGGAAAACCAAAGCCAGGTTAGTCGTCAGAGGGTTTGAAGAGAAAGATCTAGAAATTCGAAGGGACAGTCCAACAGTTGGTAAGGGTGCAATGAGGATTTTTCTATCAATTGCAGGACTAGAACAATGGACAGTGAAAACAACAGATATCAAATCTGCATTCCTGCAAGGTAAGGAATTAGATAGAGAGATATTTGTCAAACCACCCAAAGAAAGTGGCACACCAAAACATAAAATTTGGAAGCTAAAACATGGCCTATATTGGTTGAAAGATGGAGCAAGACAGTTCTATGACAGTGTAAAAGAAGAGTTACTGAAACTAGGCTTCATCCAGTGCAGACTGGACCCAGCAGTTTTCTACTTTCAAGAGCAAAAGAAGCTAAAAGGAATGATTTGTTGTCATGTAGATGATTTCCTGCATGCAGGAGATCTACGATTTGACCAATTGATGGAAAAATTAAGAGCAAGATTTTCTGCTGGCAAAGTAGAAGAGAAAAAAATACATAGGTTTTCAGATAGAGCAGCTTCCAGATTCATTAGTTTTAGATCACTCTGACTATATTAATAACATGAAAAGTAGAAGTAAAACAAAGATCAGGAATTGATACAATTAACTTACTCCATCCATAAAAGACACCAAAGGGAAAGAAATACAAACATTAAGCGACCAGACCATAATGGAAACCTAAACAAAGGAAGGCCATATGGACAGTTACTTTCCCACAAAATGGCCATATGGCCATCCAAAATTAAAAGACACAAGTGATACACACAGTAAGTAACAAACAACAACATAAATAAATCGCCACAGAAGAGCCGCCTTGGAACGGTCAGTGGAAGATTTCCACTGGGGGGCTTAAATCGATTTTACGTGGCCACAATCCTCGCCCTTACTTCCGTCGCGATTTAGACAAATAATTTGTTCAGTCCGCATGAAGGCCTCCTAACTCATCAGTGCAACATCTCCGTGAACACAGAAATCAAAGAACCACAGAGGTGAGACAACGGTGAGGACTCGACAGCAAGAAACCACTGAAATGCTGGAGCAAAAGAAAACCAACAGTTAGACTCCGATGAGCCCGACCAGAGACAGAGCATCAGGCACCAACCAACATTATCTCTTTAATTTTCAATAAGCCTTTACGTTGGAGCCGTCATAGAATCTGAGGCCTGACCCACCGGCGTGCAATTAAAGAGGGAAGCAAAGTTGCCAACCGTGATTGGGTTAACTACCATGCATGCAGTCTGTCGTATAATATCCATGTTGTACCCAATCTTTTTATATCGAAGAATGATTTTACGAAATTGGGTGCTGAAGTCATTGCGGTTATATATTTTTCTGAATTTATATACTAAGTCACCATAAAATTCGGGTTCCGATAGACCTTGTTGCAGAAGAGATTTAAGTCCAATATTGAATTTTGAAATTAAATCAGAATGGCGTCTATAAAATTTTGAAAAGGCTTTGCGTAGTTTATGGTACCGATAACCCTGATTAAGAAGTTTAGCCGTTAATAATTTATTACGAGTGTTGAATGGTGGAGCGCTTTGGTGCAGTGGTTGCGCATCGGATTAGTGATCAAGAGGTTGCGGGTTCGAGCCTCACGCTGACCAAAGTGTTGTGCCCTTGAGCAAGGCACTTCATCCACATTGCTTAAAAAAAAAAAAAAAAGAAAACAGAAAGTACTGGTTACCACCCAGGAAATCCTGCTCGTAATGCTCAGATGTGAGCGAGTAGCAGTAATAGGAGAAAAAAAAAAAAGAAAAAAAAGTCAGTTACATGACTACACACTCTAGCAAATCGAATTAATTGCGAAATATAAACGCCATAGGATGGCGCACGAGGAACATCACCATCCAAAAAAGGAAAATTTACAATCTCAAAATCAAAGTCATCGCGTTTATCATAGATTTTGCACGAAACAAATCCATCTACAATAGATAGATGTAAATCCAAAAACGGGGCCTCGGTATCAGAAGAATTTGCTTTATTTAACTGAAGTTCTAGGGGGTAAATCTGACTGATCAAAGCATCAAAATAGGTATTATCAATATTTAATAAATCATCTAAATATCTAGAAGTAGAGCTAAAAGCTTCAATAATTTCAGATTGGTTATCAAAGGAAAGCGACAAAATGAAGTCTCTTTCATAACAATACAAGAACAGATCAGCCACAAGAGGTGCGCAATTAGTACCCATCGGAATACCCACAATTTGTCTAAATAACTTAGTACCGAATCTAATAAAAATATTGTCAAGTAGAAAGGTGAGGGCATCACACACTTTCTGACATGACCAAAGTGTATAATTCTTATGCTCTTTGGAAGTGAAAAATGCATTTCTGACATTACATGCAAGATAGAGAGAATCTTCTCTGTGAAAAGCCCATTCAATTAAATCATTAAGCTTTTCTTTTATAAGATTATGAGGAAGTGTAGTGTAAAGAGTGGAAAAATCGTAGGTAGACAGACTAGAAGCACGAAACTGTCTAGATTTCAATTTATTTAAAACCTCATTCGAATTTTTTATAGACCAAAACAGATTTCTTCCTGATCTTTCAAAGACTTTATCACAATATTTAATTACATGCGTTTTAATAGCAGTAAGACAGGAAGTTAATAATTTAGAAAGTTCAGTGGTAGTGCAAGAACTAGAATTTGCAATAAACCGTGCTTTGTAAGGTTTTTTATGAAGTTTTGGTAACCAGTATAGCGTAGGAAGCTTGTCTTGGCCTTCGTTAACACACACAGCAAACTTGGTGGCTGAAAGACAAACATGTTTATCTACTATAGCTCTCTCTTCAGCCAAAGGCTGAAGTTCATAGGCCTTAGTACCACCAAGCTCCTGCTTAAGCGTGTTAACATAGTGGAGCCGTCACACAACGACGACGTTGTTAGCGGCCTTGTCTGCAGGGGCCAAAACAAACTTCTTATGAAATTCTTGAATACCTAGTTTAAGATGACGTAAAGACGTCTTGGACTTAGGAGGTAATAAGTTAGTATTTTGAGAATAGAAAGAAATGCGTTTATTCACTAGTCTTAAAATGCTAAGTTTCCAGTCCTTTAGGGCTTTATACTCAACATACTCTCGCTTACACCATCGATTACCGAATTCATTCAAGGAAGCAGCGATTTCATCTCTACATTTACTGAAATCAATTTTAGAAGGAAACCGATATTTCGGTCCTTTAGAAATTATATTCCTTATCCTAGAATCAGGAATAATTTTCAAATTGCCAGTAATTACATGACCAGCAGCAGGATAGCAATACTTTGAGTCTTTACAATCACATGAATCAGGAGTATTAGTATCAATATCAAGATCTGAAACAAGTTTATTGAAATTAAAAATGATAGATCTAACAGGTTTGTTATATTTATAGCAAATTATAGGTGTTTCAGTATTTTGAAAATAAGCAGGAATGGAAGAAAGCACCGATCTCTCTAGATCCAGAATGTCTCTCTAGATCCAGGGCGAGGCTCGCAGAAAAATGATTTTTTAAGTGAGAAGGAGCAAACACTGTTTAGACAGCTGATAGGGCAGTTAAACTGGGCTGTCCAGGGCTCTAGACCAGACATGGCACATGAAATGATAGTCATGAGCACAAAACTGAAACAAGCTAATGTAGGAGATCTTGTTCGAGCGATAAAGAAAATCAGCCACACAAAGGATATCCAGTCATTCATGACATTCCCAAGTCTGGACAAAACAAAAGAATTAAAAGTGGTGGTTTTCACAGATGCATCTCTTTGTTTTTTTTTTTTTTTTTTTTTTTGGGGGGGGGGCGGTTGGGTTTTACGGCCCTTTCAAGATTATTTCACTCATATCGAGCCGATCGTTAATCAGAGGTGGGCGAAAACCGGAGTACCCGGAGAAAAACCACCTGACCTTCCGTTGCAGAACTTGGCGTCTCACACGTGGCCCGAGCGAGGCTCGAACCTACGGCGGTGATAGACCTAATGACTAAGAGTCAGCGCTCTTATCCACTAGGCCACGGAGGCCCGTCGCATCTCTTTGGAATATAAATGAAGGGACCGGAAGTACAGGGGCATATATCATTTGGCTAATGAATAGTAATGGCCAATGTTGTCCAATAGCATGGAATGCGAAGAAGATAAAAAGAGTAGTACGTTCAACTTTAGCTGCAGAGATACTCGGTTTAGAAGAAGGTCTTGACAAGGACAAGGACTTCAACACTCGTAATAAATTATTAACGGCTAAACTCCTTAATCAGGGTTATCGGTACCATAAACTACGCAAAGCCTTTTCAAAATTTTATAGACGCCATTCTGATTTAATTTCAAAATTCAATATTGTACTTAAATCTCTTTTGCAACAAGGTCTATCGGAACCCGAATTTTATGGTGACTTAGTATATAAATTCAGAAAAATATATAACCACAATGACTTCAGCACCCAATTACGTAAAATCATCCTTCGATATAAAAAGATTGGGTACAACATGGATATTATACGGCAGACTGCATGCATGGTAGTTAACCCAATCACGGTTGGCAACTTTGCTTCCCTCTTTAATTGCACGCCGGTGGGTCAGGCCTCAGACTCTATGATTTTTGTGTTCACGGAGATGTTGCACTGATGAGTTAGGAGCCTTCATGCGGACTGAACAAATTATTTGTCTAAATCGCGACGGAAGTAAGGGCGAGGATTGTGGCCACGTAAAATCGATTTAAGCCCCCCCCCCCAGTGGAAATCTTCCACTGACCGCGTTCCAAGGCGGCTCTTCTGTGGCGATTTATTTATGTTGTTGTTTGTTACTTACTGTGTGTATCACTTGTGTCTTTTAATTTTGGATGGCCATATGGCCATTTTGTGGGAAAGTAACTGTCCTTATGGCCTTCCTTTGTTTAGGTTTCAATTATGGTCTGGTCGCTTAATGTTTGTATTTCTTTCCCATTGGTGTCTTTTATGGGTGGAGTAAGTTAATTGTATCAATTCCTGATCTTTGTTTTACTTCTACTTTGCATATCAGGGCTGTTTTGTTTGTGCCGTGTGGCGGCTGTAAAAGGTCTCCCCGTACATGCATTTAATGCTCTTATTTTTCCAATCCTCAGGGATTGCTTATGCAATTGCTTTTCACTGTTCCATCAATTGACATCCTTTAGATACCTGTTGAAGGTCATAATAAAACCGATGTTCGTTCCTCGTTGTATAACAACTGCTTGTTTGACATCCCTGTACTTTAAGTAGACTAGGATGTTTTGTGGGCTTTTGTTGTACCTTCCTTCTATTCGAAGGAATCTTCTTCAGTAATTTTATATGCTGTTTTATTTATTTATTTAATAACCGGTATGAACATCGCTTTAGTTTTGACGGTATCACAACCTTATTAACCAAAATGAGTATTATAAATACATTTAAAATATCAATATCACCCCTTAGGTTACACTCTGCTTCTTCTGTACGGATTCCCCATTCTATTAAGAACTTTAATACTATGTTGCCTTCGGTATTGGTTAGACCCTTAAATTTGTCTTCTGTAACTTCAGTTAATCTCAAAGGAGCAGGCAATACCAATGTTTTTGGGAGTAGTCTTCGTTTAAGACAATCTCCTCTCAAATCGCCCATCCTTCGAAAATATACTAATCCGTGGAAAAGAAGTGGAATGTATCCTAGTATTTCTAAGTGCAATGCCAAGAGGTGCAGATGTTGTTCGCATTTAAGCACTGCGTCTACCGTTACTTCATCTGTAAACGGTAGACGCTTCTCTGTAGTTAACATGTCTGATTTGACATGACAGTCTACAGATTTAATTTATCTAATTACTTGACGTGCTGCAAACTGTAATATGCAGTAAGTCGGTCAAACTAACCGCATGCTTAAAACTAGATTGAACGAGCATTATCGTAGATTGAGTAAGCCTAAGAAAACTGACACTTTCTTGTACCGTCACTTTCGACGTACAGGTCATTCTGTAAATAACATTGTTATACAACCAGTGGAAAAACTTTATTACGATGCAAATTCTACATCTAGATTCAAAATAATCAAAAGACATGAAGCTGAACTGAAATGGATTAAATTTTTACAGACCCCTTTTCCACTGGGATTTAATGACAACATTTATCATGAGGGTAATATTTCCAGAATGCCGGACTTTGATATTTTCTCACTCCTGGAATGTCGAAAACGCAGAACTAGATCTCACGGCACCAGGAAAAATGGTAACTTTAAACGTAAATCACGTGCGTTTAACCGAAACAATACTAGACTGAAGTGACTGTCAATTATATTATTAAATCATGGACGCCACTCTATGCTTTCATTTTTAAGTTCATTACCCGTTTCTGTTTTACGTCTTCTGGACACCGAGGCGAATAAATTCTACGATAGTTCTCATCAGTTATATGATGCGGCTCTCTTAACTAGAGGCTATACTCAGCATACTCTCCGTCCTTACATTGATTCTGAAATTAATCATAAACGCCATTTCTTCAAAATATCCTTCATTAATAAGGGTATGGATTTTATAAATTTGCCCAGTATCTTCCGTGAGAGATCTGTGCTTTCTTCCATTCCTGCTTATTTTCAAAATACTGAAACACCTGTAATTTGCTATAAATATAACAAACCTGTTAGATCTATCATTTTTAATTTCAATAAACTTGTTTCAGATCTTGATATTGATACTAATACTCCTGATTCATGTGATTGTAAAAACTCAAAGTATTGCTATCCTGCTGCTGGTCATCTAATTACTGGCAATTTGAAAATTATTCCTGATTCTAGGATAAGGAATATAATTTCTAAAGGACCGAAATATCGGTTTCCTTCTAAAATTGATTTCAGTAAATGTAGAGATGAAATCGCTGCTTCCTTGAATGAATTCGGTAATCGATGGTGTAAGCGAGAGTATGTTGAGCATAAAGCCCTTAAGGACTGGAAACTTAGCATTTTAAAACTAGTGAATAAACGCATTTCTTTCTATTCTCAAAATGCTATCTTATTACCTCCTAAGCCCAAGACGTCTTTACGTCATCTTAAACTAGGTATTCAAGAATTTCATAAGAAGTTTGTTTTGGCCCCTGCAGACAAGGCCGCTAACAACGTCGTCGTTGTGTGACGGCTCCACTATGTTAACACGCTTAAGCAGGAGCTTGGCGGTACTAAGGCCTATGAACTTCAGCCTTTAGCTGAAGAGAAAGCTATAGTAGATAAACATGTTTGTCTTTCAGCCACCAAGTTTGCTGTGTGTGTTAACGAAGGCCAAGACAAGCTTCCTACGCTGTACTGGTTACCAAAACTTCATAAAAAACCTTACAAAGCACGGTTTATTGCAAATTCTAGCTCTTGCACTACCACTGAACTTTCTAAATTATTAACTTCCTGTCTTACTGCTATTAAAACGCATGTAATTAAATATTGTCATAAAGTCTTTGAAAGATCAGGAAGAAATCTGTTTTGGTCTGTAAAAAATTCGAATGAGGTTTTAAATAAATTGAAATCTAGACATTTTCGTGCTTCTAGTCTGTCTACCTACGATGTTTCCACTCTTTACACTACACTTCCTCATAATCTTATAAAAGAAAAGCTTAATTAATTCAATTGAATGGGCTTTTCACAGAGAAGATTCTCTCTAAAGAGCATAAGAATTATACACTTTGGTCATGTCAGAAAGTGTGTGATGCCCTCACCTTTCTACTTGACAATATTTATATTAGATTCGGTACTAAGTTATTTAGACAAATCGTGGGTATTCCGATGGGTACTAATTGCGCACCTCTTGTGGCTGATCTGTTCTTGTATTGTTATGAAAGAGACTTCATTTTGTCGCTTTCCATTGATAACCAATCTAAAATTATTGAAGCTTTTAGCTCTACTTCTAGATATTTAGATGATTTATTAAATATTGATAATACCTATTTTGATGGTTTGATCAGTCAGATTTACCCCCTAGAACTTCAGTTAAATAAATCAAATTCTTCTGATACCGAGGCCCCGTTTTTGGATTTACATCTATCTGTTGTAGATGGATTTGTTTCGTGCAAAATTTATGATAAACGCGATGACTTTGATTTTGAGATTGTAAATTTTCCTTTTTTGGATGGTGATGTTCCTCGTGCGCCATCCTGTGGCGTTTATATTTCGCAATTAATTCGATTTGCTAGAGTGTGTAGTCACGTAACTGACTTCAACACTCGTAATAAATTATTAACGGCTAAACTCCTTAATCAGGGTTATCGGTACCATAAACTACGCAAAGCCTTTTCAAAATTTTATAGACGATATTCTGATTTAATTTCAAAATTCAATATTGGACTTAAATCACTTCTACAACAAGGTCTATTGGAACCCGAATTTTATGGTGACTTAGTATATAAATTCAGAAAAAATATATAACCGCAATGACTTCAGCACCCAATTTCGTAAAATCATTCTTCGATATAAAAAGATTGGGTACAACATGGATATTATACGACAGACTGCATGCATGGTAGTTAACCCAATCACGGTTGGCAACTTTGCTTCCCTCTTTAATTGCACGCCGGTGGGTCAGGACTCAGATTCTATGACGGCTCCAACGTAAAGGCTTATTGAGAATTAAAGAGATAATGTTGGTTGGTGCCTGATGCTCTGTCTCTGGTCGGGCTCATCGGAGTCTAACTGTTGGTTTTCTTTTGCTCCAGCATTTCAGTGGTTTCTTGCTGTCGAGTCCTCATCGTTGTCTCACTTTTGTGGTTCTTTGATTTTTGTTTTCATGGAGATGTTGCACTGATGAATTAGGAGGCCTTCATGCGGACTGAACAAATTATTTGTCTAAATCGCGACGGAAGTAAGGGCGAGGATTGTGGCCACGTAAAATCGATTTAAGCCCCCCCCCCCCCCCCCCAGTGGAAATCTTCCACTGACCGTTCCAAGGCGGCTCTTCTGTGGCGATTTATTTATGTTGTTGTTTGTTACTTACTGTGTGTATCACTTGTGTCTTTTAATTTTGGATGGCCATATGGCCATTTTGTGGGAAAGTAACTGTCCTTATGGCCTTCCTTTGTTTAGGTTTCAATTATGGTCTGGTCGCTTAATGTTTGTATTTCTTTCCCCTCGGTGTCTTTTATGGGTGGAGTAAGTTAATTGTATCAATTCCTGATCTTTGTTTTACTTCTACTTGAAGCTAGTTTCTATTACCGTCAGATGTTACAGGATATCTTGGGATATGAACACAAGACTATCAGAATCGAAGCTTACGTGGATAATAAAAGTGTCATTGAAGCACTCTTTTCAACACGAATGGTTGAGGACAAGCGCCTGAGGGTTGATATGGCAGCAATTCAAGAATCGCTAAAGTTACAAGACATTAATCTAATACAGTGGATACCAGGACAATTGCAACTTGCTAATGTGATGACAAAGCAAGGGGCATCTGGTTTTCTGTTACTTAAAGTATTGCAGTCAGGCAACATGTTGGCTGATATTTATAACCATTAACTTTCTACAGACATGTATAGCAACTTCATAGGAACTCTTTAAATTATTCCTCTGGATAATAATTTATTTTGGCATTTTAATATCTTCAATATTAGATAGTTGTCAAAATTCAATATAATGTTATTTTTTTATACCTTTTCGTGGTTTAAAATTCCTTAGCAGAAAAGATTATTTTAAATTATGAAAAGAAAACAAAAACAAAAGAAAGAAAATATAATTAATGTTAATTGTAAGCACATTATCCAGGGGAAGCTACTCTACACTATCTTAACTATGACGTCATCAAGACCATGTAACGACGTTATGACGTTACATCAGTTTACCTTCTACCAGGGTAACCAATAAACCTACTAGAGTAAATATGGACTAATTTATTGCGTTAACACCCTGTAAACCCCAGTTTATTCTGTATAAAGTTGGGTGTGAGTGTTAGAGTTTTACGTCCACCAACAACAAAGGTCATACGGAGACGGGGCCTCGGTTTAAAGACTCATCCGAAGGTCTGGAGGAGTCCGGGATCGATCCTGCAACCCCTGGTTTACAAGGCGAGTAGCGTAACCATTACACCATGGTGGCTTCTATAAAATTGGGTGTAGAGAGTAGTTCATTGCATGGATTTGTTAACGTGGTGTATTCTCGGTAGATCAGTCGGATGCGCGCCTGACTAGTGAGGAGGAGGTCGCGGGTCCGATACCTTCTGGGATCGGCAACATTCTTTTATGCTTGACCAGAAAATCTCTCTCTCTGGTTTAGAGGACAGTTGCCAGTTTCTGGCTGTACTGCTTAACCGCTAATATAAGAATCTCTCATGGGGTGTGGGGTTGATGGAAAAATCCGTCCAAAGGGTCACTGTCCGTTGTGACGAGTCTTTCCGAGTGATGCCGGAGAGTGGTACCGAGATTCGGATTTTGTTTTCAACCACACACCCATGTAGGATTCTTTTTCTTGCATACCTTCCATTTCTGAGCGTGGGTTTTTAATACTGCAGTCACTTCGGTTGCCGACATCCGCCATATTGTGATGACACTACAGTGATGTTTGGTGACGTCACGTAACATGCTGTGATGTCAACCTTAACGACGGCGCACATGAGTTCGTATTCAACCAGTGCATTAATCAAACACGCGAGAATATTTGATCTTAGGTAAGAACAGCAGGGTTCTTAATCAGGGTTATGGGTACCATAAATTACGCAAAGCCTTTTCAAAATTTTATAGAGGCCATTCTGATCTAATTTCAAAATTGAATATTGGACTTAAATCTCTTCTGCAACAAGGTCTATCGGAACCCGAATTTGATGGTGACTTAGTATATAAATTCAGAAAAATATATAACCGCAATGACTTCAGCACCCAATTTCGTAAAATCATTCTTTGATATAAAAAGATTGGGTAATATGTTATACGACAGACTGCATGCATGGTAGTAAACCCAATCACGGTTAATAACTTTGTTGCCCTCTTTAATTGCACGCCTGTGGGTCAGTCCTCAGATTCTATGACGGTTCCAACGTAAAGGCTTATTGAGAATTAGAGAGATCTAATTCAAGGTAATGTTGGTTGGTGCCTGATGATATGTCTCTGGTTGGGCCCATCTGAGTCTAACTGTTGGTTTTCTTTTGCTCCAGCATTTCAATGGTTTCTTGCTGTCGAATCCTCACCGTTGTCTCACCTCTGTGGTTGTTTGATTATTTGTGTTCACGGAGATGTCGCACTGATGAGTTAGGAGGCCTTCATGCGGACTGAACAAATTGTTTGTCTAAATCGCGACGGAAGTAAGGGCGAGGATTTTGGCCACGTAAAATCGATTTAAGCCCCTCAGTGGAATTCGTTTCCGCTGACCGTTCCAAGGCGATTCTTCTGTCGCGGTTTATTTTTGTTATGGTTTGTCTTTGGGTGTTTGTGTCGCTTATTATATTTTGGATAGCCTATTGGCCATTTTGTGGGAAAGTAACTGTCCTTTTGGGTTTCCGCTGTTTGTGTTTCCATTAGGGTCTGTTGTTTCATGTTTGTGCGTCTTTTCCTTTGGTGTCTCTGATGGGAGCTGTGAGTTGATTGTATCGATTCCTGATCATTGCCTTCACTTCTATTTTAGAACAGAAATTCTATCCCAAGCTAAAACTATCGTTTTCCTTATCTTGTGTGCAAGAATGTATATTCCTGCCCAGGCAGAGTGGCTGGGCACACGATCTGGCTCAATATGACCTAAATGGTGTTGAGCGGACCGGAAGACTAAAAAAAAACAAACAAATCATGAGTTGGCGCATACATTATGGAATATAGATATCATCGCCAAAGAAATAATCCACTCAGTGTTCACAAAAAAAAAAAACTATCCTTCCGAAAATTATTTGCAAAATGAGTTCTGGTTCCATCACAAATGCTCTGATCAGTCTCTGCGAGAAGAACCATTTTCTCATCATCTGATACCAAAAAATAAACCATCACTAATGAAAAAATATAAGAATCTTACATGTACATGGGTGTGAGGGGTGGATGGAAAAATACGTCCCGATGGTCACTGTCCGCATCGCGAGGCTTGCCGAGCGATGTCGGACAGTGATCCCGAGGGACGGATTTTTTCTATCCACCCCTCACACCCATGTAGGATTCTTTTTCTAACATACCTTCCATTTCTGAGCGTGGAATTTTAATACTGCATTCGCTTCAGTTGCCGACGTCAGCCATATTGTGATGGCACTACAGTGATGTTTGGTGACGTCGTGTAACGTGTCAACCTTAAATACGGGGTCGCATTCAAACAGTGCATTTATGAAACACGCGATAATATTCGTTTTTATCCTGAACCTGGGTAAGAACACCAGAATTAGAACATATTTTTTATTCCAAGCTAAAGCTATGGATTTCCTTAGCTGGTGTACAAGATTTAGCTGTTCATGAAAATATATCCCTCTGAAAATTCCTGGTAGTATAAATTCAGTTCTTGTTTAATAGTACATGTATATGACTTCTATATGCCTTCGATCAGCAAAGACTATGGCCAGACTGCGATGTGTAGGCTCGTCGATAAAAAGTACCTTTTAACCAATTAGTTGGCTTATACGAAAGGCCATCACGTGGACAAGTCTGTCAAATGAAGACCCCACTAAACCCAACTTTATACAGAGAAAACGGGGGTACCTATTATTTTCCATATTTCTGTTCCAAGACAAAGGGTGTGGGTACTCATTAGAATTGCCTCAATGAGGCGACTCTAACGAGCACCGACGACCTATGTTTGCCGTAAAAATAAGACAAATATCGCAAATTTTGTTCAGAAATGTAGCCATTTTGGTGATGTGAAAAAATGCACTGTTTCGCACGGGTGTGTTATCGTTATGCGATGTCATCACAAATGAAATCCATTAAATTGTTTTTATGATGAAAAAAACAACAACAAAAAACAACAAACACGTTAACACGTCTCTGTAATTAATAACCCTCTAAATCCAGTTTGGGGTTAACAGGGCTATAAATTATTTTTCTTATTCCTCCTCTAGGACAACGTTTGTGGGGACTCTTTAGAACCGCCCAAATGAGGCAGTTCTAATTGGCGACAAAACCTTAGTTTGAAATATTAATAAGAAAAAAATCACACATTTTCATCAGAAAAAATAAGACGTTTAGAAATATAAAAGAGAGCGCTATGAAAAGTCCAACAGGCACATGACGTAATTGGGATGTCAAATCAACGTCGGTACAACGTCATGGCATTTATGCAACGTCACATCTACGTCGGTGCAACGTCATGACGTTGCACCGACGTTGATTTGACGTTGCCCTAGCGATGTTAGCCTGCTGGGACTGGTGTGTTTTCTAAATGTACACCTCTAAACTAAGGTCATGTATACACAAGAATTTGTAAACTGTCGTTTCAAGTTTCGTAAAACTTCGTTAAATGGTGTCATTCAGGTGTCCAGTTTGAAGTCCCGTTTAATTGTATACAAAACTTTATTTCCAAGTCGTAGCTCTTCATACGAAAATCCACCCTTTTCCTGAAACCTATGAACTAATGGGTAAACGTTGAAAAGTGTCTCACAAGGGATGTTCCTGGCTTTTGCGAATTGCTCTCTCTTGTGATCCCACGTGTTACTTTCGCATGGTTTCCGCATGTTATATTTTCTGCTAAGGTAAGCTTCCATATTCCGGTGTACCGGCATTATCATATTTTCGAAAACGGCGACATCTAGTGGGAAAATATCACCTTTAGGATCAAACCTCGCAGGCTCCTTGAATGTACCATCAAACAGGTGCGTTTTGCTTTCGTTGAAGAAGAATATGTCAATAAAAGGCCAGTTCCATTCGAATCGTGTACGGATAGAGTGTTTGTTATTGTAGAACTTCCAACTGGCTTGTTTTTGTGTCACAAGTGTGTGCATTGGCACTGACCCTAAAGCTTCTGCTAAAATAGTTCTCTGTGAATAATTCAACTTTACATCAAAATCGTCGTCCCATGGTACAAATCCGTGGTATCTATAAGCTCCCAGAACAGCTCCTCCTTCCAACAAGTAGGTTATGTTAGATGCCTCGCATCTTCTTTTAAATTCAGATATTAATTCAATATACCAACTGTATTCCGTAGCATTTAGTCCTGGGGCAAATTGTTTATATTCCTCATTAAAGGAGTCAGAATAGTTCCAGTTGTATTTCTTTTCTCTGCGAATATCCGGAGGAAATTTCAAAAATCTAGTATATGATAAATAAAGTTTGTTATGCGAAAAGATTTGCAAATATAACGTAACAAATAACAAAACACATGTACATAAGCTAGTTGTCAAAAGCAAAAACTTCAATTTTCTTGAATGCATGTTTTTGTCGATAGATTTTTTTCATTACAAGCGAATGAATAAATGCTTGTAATAACACCTGACTGATATTTTTAAGGTACACGGCGAATAATATACTTAAAACAAAAAGTAATTTTCCTGTTTTTCAAATGTGTTTCATCACGCTAACAAGTCCGTGAAATGAAAACCCCCTTACACCCCACTTTCTATAGATAAAACAGGGGTTTACGGGGGTCTAAATTATTTTCCTTATTTCTGCTCCTAGATATAGGTTGTGGGTACTCGTTGGAACCGCCTCATTGAGGCGGTTCTAACGAGCACCAACAACCAATGCTTGCTTTATAAATAAGAAAATATCATCGATTTTCGTCAGAAAAGTAGCCATTTAGGAGATGTGAAAAATGCACTATGTCGCACGGGTTTGTTTGATTTGATGTTTAACGTCCCCGTCAACACTATATAGGTCATTTTGGAGACGTTGCTTCCAATTTTGTGGGACTTTTACCCGACATTGAGATGAAATGACATCTCAAGCCCTGTCGCCCAATGAAACCAATAGGGTTTATATGCATGGACGGTCCGACTTGCACCGCTTTGTCTGGACAGGCTTTGAGCTTCTAGATGGTTTACCAGTTCTCGTGTGTGGTCGGATTCAGCTCTGCGTGGAAGCATCATGCAGCCCATTTATTTCTTCAAGCCCTAATGGGCGGGGGCCGCTGTTTTTTAACTGCTTATATTTTTAAATATTAACAAAATTACAAATGCCAAATCACAACTACATGCATTTTATTCCTGTATATCACGAAAACAAGCCTATATAATTTTGACCCCCTTGAACCCCACTTTTATATAGTAAAACTGGGGGTTCCGGGGCTGTACCTTATTTTTCTTATTTCTGCTCTAAAATATAGATTGTGGGTACCCGTTAGAACCGCCTCGATGAGGCGGTTCTAACGAGTGCCCCCAACTATATATTTGAGCAGAAAAAAGAAAAAAATCACAATTTTTCAGCATAAAATTTGCAAAATTTTGCATTTTTTTCGGCGATAAAGGTGGCAATTTATTTGTATAGGCGTGTTTGCGTAATGTTTTATCCTTATCCCGCTGTACATGACAACCCCTTATTTGGTAAATAGTGCAGATCCAGATCAGTTGGCTTCAGAAGACGAAGCCGTCTGATCTAGATCAATACTGTTTGCCTTGAAGTTTATGAACTGAATGAATAGATTATAATATGAAATAAAGGCACTGCCTTTTGAGCAAACACACTCATTTACACCCCTTAGGTAGTTAATAGCTATTGGTCTCTGATGCTAGAGACCCCCGGTTCGATTCCCGGCAGCGAAAATAAAGTTTGGTATCCGAATATATCTATCTATCTTCATATACTGAGTCGGTCATACTTGGCCATTACCTCAGTTGGGTGGGAGCGTGGTAGCTCAGTGGTTAGTGTACTAGAGGCCCCCGGTACGATTCCAGGCAGTGGTAATAAAATCGAGGTGTCCGAATATGCTCCACTGGCATCATTTGCAGGGATGAATGTCATAAAGTGCACCGTCCTTCGGATCGGGACGTTAACTGGAGGACTCCCCCCCCCCACCTGTCCCCGTGTGTAGGGAGAACCATCCCCTTCGCAAGCAAATGATCCCTACCGTAATTTCATGATTACTATGTAGGCTTTCATCCTGAAGACTAGCGTGCATGTTATGTACACCTGCACGTAATCCTCGTTGGGCTTCAATTCCCGGCAGCGACAATAAAGTTTGGTATCCGAGCATGTTCCACTGGCATCATTTGAATGGATGATTGCCACAAAGTGCACCGTCCTTCGGATCGGGACGTTAACTGGACCCAGCCCCTTCCCCTGTGGTGGAAGAATGATCTCCATCCTTACCGTAATGTCATGATTACCGCGTAGGCTTTTGTCCTGGGTAGGGGTAGGGTAGGGTATGGGGTAGGGTAGGGTAGGCAGGTCATTTTGATGCAACTGTTACAAGGCAAACAGCAGCCTGGAGTTTCTTTGGAAGATAACCAGCTGATCTGAAAGTGTTAAAGCATGATGGTAGATACCATGATAAGGTTTAACCTGGATTATGCCACATCACCGCGGGACCCGCATATAGTATCCAGCAGCTCGAGACAGTGCAACGGTGAGCAGCTCGGTTTGTCAGACGTGACTACCACACAACCAGCATCACCACCCGAGTGATACAACACCTTGGCCGGCAAAGTCACCAGTGCTGACATCAAGATGTCAATCCTGGGCATGATCTATCTCCGGGCTAAGTGGACAACCATGCTTGCAGGTTCTCCGACCCGAAAGCAGCGAACACTAGAGAATAATCCCTGGGGTATATGGACCGACATCCTTCATCGGCACGGGCATCAGACTTAAGGGCCAACTTCCAAAGAATATTGTCACTTCAGGGGTCCTTGTGACCTTCAAGAGGGATCTTCTCTCAACTACATAAAACTGTTTTTCAAAGTTTTTAATATGTTCTGTTGTGAGGCAAAGGTGTCGGGAGTCAAACTGATATTGACTTACAGTTGGGCAAGGCCTGCTGTCCTTGCAGCAGGTAGGGGTACAGAGGAAGTGTTGTTACTTCTTCTATTTGTACACTTTCATTCATTCTCCCCCGGCTCCTACCCCCCCCCCCCCCCACCTCTCTCTTCTCTACCTCTTCTATCTGTTTAGTTCCTTTCTCTGGGAGATGACACAAAATGACCGATCAGGGTTGACGTGTCGTTAAACCCAAAACAATTGTTTGAGCTTCACCGCCGCTTTGCACATAGCTATTGATGTTTCTATTAGGGTCTTTAGTTTTATGTTTGTGTTTCTTTCCCTTCGGTGTCTCTGATGGGAGCTGTTGGTTAATTTTATTGATTCCGGATCATTGTCTCCACTTCTACGATGCTCCAGTGTTGGTACTGTGTGCACTGCATGGGCAGAAAATTGCATAGGGTGACTCAGTTAATTTCCAGCATGGACACGTTAAAGTATCCTGGAGCACTAGCGATATGCTATGGATTTGGGGCTCACCATCACTTCGTAAATCTTGGGAAGGTAGAAATCCATAGGTAGACAGATAGCTCATTGTGCCTCTTACTATGCTTTAGTAGGGCTTTATTTTATGTCTCTGAGTAATAGTTTGTGAAAAGTTTTAATTGCTTGGCCAGACGAGAAGCGCTTTCCACCCTACCGAGAAGCTCCGGTAAATGCTTCCGTAAATGCTCCGGTAACCCGTTGGTGCTGGGTTTTACCGGCTAACCTTTTCGGCTCAGTGGGGTACGTTTCAGTTAATTTAATCGCGTGACGCAGTTTCGAAACTTTCCCGCGATCAAACTTCAGAGTTTGATGGAAAAGTCTTCGAAAAGAGCCTTTAAAAATAATTTCGACGCTTTTTGTGTTTCGGTTGTTATGGGACTTGCCTCCTTTTTGGTTTTGAGAAGCATTTTTTGGATGTGAATACAATTCTCATGAACTCTGTAAAGATGGCGGATTATCGCGAGAATTTGAACGAGATTCCAGGCGAGATTTGGGTACCTAAGTATGTTGTTCCAGCCTCTCTACAGTAAAGCAAACACTTCGTGTGTTTGCTATTAAGTAATTTGATTGGTGGATAGTCAGAAATGGGTGTGGCTAAATTACGTTATTCAACAGGATAAGGGTTGAATCATTTGAAGATTGCCTGCAGGATTACACACCAGTGCATCATGTACAAAATGCATAATATTTCGTAAACACGCCTTTACAAATACATTGTACATTTTATCGCCGAAAAAAATAACACATTTCAGACGAAAAATTGTGATATTTATTCTTATTTCTGTTCAAAATATAGATTCTGGGTACTCGTTAGAACCGCCTCATTGAAACGGTTCTAAAGAAAACCACAATCTATATTTTAGAGCAGAAATAAGAAAAATAAGGCACACCCATGTAAACCACAGCTTTACCATATAATAGTGGGCTTCAAGGGGGTCAGAATTATATAGGCGTGTTTTCGTGATAATTTGCACCGGTCAAAGTAAATGATAAATTTAGAGATTGATCCCTGCACGCCAGTTTTGGACATTAGAAAAACAAATTCCCCGTCTTACTTCTCAAGGCAACTCGGTGAAAAGGCTTTGTTTTGAGAAATAAAACACAGTCATTGGCTTTGTTGCAGATAGGTTTTCTCAAAACGCCATGTGGCATGATTAATAAATTTTTCAATGCCGATGTTCGGAGTCTCTGAAGACGTTTCAAGCAGGGACCGCAGCATGCGTGGCGTCGGTCTACGCCAGGATGTGTATCTTTTATTTGTTTGTATTGGAGTTTAAAGGCCCAGTCAACATTATTTTAGGACATTTTTGAGCCGATTAGTTTACCTATCCACACTTTTCCTGCGCAGGCTTTTACGTAAGCGGTTAACCAGTGCAGTGCACATTCTTTCGCCAGTAAACTGACAACTGCCCTCCTTGAAGGAAGGGAGAGAATGACCGTAAAAAAAGCATTTGTAACTGTAAGGCGTTCCATGGGCACCCCAACCATCACACTGGGCACCGGACTGTTCGCGGCCGAAACGCTGCCACTAGAATGTTTGCCAGGAGGCCCTTCAAAGGACCCATTTCGACAGTGCGCCATCCATCACGCAAACACCCCTATATAGTTTTGGCCCCTTGGAGCAGAAATAAGAAAAATAACATAATTTTTCATCTTAAGTTTTTCATTTTTACGGCGGTGAAATTTACAATGTATTTGTATAAGCGTGTTTTCGTAATTGTCGAAATTGACCTGCCTGGACGAACAACCAATGGCATATAATATGGGCCTGCAACAATGGTGATTTTTTTTTACTGACCAAAAGCAAGTTTAACTAGTTCTTCGTCGATGCTAACAAACAAATCTACAGATCTAGGAGCGTAAATTTTAAGATGAAAAATTGTAATATTTTTTTTTCTTATTACTGCTCAAAATATAGCTTGTGGGTACTTGTTAGTTCTTACGAGTACCCACAATCTATATTTTAGAGCTTGTGGGTACTTGTTAGAACCGCCTCATAGAGGCGGTTCTTACGAGTACCCACAATTTATATTTTAGAGCAGCAATAAGAAAAATAAGGTTTCCCCCCTGTTAACCCAAGTTTTACTAAAATGGGGTCCAAGGGGATCAAAAGTATACAGGCGTGTTTTCGTGATGTGATCCGAGAGTGACAAGCCATTTCACAGTACGTCATCGACGTGTCGACTTGTCGATAAGTAGGTATTGAGGGATGAGTTGGGTATATATTCCAGCTGCTACGAAAAGCGGGCCGTCAGCAATACGACGACGAAGTTGGCCCGGTGTCTTTGTCAGTTGGAATACTAGATATTAGTGTCATCACGAAAACACGCCTATATAATTTTGACCCCCTTGAACCTCACTTTTATATAGAAAAACTGGAGTTTACGGGAGTAAATCTTATTTTTCTCATTTCTGCTCTAAAATATAGGCGGTTCTAACGAATACCCACAATCTATATTTTGAGCAGAAATAAGAAAAAAATATCACATTTTTTCATCTTAAAATTTTCATTTTTTCGGTGAAAAAGGTTACAATGTATTTGTATAGGCTTGTTTTCGGAATGCGTTTTGTGAAATGTGTTTGTTCTGAAAAGTGTTCTGGGCATCCAACAGTTGGACAAGACCTTCTGGTAATGGCGGAGGAGGGGGATGTTGTTATTTCTTTAGTTTCTACACTTCCATTCATTTTCCTTTTTCTCCACTCTCCTCCAGTTTAATCTCTGCTACTGTCTCTTCTGTTCTTTACCCTTTCTCTGGAAAACGGCAAAAATGACCCACGAGGGCTGACGTGTCGTTAAACCACAGCACAACACAATCAATCAATCAATCAATCGATCAATCATTCGATCGATCGATCGATTGATCTATCAAGCTTAATTGAGAATTGTGGACTGTAGAAAATGAAAGTTAATGCACCATCAGTGTACGTTGGACTGCTCCCTTTTTAGATTAATTTCATTTTACGCATCAAATAAAAGTAAAGTCTGCGTCCTTTCTGAAATATTGGCTTGAAAGACAGTGTAAAGTTACTTTTGCCTTCAAGTATAGATGAGTTATATAATACGAGGCCCGTCAGAAGAAATCATAGCTAACGTAATGCTCTCTGCATATAAAAATACCAACAAAAGGCTTGGAGATTCCATATAGAAACTAGAGTTATTTGTATGTGTGTGTGTGTGTGTGTGTGTGTGTGTGTGTGTGAATTCGGGTTTAACGTCGCTTTCAACAATTTTTCAGTCATATCACGACGGTGTCTGGTTGCGGCAGGGAGCTCAATGCTCACTTTTATAGTGCTGCCTCACTGAAGTATCATGTCCCAGACACATTACATGATACCACACCCAGTCACATTATCCTGACACTGGATCGACCAGTCCTAGCTCTACCCCGTAAATCTGAGTGCCAAACGAGGAGCAGCTAGTACCATTTTTAACGACTTTGGTATGTCGCGGCCCGGGATCGAACCCGTGACCTCCCGTTACCCGGAGCGGACACTCTACCAACTGAGCTATCGGGGCCGGTACAAAAGGCTTGGAGATTCCATATAGAAACTAGAGTTATTTCACTGTCCAGCAGCGAATATGAGCAAGGGCACAGCATTTTCAACACATTACGTGTGCGCCCAACGAAGACTCAGATCAGCCTGCGCATCCGCGCAGTCTGATCAGAGTCTTCATTGTGCGCTCTGAGGATAGCTAAGGGCCCAATGCACACGTCTTATTGTAGATCTTGTCATTCGACAGCTCAAATAACAGTATCACGTGACGGTGCATATAAAATGTTTGTGTGTTTGTCTGTTTGATTTGATTTGAGGTTTAACGTCCACGTCAAAACTGTAAAGGTCATTTTGGAGAAGTTGCTTCCAGTGTTGTGGTACTTCTATATACCCGACATTGAGATGAAATGACATCTCAAGCCCTGCCGCCCAGCGAAACCAATAGGGTTGATAAACATGGACGGGCCGACTCGCACCGCTTTGCCTGGGCAGGCTTAGATCCTCTAAGCGGTTTACCAGTACTCGTGTGCGGATCGGTTTCAGCTATGCGTGGAAGCAACATGCAGCCCATCTATTTCTTTAAGCCCCGATGGGCGGGGGGCAGCACATAAAATGATGATGGTTTGTTTGCAACCAGCAAAGCAAAAAGTCAAATACGCTTAGCACTCTGAGTAAAAATAATAGCAGACGACATTTTAAAATATATCTCTTATTTTTCTTAGAAACAATATTTCAATACTTCATGCAAATTGTCTCCATTTGAGACTATTTGCATTAACTGTCCCCATTGGAGACAATTTGCATGAGATAAAAATACCTGTTTAGTTTATAAAATTTCATACAAATTGTCGTCGCCCTCGTCCATCGGGGCTTGAAGAAATAGATTGGACTGCATGATGTTCCACGCGATAATATCCACAAAAATGAGAATTCATTCCATATAATTTCAACTTTGTCATCGAAATGTTTACAAATCGCGGCCAACAAAATTGTAAATTTTAGGAATTCTTTCTAAAGCGTAAGAATGAACTTACCAACGGTCACGGCAGAATGATTATTCAGTTACAAGCTGCCATCTTTGAAAGAAACACAACTTCACGGCGAAAAAACAACAAATCTTTAAATACAGACAAAAAAAAATTGCTTTTTCAATGGTGCTCCTACTTTTAATCGAACGCTGTTAATCTCGCTTCATAAACAATGACGTAACGCGCGGGTTCTAAACGTGCTATTTGACGTCACGTTATAATACTACCTGTCGCTATGTGCAACAGATCTGCTATTCTTGATAATGAAATTATCGAAGTATACAACTTTTATTTCAACCAATCAAATCGCTCGAAATGTAAATAATAAGAAAAGTTGGAATTGCAAGGGTATATCGTTTTCTTGATTTTTTTCGGAGTGTGTATGTGTGTGGGGGTTGGGGTGCGGCGTCAAAACATAGTTTTGGGTACCCGTTAGAACGACCTAACTCAGGCAGTTCTAACGAACAGCCGCATTATATCTTTGTAGCCGAAAACAGAAAAAGAAATGCTAGTTTTTGTACAATGGAAGAATGCACCGTACCACACCGTTGTGTTAGCCCCTGCCCATCTGGGCTCGAAGAAATAGATGGGCTGCATGATGCTTCCACGCAGAGCTTAATCCGACCGCACACCAGTACTGGTAAACAGGTTGTCATTTCATCTCAATTTCGGGTAAAAGTCCCACAAAACTGAAAGCAACGTCTCCAAAATGACCTGTACAGTGTTGACGGGGACGTTAAACCTCAAATCAAACCGAAATCACATGATGACACTGCGTGGACGCAAACGCAGATCTGAGTTTTCGCTGGTCGTACACGTGACGATTTGCAGTTTTCGTGTGTATATGTACAGGACATTGATTACAATGCAGTACATGTATTTGATGGATTTAATTACACGTGCAAGCTACAATGCGTTTATTACATCTCTCAATGAATATCGGATGTCGTTCGGGCTTTCAATTTTGAAACAAAAGATGACTAAAACACACAAAAACTAGCACAGACACACAAAACCTCTGACCCTTTTCAAACAGTTAAGACGTTCCTAAAATGTTGGGATATCCTCTTTCACTACAGATCAGTAAAACTGGTAACAGGAAAATAATATGCTTACATTTCAATATGGGCCCCGACAAGCGATTTTGGTACTTATCGCCTATGCGAGCAGCGAAGGTTCAGGCGAACCTTCGCCGCTCGCCCATACAAGAAGTGAATCAAGCGGAACCTTCAGACAGAAAGCCATATCCCTGGCCCCTCTGAATGGCTTGGCATGCGCAGTTAACATTTGTCATGACGGAATGCTCGAAGACACAAATTCGCTTGGCGGGGCTCAATTATGAAAGCGGCATTAGGATATTTATACAGCACCTTATGGCCCTTTCAAAGCTATTTTCACTCACGAGAAACCATAAATCGTACAAGTATTAGCTTTCATAAAATGTTCGAGTCTACGCTTAGCTCAGATTAATTTGTGTAGTCATAGGATTGGATGTTGTTGTTTATCTACAAAGCAGTTTAACGCTGCTTATAAACACTAGGTGCTTAAGTAAAACACTTGTACATTTCTCAATGTAAAAACCTTATGCTGCTATATGTGCGCATGCGTAAATATATTTCACTTCAAAATCTTTTTGTGCTCCTGATGAATTCCATCAGTGCATTCGTATGTTCATTCCTTCCTTGCTTACTTATGTCTTTAATCATGCATGTCAACACTTTCAGGTTAATGTCTGTTACCAATTTCACACTCTTCCTGCCCAGAATCTCTTCAACTGTATACTCTAAAGTATCCCTTTCTGATTTAAATCTCTGACACTGGACCAGATAATGATCTACAGTCTCTTTCACGTTGCATGTCTCACACAAACTCGACAGATCTTTGTGAGTGATCATTTAAGAGTAAGTATCCACTAAGCAACTGGTTTACTGCAGAGAAAGTCCTTCTGTCCATATCTCCATGACAGATCCTTTTTCCCACTTCCCCAAATATATCCTGCTATACGTTCACTTTGTCTGAGCACTTGTATCTTCTTTCCCATTTTTCCTTTCCCTATGATTTACACTCCCGTATTGCTTCTTTCTTGTCCAGGGTTGGTTTTACCTCATTGTTTTTAATCATTTCTGATGCTTCTGCCTTTGCCTGTTGATCTGGCAACTCATTACCCTCAATGCCTTTGTGTCCAGGTACCCAATGAACTTTAACAATAGTCTCCCTATTCCTTACCTTTGCTAAGCTCTCCTTGATACTAAGGACTGTTTCAAGTTTGTTTGTTGGCATTTCAGTACTGAATGCAGTCGCTCAGAATATGGACCAATCTGCCTTTGAAGTCCAGATCAGCCAAGAATTCTAGGCCGATCCGTATACCTGCCAATTCTCCAGTATAATTGTTACCTATAGGAGTACTCTCTAGATAGACTACAGCACCAGCTCCAGTCAGACCGGGATTACCTAGAGCTAAACCATCTGTTAACATAAGTGCATCATTTTTATCACAATTACTTAGTACCTCTATTATATTTTCTTGGAAAATGTGAATTCTTCCTTGTCTACACCATTCCTTGGTATACTTGAATTCCTTCTCAACATTTTTAAACTCTAACATTCCCTCGATTTCCCTAAACCTAGACATCAACAAATGAAAAATAGTAGCGCTTTCGGCCCACAGTCTGACCCCCCTCTATCAATTCATCAAATTCTTCCCCGAGAGGATCAACTTCATATTTGGCACTGGTTCTGCCCACTTCTTGTGCTTGTCTTATCTTCAGCAGCTGTATGTCTATAGGCTTGGTGTTTGTCAAGACTTTCAAAGCGCATGTGCTGGTACTGTTCAAATAACCTGATGCCTTTAGCATCGCTGGCCTCTAAACCTTTCCAAACTCCTTACTGCTTTCTGCAAGGGACTCGACTGTCACTGCTGCTCCATACTCCATTAAAGATAGAACCAAGGATTTGTAGAGTAGAAGTAAAACAAAGATCAGGAATCGATACAATTAACTTACTCCACCCATCAAAGAAAAGGGAAAGAAACACAAACATGAAGCGACAAGACGATAATGGAAACCTAAACAAATGAAGGCCATAAGGACAGTTACTTTCCCACAACATGGCCAAATAGCCATCCAAAATAAAAAGACACAAGTGATACACACAGTGAGTAACAAACAACTACATAAATAAACCGCCACAGAAGAACCACCTTGGAACGGTCAGTGGAAAGAATTCCATTAAATCGATTTACATTTACTATAATCCTCGCCCTTACCTCTGTCGCGGTATACACTAATTTTGTTTAGTCCGCATAAAGGCTTCCTAACTCATCAGTGTAACCTCTCAGAGGACATACAAATAAAAAAGCTACAGAGATGAAACAAGGTTGAGGACTCGACAGCATACAACAACAGAATTGCTGGAGCAAAAGAAAACCAGCATTTAGAACCCGAGGGGCCCGACCAAAGACGGAGAATCAGGCGCCAACCAACATTAAGAATACTAAAACAAACTTCCATCTATGTTTTTACGCTGGAACCGTCATATACTCTTAGGCCCGACCCGACGGTGTGCAATCAAAGAGGGAAGCAAAGTTGCCAACCGTGATTGGGTTAACCACCATGCATGCAGTCTGTCTTATACATTTTTAATTGGTACCCAATCTTTATATATCGACGAACGATTTTACGAAATTGGGTACTAAAGTCATAACAGGCATGTATTTTTCTAAATTTATATACTTAGTCACCATAGAATTCGGGTTCCGATAGGCCTTGTTGCAGAAGTGTTTTAAGTTCAACATTGAATTTTGAAACCAAATCAGAATGACGTCCATAAAAATTAGAAAAGGCTTTACGTAGTTTATGATACCGATACCCTTGATAAAGAAGTTTAGTGGTTAATAATTTATTACGAGTGTTGGCGTCGGATACATGACTAGACACTCTAGCGAATCGAATTAACTGCGAATATAAACACCGTAAGATGTCGAACGAGGAACATCACCGCCACAAAAGGAAAATTTACAATCTCGAAATCAAAATCATCACGTTTATCATAAATTTGATAACAAATCCATCTACAATAGATAAATGTAAATCCAAAACGGGGGGCTCGGTATCAGAGGAATTTGCCTTGTTTAACTGAAGTTCTAGGGGATAAATCTGACTGATCAAACCATCAAAGTAAGTATTGTCAATATTTAATAAATCATCTAAATATCTAGAAGTAGAGCAAAAATTCTTCAATAATGTCAGATTGGTTATCAGTGGAAAGCGACAACATGAAAAGTAGAAGTAAAACAAAGATCAGGAATCGATACAATTAGCTTACTCCACCCATCAAAGACACCAAAGGGAAAGAAACACAAACATTAAGCGACCAGACCATAATGGAAACCTAAACCAAGGAAGGCCATAAGGAGAGTTACTTTCCCACAAAATGGCCATATGGCCATCCAAAATAAAAAGACACAAGTAATACACACAGTAAGAAACAAACAACAACATAAATAAATCGCCACAGAAGAACCGCCTTGGAACGGTCAGTGGAAAGATTTCCTTTGTGGGGGCTTAAATCGATTTTACGTGGCCACAATCCTCGCCCTTACTTCCGTCGCGAGTTAGACAAATAATTTGTTCAGTCCGCATGAAGGCCTCCTAACTCATCAGTGCAACATCTCCGTGAACACAAATAATCAAAGAACCACAGAGGTGAGACAACGGTGAGGACTCGATAGCAAGAAACCACTGAAATGCTGGAGCAAAAGAAAACCAACAGTTAGACTCCGATGGGTCCGACCAGAGACAGAGCATCAGGCACCAACCAACATTACCTTGAATTAGATCTCTCTAATTCTCAATAAGCCTTTACGTTGGAACCGTCATAGAATCTGAGGCCTGACCCACCGGCGTGCAATTAAAGAGGGAAGCAAAGTTGCCAACCGTGATTGGGTTAACTACCATGCATGCAGTCTGTCGTATAATATCCATGTTGTACCCAATCTTTTTATATCGAAGAATGATTTTACGAAATTGGGTGCTAAAGTCATTCCGGTTATATATTTTTTTTCTGAATTTGTATACTTAGTCAACATAAAATTCGAGTTCCGATAGATCTTGTTGCAGAAGAGATTTAAGTCCAATATTGAATTTTGAAATTAAATCAGAAAGGCGTCTATAATATTTTGAAAAGGCTTTGCGTAGTTTATGGTACCGATAACCCTGATTAAGAAGTGTAGCCGATAATAATTTATTACGAGTGTTGAAATCAGTAACATGACTACATTCTAGCAAATCGAATTAATTGCGAAATATAAACGCCAAAGGATGACGCACGAGGAACATCACCATCTCTTTCATAACAATACAAGAACAGGTCAGCCACAAGAGGTGCGCAATTCGTACCATCGGAATACCCATACTTTGTCTAAATAACCGAATCTAATATAAATATTGTCAAGTAGAAAGGTGAGGGCATCACACACTTTCTCACATGACCAAAGTTTATAATTCTTATGCTCTTTAGAAGTGCAAAATGCATTTCTGACATTACATGCAAGATAGAATCTTCTCTGTGAAAAGCCCATTCAAGTAAATCATTAAGCTTTTCGTTTATAAGATTACTAGAAAAAAAAACAACGCGCAATCGCGGGTGTACTTGATGCCAAGTTTATAGCAAACAATACTTTAGTGGTTTAAAGTTGAGAGGTGGTGATATCAGGATATTCATTTTGAAGTTTACGCACGGGACATCAAGATCACACGCCTATGTAATGAATACTCCTGCAAACCCCACTTTTAATAGGAAATAGTGGGTTTTGCAGGGTTGTTTATTATTTCCTCATATCTGCTCTAAAACATAGATTGTGGGTGTTCGTTAGAACCGCCTCGTCGAGGCTAGAACCGCCTCGTCGAGGCGGTTCTAACGTGTACCCAAAACCAATGTTTTAATCAGAAATAATGAAAATCTCTTTTTTCCTCTGAAAATTTTTATTTTTTGGCTAAATTTTTAGAAGCCATGTTTTCTGACCGCGTGCTTGATTTGCTTGGTTGAGTTCGACTACTTGATAAGGGTCATTCAGGAAGGAACAAAATTCCAGTCGTTTTATCAGTTCTGTGATTGTGTAGCAGCAACAACAAATAATTTTCCACTTTCAGACGCGAGCACTTACCGTTGAATTCATGTTTTGTACCTGTACCTGTTTTGGGAAGGTATCAGTAGTGTATTTGGTCCAATAATCGAAAAATGTCTGAAACAACCCAGTAGCGAAACGACTCGACATCGTATATTAGCGCTTTAAGACCAATCGAAGTACCAATCGAAGTCGCTAAGATGTAAGCGCTTGTTGACAAAAAAAAAAACGACCAATATCTGCAGGTTTTCTGAGAAAATGGATGGGAGAAATTTAAATTGGGTAATTGTCTAAAACCCCAAAATCACAAAATAAACGCAAATCATAGAGTTCATAAATCAAAATTATAAATAAAAGTAAAATTGTGACAACTCGATATAAAAAAAAAAATCACCAAATGATCGGTGTTTTTGCAGTTTATTGGATAATCTATTTATTTAGTTGTATAGATGAGGATGTGTAGTGTAAAGAGTGGAAAAGTAGACAGACTTGAAGCACGAAAACGTCTGGATTTCAATTTATTTAAAACCGCATTCGAATTTTTTATAGACCAAAACAGATTTCTCCCTGATCTTTCAAAGACTTTATCACAATATTTAATCACATGCATTTTAATAGCAGTAAGACAGGACGTTAATAATTTAGAAAGTTCAGTGGTAGTGCAAGAGCTAGAATTTGCAATAAACCGTGCTTTGTAAGGTCTTATGAAGTTTTGGTAACCAGTATAGCGTAGGAAGCTTGGCTTGGGCCTTCTGTAACACGCACAGCAAACTTGGTGGCTGAATGACAAATATGTTCATCTACTATAGCTCTCTCTTCAGCTAAAGGCTGAAGTTCATAGGCCTTAGTACTACCAAGCTCCTGCTTTAGCGTGTTAACATAGTGGAGCCGTCACACAACGACGACGTTGTTAGCGGCCTTGTCTACAGGGGCCAAAACAAACTACTTATGAAATTCTTGAAAACCTAGTTGAAGATGACGTAAATACGTCTTAGTGTAGTGTAGATTTTATTTTCTTGTGGAATGTGTGGCGGCGGTAAAACGTCTCCCTGCCCTAAATCATAGTGTAGATTAAATTTTCTTGTCCTTTGGGATCATTGATTCTATTGTGGAATTTGTAAAATATCCGAGGGTCACTGATGAGGCCTATTGGGCCGAAATTAGCTAGTCTGGCCCAGAAAACATGTACACTCCATACTTTTCAGTTCTGTGATGTATTCCTTGCTTCCAAAGGATAACCCTTTTATAGAACATATTAGGCTTAGGAGGTAATAAGTTAGTATTTTGAGAGTAGAAAGAAATGCGTTTATTCACTAGTTTTAAAATGCTAAGTTTCCTGTCCTTAAGGGTTTTATGCTCAACATACTCTCGCTTACACCATCGATTACCGAATTCATTCAAGGCAGCAGCGATCTCATCTATACATTTACTGAAATCAATTTTAGAAGGAAACCGATATTTCGGTCCTTTAGTAATTATATTCCTTATCCTAGAATCAGGAATAATTTTCAAATTGCCAGTTATTACATGACCAGCAGCAGGATAGCAATACACTGAGTTTTTACAATCACATGAATCAGGAGTATTAGTATCAATATCAAGTAGAAGTAAAACAAAGATCAGGAATTGATACAATTAACTTACTCCATCCATAAAAGACACCAAAGGGAAAGAAATACAAACATTAAGCGACCAGACCATAATGGAAACCTACACAAAGGAAGGCCATATGGACAGTTACTTTCCCACAAAATGGCCATATGGCCATCCAAAATTAAAAGACACAAGTGATACACACACTAAGTAACAAACAACAACATAAATAAATCGCCACAGAAGAGCCGCCTTGGAACGGTCAGTGGAAGATTTCCACTGGGGGGCTTAAATCGATTTTACGTGGCCACAATCCTCGCCCTTACTTCCGTCGCGATTTAGACAAATAATTTGTTCAGTCCGCATGAAGGCCTCCTAACTCATCAGTGCAACATCTCCGTGAACACAGAAATCAAAGAACCACAGAGGTGAGACAACGGTGAGGACTCGACAGCAAGAAACCACTGAAATGCTGGAGCAAAAGAAAACCAACAGTTAGACTCCGATGAGCCCGACCAGAGACAGAGCATCAGGCACCAACCAACATTATCTCTTTAATTTTCAATAAGCCTTTACGTTGGAGCCGTCATAGAATCTGAGGCCTGACCCACCGGCGTGCAATTAAAGAGGGAAGCAAAGTTGCCAACCGTGATTGGGTTAACTACCATGCATGCAGTCTGTCGTATAATATCCATGTTGCACCCAATCTTTTTATATCGAAGAATGATTTTACGAAATTGGGTGCTGAAGTCATTGCGGTTATATATTTTTCTGAATTTATATACTAAGTCACCATAAAATTTGGGTTCCGATAGACCTTGTTGCAGAAGAGATTTAAGTCCAATATTGAATTTTGAAATTAAATCAGATTGGCGTCTATAAAATTTTGAAAAGGCTTTGCGTAGTTTATGGTACCGATAACCCTGATTAAGAAGTTTAGCCGTTAATAATTTATTACGAGTGTTGAAGTCAGTTACATGACTACACACTCTAGCAAATCGAATTAATTGCGAAATATAAACGCCATAGGATGGCGCACGAGGAACATCACCATCCAAAAAAGGAAAATTTACAATCTCAAAATCAAAGTCATCGCGTTTATCATAAATTTTGCACGAAACAAATCCATCTACAATAGATAGATGTAAATCCAAAAACGGGGCCTCAGTATCAGAAGAATTTGCTTTATTTAACTGAAGTTCTAGGGGGTAAATCTGACTGATCAAACCATTAAAATAGGTATTATCAATATTTAATAAATCATCTAAATATCTAGAAGTAGAGCTAAAAGCTTCAATAATTTCAGATTGGTTATCAATGGAAAGCGACAAAATGAAGTCTCTTTCATAACAATACAAGAACAGATCAGCCACAAGAGGTGCGCAATTAGTACCCATCGGAATACCCACAATTTGTCTAAATAACTTAGTACCGAATCTAATATAAATATTGTCAAGTAGTAAGGTGAGGGCATCACACACTTTCTGACATGACCAAAGTGTATAATTCTTATGCTCTTTAGAAGTGAAAAATGCATTTCTGACATTACATGCAAGATAGAGAGAATCTTCTCTGTGAAAAGCTCATTCAATTAAATCATTAAGCTTTTCTTTTATAAGATTATGAGGAAGTGTAGTGTAAAGAGTGGAAAAAATCGTAGGTAGACAGACTAGAAGCACGAAACTGTCTAGATTTCAATTTATTTAAAACCTCATTCGAATTTTTTATAGACCAAAACAGATTTCTTCCTGATCTTTCAAAGACTTTATCACAATATTTAATTACATGCGTTTCAATAGCAGTAAGACAGGAAGTTAATAATTTAGAAAGTTCAGTGGTAGTGCAAGAACTAGAATTTGCAATAAACCGTGCTTTGTAAGGTTTTTTATGAAGTTTTGGTAACCAGTATAGCGTAGGAAGCTTGTCTTGGCCTTCGTTAACACACACAGCAAACTTGGTGGCTGAAAGACAAACATGTTTATCTACTATAGCTCTCTCTTCAGCCAAAGGCTGAAGTTCATAGGCCTTAGTACCACCAAGCTCCTGCTTAAGCGTGTTAACATAGTGGAGCCGTCACACAACGACGACGTTGTTAGCGGCCTTGTCTGCAGGGGCCAAAACAAACTTCTTATGAAATTCTTGAATACCTAGTTTAAGGTGACGTAAAGACGTCTTGGGCTTAGGAGGTAATAAGTTAGTATTTTGAGAATAGAAAGAAATGCGTTTATTCACTAGTCTTAAAATGATCTGAAACAAGTTTATTGAAATTAAAATTGATAGATCTAACAGGTTTGTTATATTTATAGCAAATTAATAGGTGTTTCAGTATTTTGAAAATAAGCAGGAATGGAAGAAAGCACCGAGCTCTCACGAAAAATACTAGGCAAATCTATAAAATCCATACCCTTATTAACGAAGGATATTTTGAAGAAATGGCGTTTATGATTAATTTCAGAATCAATGTTAGGACGGAGAGTATACTGAGTATAGCCTCTAGTTAAGAGAGCCGCATCATATTACTGATTAGAACTATCGTAGAATTTATTCGTCTCGGTGTCCAGAAGACGTAAAACAGAAACGGGTAATGAACTTAGAAATGAAAGCATAGAGTGGCGTCCATGATTTAATAATATAATTAACAGTCACTTTAGTCTAGTATTGTTTCGTTTAAAAGCTCGTAATTTACGTTAAACTTTATAGTTACCATTTGTCCTGGTGCCGTGAGATCTAGTTCTGCGTTTTCGACATTCTAGGAGCGAGAAAATAGCAAAGTCCGGCATTCTGGAAATATTACCCTCGTGATAAATGTTGTCATTAAATCCCAGTGGAAAAGGGGTCTGTAAAATTTAATCCATTTCAGTTCCGCTTCATGTCTTTTGATTATTTTGAATCTAGATGTAGAATTTGAATCGTAATAACAGGCATTCTGGAAATATTACCCTCATGATAAATGTTCTCATATACACTGTTTGCACAGAGTCTCATATACACTGTTTGCACAGAGTCTCATATACACTGTTTGGCTCCATCCTCTTTGTCCTTGAACGAAATTATCAAGGCATTTCAAGGCATTGAAACCAGCCTTTTTTCTGTTGAATATGTTTGTGAAAGTTTAATTTTTCGTCTACTATGACACCCAGAATTTTCTTTGATTTGTTTGTTTTCAAAATACTATCGCCTAACTTCATCTCTGCCTCCACTTCTGAATCTCCGTTGTTGTGTTTAAATACCGTTATCTCTGTCTTATCCGGTGCAATTAACATATTCCATCTCCTACACCAATCTACTATAGATTTCAGTTTATCATTCAATACAGCACATCCTTCCACCACTGATGCATTACTTACCCAAACACAGCTATCATCTGCAAAGTCTGTATGATTATCTACCCCTTCCTTCATATAATCAATCGTATACAGATTACAAACCAATGGACTGATAACTGATCCCTGCGGTATGCCTACTGCAGACTGGAATGTAGGAGATGTAAAGTTGTTTACTTTCAGGAAGTACTTCCTGTCTGTTAGGAAGTTTTTTAGGTATAGCCATAACCTGCCAGTAATGCCACTTTCAAATGCATTTTTCAATAAATCTACCCTCCCTATTCTTTCATAGCAAGACCCATAATCCATCACTGCCAACACTGTACTTTCCTTCCTATTCCTTCTTGCTATACCACCTTCAATTTCCAACTTCCAAATCAGTCTTTTCCGGATAACATTACCTTATCTATCACACTTTCTAAAGTAATTGACCTATACGATGTAACACTATTGTAGTTTGTCTTTCCGGGCTTGGGAAGCATTACTTTGGGGTGTAACTTGAAATCCTCAGGTAGTACGCCTTTGGACCAGCAGTTCTGTATTAGATAGTGTAAACCTTTCACAATGGCTTCACCACCCCTTATCAATAAAATATTCAACACTCTTTCTTCCGGACTAGGTGCACTATTATTTTGTAGTTGAAAAATTGCTGCTTCCACTTCGTCAATGTGAATATCATTTTTTTCATGGCCACATGTTTCTGAGTATTTTTCTCTTGAATCGACATTTCCTCAAACCTTGATCTATCCCTGATATCCTTTTCTACTAAATTGAATCTCTTTCCATAAAAAACTTTCACATCTAATGTCTCCTTACCATATCTGCATTTCACTTCCACAAACATCTCTCCATCAGACACAACCAATGAACCATCGGCTCTAACAATTGGATGCGCAACCGACTTAGTCTTATCTTTTCTCACTGCATTTATCACTTTCCAAACTGATCAGGCTTTTGAGGATCCATCATATCAACCATCTCACTCAAATAGTTTACTCTAGCCTTGATTTCCTCCTCCTTGAATAATTTATGTAACTCCTGTCGTCTATTCTCATTAGCTTCTTCGCTAATTTGCACAATGTTGAGTTCCACCACCCTTTACTGTGACAACACACGTTCTTCTTTGGAATAATACTCTTCCGCATTCTGATGCAACACCTTTATAAGGTCTTAGTAGTCATCATTTGTCACAGAGTGAAATAATGGAAACTGGAGGGGCGCTTGCGCTTTGGACTTTCTAGTCGTTTCCAGTTATTTTCCCCTATGGATCGTCATTTTTCATACATCATACACTCATATATTTCATCTTTCATTAAGCATTAAGCATTCCTGAGTAGCGTATATCAATTTCCGGTGTCCTTATGTAAGTCTCGCGCGCTTTTCACTTCACTGATTAACACCGCAAGCGCTCCTCCAGTTTCCATAATTTCACTCTATGACAATTCACATCTGTGTCATTCGTTCTGTTGTCCAGCCATTCATCAATAGAATCTGTGCAAACACTTTCCCATTTCTCCCAATCAATATTTTTGAAATCCCACTATTCAGAGATATCATCTTCCATATCCTCACCAAGTCTGAATGTAATCCAACCGTGGTCTGTATTATGATACACTTCCTGTTGGACTCTCCATTCTGATAATTTATTCTTCAAAATTGTACTTGTTATGGTCAAATCTATGATGCTATCCTTTCTAGTAGGTGTTGAATTGTTAGCAACAGTCAAATCTTTATCCACCAAAACCTCAAACAACTGATTCCCCAAATTATTCGCATCTCTTTCAAACCAGTATGGATGATGCGCATTAAAATCACCAATAATAACAACTGGTAAAGACTTTGTCATCAGCTTGCTCACAATTTTCATTAAAACATCTAGGCTCTTTGTATCATTTGGTTGAATATAGACTGACCCTTATACAAAATTACACTCCCCTGAATAGATATTACACAAAACAGTATCTTCATTTTCCCTGTTGAACTCTTTTCTCTTGAAAACTTTTATAAAATTCCTGTCTAATGACAAAGCTGTTCATGTGTATCCTGTGTAGGTGTACCAGTAAATACGGAAACTGTTATAATAGCCAAAGAGTCCAAAAGTTGACTCCAGTTTCAAATATAAACAAAACTACCAATCTTTTACTATAACAACCACTCGAACTAAGGAAACGAAAATTCAGTAGAACAGGTACATCTGCCTTCTTTTAGAATAGATGAACTGTATCATCGGAGGGAAGTCAACATCATGTGAACCCAGAAAACCTATTTTTTTGTATGTGAAGAGGGTGTAATAAACTTACTGAGTTGTTTTGGTCAATCCCGGCTTTTATTCATTATAACGTATAACACTGATTACCACTAAATAGAATATAGCATTCAGCCAGTTATTACCTTTTCTTTAATGCTTCTGGAGCAAAAGTAAACCAAAGATAGTCTACACCCACAGGCGTAGACAATAACACGGATGGCATACTAATAGAAAATAACATTCAACCAGTCATGACCTTTCCTTAAATGCTTCGGGAACAAAAGTCAAACTTAATATAGTCTACGCCCGTGTGCGTAGACAATTAAACTGGAGTACCCGGAGAAAATGGAGCATTTGACCTTCCTTTAGCGAGTCTTGAAATGCCCAATCACGGTTGATAAATTTGCCTGTCTCTTTATTTGCACGCCGGTGGGTCAGGCCTCAGATTGAGTGGCTGTTCCAGCGTAAAGGCTTTCTTCTTTCTTATGAATGTTTTCATTGCTCTTAAAGGAACTCATTTTTGATTTTTATTTACTTTAAATTTAAATGTAGGTTATATTGGTTGGTACCTAATGCTTTGTCTATTGTCCGGCCCATTGGAGTCTAACTGTTGGTTTTCATTTGCTGCAGAATTTCATTTAGTTCTTGCTGTCCTCACAGTTGTTTCATCTCTGTATTTGTTTGATTCCTATGTTCTCGGAGATGTTGCACTGATGAGTTAAGAATGTTCCAGACAGGGTTATCCCCTGGAAGCAAGGGATACACCACCGAAATGGAAACTATGGAGTCAGATTAGCTAGTTTCGGGCAATTCGGCCTCATCAGTGACAAGCAGATATTTTCAAAATTCAACAATGGAATCAATGAATGATCCCAAAGGACAAGAAGCCTTCACACTGAACATTTTTTGTCTAAACCGCGACAGAAATAAGGGCGAGTATTGCGACCGCATAAAATCGATTAACACCCCCTCCGCCCCCACTCCCACCCACCAGTGCTCTCAGTGAAATACTTCTCACCGACCGTTCCAAGGTGGTTCTTCTGTCAAAGTGTGGGTTGTCAATTTCTGATTATTGTCTTCACTTCTATTTTGAACCGGGTGATATACCGAATGTTAAAGATTCCGTGGGGTTCTATACAAATCAAAAAGCTTATTTTTTGCATGGTTTGGGCTTATTGGTCAGTCGATGATAAATGTGTGTACATGGACAATCGTAGGCAAGTCCATGAATTGCTAGCAACTTTGGATCGATTACTAAGAGGCGACAAGAAAGTTAAGAAGGTTAAAACATTTTCAGACTTTCCGAAAACGTCCTGTATTTTGACTTTATCATATGACATCTCGTCTGACAATGTAATATAACTTCATGCAATAAATTCGATAATCCCCTAGTGGATTAAATATGCATATTAGATAGATACGCTCCGTAACATTACATTGACGACGTCCTTAACGATGTTGCGTTTACTAATGGTGGAATATTGACAGTTTTGTTAAACAGTCGTGAATAAAATGCGTTTTAAATGTCATGTGATAAATAGAATCTTGCATTCGTGCAAATGTATTATTGAATTTATTAAACCCGTTGAGGAAAAGGCATAAATGCTCGACAAAGCCTCGCATTTCATGCCTTTTCCTTAACTCGTTTAATAAATTCAATAATTATACATGGACACTCATGTAAGATCCTCTATGTAATATATATCTTTATCCGTTTCAGCAAGGATGATACAAGTTAGAGCCCGTGTACAGTGGACCCGCGTTATAACGACTAGTTCTAGAAATACAAAAAATGACATTCCTGGACATGCAACAGTGTTATCGCAATGCCTTTGGTACATTGCGTGCACGCATGCACAAACCTGAGTCTTTGTTTGACGCACTAGCATGCATTGAGTATTTGGTGGATTGAGTTACAGGCTACGTTACATTTGTTGATACCATATGTCATTCGGACTTATTTTGAAACATAAGACGAAATTAAAAAAATATATTTTACTGAGTGTCACACATGCTTTAAAACATTCAAACATGTAAGATATTCCCCCAAAAGTTTGTATGGATATATTAGTTCATTTAGGTTTAGTGGAACTAGTAAAGGACACATAATATGTATCTTTTTTCAGAATAGAAATGTGGTATTAAGGTTTATATACAGCACGACCCTTTCAACATTATTTTCACTATTTTCCGGAGAAAATGGAACAATTGAACTTCCTTTGGCGAGGCTAGGGCCCACATTTTGACAACTCACCCGTGCGACATAGGGCATTTTTCACATCTCCAAAATGGCTACTTTTCCGATGAAAATCCGTGATATTTTTATTTCTGCTCAAAATATAGGTTGAGGGTGCTCGTTAGAGCCGCCGGCGGTTCTAACAAGTACTCACAACCTATGACTTGGAGCAGAAATAAGAACAAAAATGTATACCTTCGTAAGCCCCAGTTTTCTCTGTATGAAGTGAAGTTTAGGGGTTCTTCATTTCACGGCTTGTTCACGTGATGAGTAAGGCACCCTATGTTTATGATTCAATGGGGTCTGTACAAGCCCTTAATTGCGCACGGTTTAAGTTCACATATGATATATACAGAGAGAATACTAAGTGAGTGTATTTTGATATCAAATTTATCAGGCAAGGTTTCAAAAACGCTTGTAGAATCACCAGGCTTGCCGAGAGCTTCTACATTCGTTCTCGAAGCCGAGCCTGATAAACTTGATATCAAATGACACGAATCTGGTATTCTGTTTATCAGTTTATCCACTTGTACACTCGTCAATTAGCAATTTACGATCAGTTATCGATTGTCTTCAATGCGCCCCAACATTCTGGCGTTCGACGTATCCAGTATCAGCTGACCTCAATTTTTCCTATGATATTTTAAAGTATTGTTCCCCATTTTTTCCAGTAATAATAACCTGAAGATTTATGGCATTTTTACCGTAGTCCGCATCATTCATAAAAGTGCCATGTCCCGTTGACGTGATAAAGCTCACTTGTTCTGAGATAGCATATATCTATCAGGTTAACGCGTTTCAATGCAATATATATAGGGAGTAACTGATAAATAGAGAATAGCAGGTTCGTGTCTTTTGATATCAATTTTATCAGGCAAGGCTCCGAGAACGCTTGTAGAATCGCGAGGCTTGCCGAGCGATTCTACATGCGTTCTCGAAGCCGAGCCGGATAAACTTGATATCAAATGACACGAATCTGGTATTCTATTTATCAGTTTATCCACTTCTACACTCTTGAATTAACAATTTACGATCAGTAATTGATGATCCTCAGTGCATCCGAGCATTCTTGATGTCGATATATTTAGTATCAGCTGACCATATTTTCCTATGATGTTTTTTTTTTTTCAGGTAATTTTTCCATTTTTTCCAGCAATAATAACATTTTTGTCGCTTTTCCAGTAGTCCGGTTCATTCGAAACAGTGCAATGTCATGTTGACGTGATAAAGCTCTCTTGTCCTGAGATAGCATACCTTTGTCAGGTCAGTGCGTTACAATGCAATATATATTGGGGGTGACTGATAAATAGTTGTACGTGGACAATCGTAGGCGAGCCTCTTTTGAATTGATTGTATTTGTTTCTCGAGTGATTAAGAAGTGACACGAAAGTTAAAAGGGATTAAAACCATTTTCAGGTTTTCGTTTTTGCGGGCAAGTAACTGTCCTTTTGGCTTTCCGCTATTGATGTTTCAATTAGGGTCTTGTTGTTTCATGTTTGTGTTTCTTTCCATTTGGTGTCTGATGGGAGCTTTGGATTAATTGTCTCGATTCCTGATCATTGCCGTCACTTCTGTGTCTCAACATGTCATGTAGTTTGACTTTAATTCGTATCTTTATCCCTTATATTTCAGCAAGGATGATACGAGTTAGAGCCCTTGTATGTATCATTTTCGCAACATGTGTGACATTGTCCTTAGAATCGAAAAGGGGGACAGGTACGGACAGAGGTAGGTAAAAATTCAGTGTTTTTGTGCATGCATAGTAGTGGATACATTTTCAGGCATTACAATGCTTTCAAAAACAGCTTGTTTCTCTAACCAACACAGCCTAAATTATGCGGCTGTGCCGCTTCAAGTGCATACAGTAAAATAGGGCACCGCCCATCAAAACATGGACAAGCATATCGGGCGCAGAGTTAAACTGACCGCGCACCAATACTGGTAGATCGTTTAGAAGGTCTAAGCCAGCCCAGGCAACGTGTTGCGAGTTGGACCGTCCATGGATTTATACCCTTTTAGTTACTTTGGGTGACAGGGCTTGAGAAGTCATTCCATCTCAATGACGAGTAAAATCCCACAAAATTGGGAGCAGAGTCTCTAAAATGATTTAGTGTTGACGGGAACGTTATATCTTATTTCAAACAAACTAATACGGTAAAACAGCTCACGAAAGGCTCGCTTATCATGGCTGAGTCGCAATTGTTTTCGCTTCCTTTGAGACTTTTACCATAAGTCGAGATAACAACTGTTTGGGAATGACCCCATGCGTTTGTTTCTTCTTATTTTATCTTGACCATGTGTTGCGTGTACTCATTAAGCTGAGTGTATTGAGATCATTCAACACCCGTATTTTATATAGTGGATCTTACATGAGTGTTCATGTATTATTGAAATTCAATTAAGAAATGATATTTATTTTTCGGCAGTTCATGGAAGTATGAAAGCATTGGGTCGCGTGCAAAGTAAATGAACCCCTTCAGGGTTCATGGAAACTTTGCTAGTGACCCACTGTCGTTCATACTTTCATGAAAAGCAGAAAAATTAAGTTTATTTTTATATTTACATTATTTGCCCCTCATCACTGGGCGAAATAATGCTTGTAGGGCATTTTTTTTTAAAGCTGAAAAACATTTACACGCTGTTTTTCTACAAAGAGCGGAGCAGCGTTGACGTCATCAACGCCCGTAGAGAACAATGGTTTAGAATGACGTCACCTAACGTCATTGAAAATCATGTGATTCGATGCGTTCATCAAAGTATGAACGCAATTGTTTTCTATAGGTTTACATTAGACTTTACACTAGACATGTAAATATTAATAAATAAGCATGAATGCAAAATTCTATTTATCATATGACATTGAAAAACGCATTTTATTCACGATTGTTTACAAAAATATCAATATTCCGCCATTAGTAAACGCGACGTCGTTAAAGCCGTCGTACATATAACGTTTCGGGACATATCTAGCTAATTTGCATATTTAATCCACTAGTTGATTATCGAAAATATTACATTGCGTTATTACACTCTCATACGCGACGTCATATGATAAATAAGTTAAAAAGAAAATCCCAGTATCATTCCTATTTTGCCACCTAACATGGTGCGTTGATTAACCCGCATTGTGTCGAAATACTCTAATCTTGAACACCTTTTGTTGTCCAAAACTCTTGCGAGCAAATATAGGGATCGTCCATGGGGACAAGAAGCACATTTTCCGGAGAGCGAAAATATACCAGAAAATTGATGATTTTAAGGGCTATAGAAGGAGCTAGATTTACATCCGTCATCTCTCTTCTTGATAATTATCTCGGAGAACTGACTTCTCAATTTTTTTTTTGTGAAATTTACTTTTAATATTGCATATTTTGTCTTTGCGTGTGCGGCTATAATGGCAATGTACTAGAACCCGGAGGGTGCATTTCGGACAAAAAATACACATTTGTGTGATAGAAAATATATGATTGTATCTAGTATCTGGGATAGTTCTGACCTTGATTATTTACCTTTTCGTGGGCGATGAGAAGGATTTAGACTTAATTATCGCCGGATGGTTGCAGATAACTCTGATTGAGGAAGATACATAATAGTTTTTTTCTGCCAACCTAGCCGATGCCTTCCGCCATTATTTGACTTTTTTGTGAAAGTATCTTGTCTGCCCTGTAATGATTATGGTTAGTTTGCCTAGTTATCATGTCATAATGAGGTCAATACAAACTGTATCATGTCCTTGAAAAAGTGTAGAAAGTTTGTGCGAGACACAGAAGGTTTTGACAGGGACTTACCACCCACCAAAAGACAGCCCATTGTGCTTAGTGACAGCAAAGCTGGGTATCTCAGATCTGTGGCGTCCACCTACATTGAGAATGAAATAGTATGGTGGTACGGGCCAGGTTGGGACTCTCAAAGTGGACGAAGTTATTTGCTGTCGCAAATAGAGGAGGCCTTGTTGACCTATGGAAGAATCCACTTATATGTTTGGCTAGGAACATGCAACCTGACAATTAAAGCCAGTAAATATGTCTTATTATATACCCAGAAAATGTCCCGTTTACTTTGTACAGAAGATACCGGTCAATATTTTTCCATATTGCCCGTAGTCAAGTTGATATTGCCCGGAGATAAGGAGTCTCGTGCATAATAGGACTACTTTCAAATTTCCTAGTTTTGAATCATGGCACTCGGCAGCCATCTTGTCGTGCGAATCGACTGAGAGAACGAAGAAATAAAACGAATGCAGGCTGTGACACAGAGCACAAAGCGCATTTTATGGTAACAAATATGACCTACCTGCAATCTGTAAAGATTTACAAAACTTTCTTTCAGTAAATCAGGAGTACTTTGAAAGAAACTAAACGGAAACTCCGGAAAAAATGGCGTTCTGCGTTGGCAAACGTCGATGTTTTTAATGACGTCACATCAAACGACATTAACGTCATATTGACTTTGGCGCCATGTGGCATGGTTTTGCAATGTGTAGGAAGACATCAAACGAGCTGCATTATTTTCTATTTTAAGCTACTTAAAAGTATATATTATCATTTTACATTCAGATTTCTATGCCAGGCAGTCCTGAGTGTTAAAAGAGTTAAAGTTTTGGATATATAATAAAAAGGTTATTGACTTTATATTGTGAAATATTCGGCCCTCGTTCATATGGCGGAGACGCACTCGCAAGCTCGTGCGTCCTTCGCCATATGAACTTGGGCCGAATATTTCACAATATAAAGTCAATAACCTATAATTCCTTAATCCTTGGCATGGTGTAGCGAAATTCATTACTGACTGTGAGGGTATAGCCAAAATCGCCAGACGGAAGAAATTCAAATTGACCTTCCTTGAAATCCCCTTCTATTCAATCAGAAAATGGAATGAGCTAAAAGGACACAAATCACCAGATAAGTTCATAATCAAGGACAAACTTGTGCAAAATAGAACACAAGTGGCTAACGAGCACCTGCAAAGAATAAATAGGCAAAACCAAATAAGCTTCAGATCACTTAATGTTGATCTATTAGCAACCCGCAAAAACAAGGTGAGAAAGGCTAGGGGGTACTATAACCACAATATGTACACCGATGGAATACATCCCCTACCCGATCTCAGTAAATGCTGGTTGCGAAAGCTAACATTGCAGATCAGAAAAGATTGTTATTAGCTATATTCTGGGCAATGGTGGCTGTGTGTGAGGGCTTGCCTCACCATACTACCGCCCTATATAGCTATTTTACTGAAACGAATCTAGTTTATAACAATTGATATCTATTCTATATGTAATTAAGAAAATTGGAATCTTATGGATTACGAAGAGGATCTGCACTGTTGACTGTCAAAACTGTATGTGTATCAGCACCCAATTCAACGCAGAAAATTGACTTCCGAACTGATCCCCTATCTCCTGCTTCCTCCCCATATGGCCAAAATTGTACAGCACTAAATCACTGAATCAAGATAAATCACAGGATAACTGTGTGCGTGTTTAATATAATTTAAACAGGAGTTAAAATGCAGGAAAAGACTGCGACACCAATTAACCCTAGACACACACTCTTGTTAATTCACATAATAAAGATAAGACAAATACTCTGTGATTTATAGTGATTTATGTCAAGTTCATAGAGACTTATCTGAAGGGCTGAGTAGCAGAAAAAGACTGCAATACCAATTATCCCTCCACATACTTACACCTTCATCTACATTAAATGATAAAAAACTGTGTTTTTTAAGTGATTTATGTGAGCTTAAAGTGATTTATCAAATGGCTGTGTAGCAGAAAAAACTGCATTACGAATTACCCCAGTACATACACATATTCACTCTCATTTAAAAGAAAATTATATTGTGACTTGTATTGATTCATGTAAATACACTAATGCTGAGGATGGAGAATGAGTTCACATGAAAGCAGGAAATGACTGCGGTTATAGCTAATTCACTTGCTCCCGAAAAATATCAAAGATAACAAGTATAATCACTGATGATACGGACTATCTTATGCGAAATGAGTCCTGGTTGTTCTCTGATTGCAGAAAGTGACTGCTATTGATTCCAAGGACTAACAAATTCACACTGTAATGGTCTATCGCATTTGGACGATAAAGCTCATTCAATAGTGAATTTAATTTCAAATGCCTGTTATCAGTGACAACTTGAAACACTTCCCACCACCCATAAGAAGGTTGTGTAGCAGAAAAAGACTGCAGTACCAATTTTCCCCTCCTCTCCCACTCGCATATTCATCTGTACATAAAACATAAATGATTTCAAGTGATTTAAGTGAGCATTACAGTGATTTATCTGAAAGGCTGTGTAGCAGGAAAAGACTGCAATACCAGTTATTCCACCCCCCTTACTTAAGTATCAATCGGTACATAAAAGATAAATAAACGAGGTTTTCAAGTGATTTAGGCGAGCCTAACAGTGATTTATATTAAAGGCTGTGTAGCAGGAAAAGACTGCGTTACTATTTAACCCGTCAAATAGGACGATTAAGAAAATGTGGTAGATAAGACTACGGTCAGTATAAATAACATCAACACCCCCAACTATTTATGCTGTAGAGAGGGACTACCGTTATTTTTCTATACAACCCCCCACCCCCACCCCCCCTGTAACTGTGAGCACTACAGTGATTTATCTGAAAGGCTGTGTAGCAGGAAAAGACTGCAATACCAGTTATTCCACCCCCCCCCCTTAGGTATCACTCTGTACATAAAAGATAAATAAACGAGGTTTTCAAGTGATTTAGGTGAGCCTAACAGTGATTTATATTAAAGGCTGTGTAGCAGGAAAAGACTGCGTTCGTCACTATTTAACCTGTCAAATAGGACGATTAAGAAAATGTGGTAGATAAGACTGCGGTCAGTATAAATAACATCAACACCCCCAACTATTTATGCTGTAGAGAGGGACTACCGTTATTTTTCTATACAACCCCCCCCCCCCCCCCCATTAAAGAAGGAAGAGTTTATAAATAAAAAACTAATATCAATATGAAAATTAGTGCTTATTAGTTGGAAAAGGAGTTAGAGTGTTGATACATCCATGAAGATATACATAGACTCCAAGCATTGTGAAGGTCCTATATTATTTGAAGGAAGAAGCTGTATGCAAAAGGTATATTTATAGCTATTGAGGATACTATAATTGTGTGTGAGGGCTTGCCTCGCCATCTGTTATCGTACCTCATTCCATATAACCCATGTTCAGCTTTATGAACCAAATGTCGAAAATGAACGATAGACAGGATAATAAAAGGCCTAGACCAGCCTCAGATTCGAATGCCTCAGGTTACATATGCTATAACTGTGAAAAACCGGTGGAGAAAATTGTAACTTGCTCAGGTTGTAAACAAAATTTCTGCCTTAGATGTGGAAAGATAACAGAAACCTTATATGGCTGTATAACATCTGGTGAAATGGTAAATTTCCATTGGACATGTAAAGGCTGTACATCTACATTTCCAACTTTAGAAAATATCTCTTCTACATTAGAAGAATTTAAAGGCAGATATGAGCAAAGAATGACCACTCTTGAAGAAAAGGTAGAAAGCATAGAGTCTAAGACCAAGCAAGAAGTACAATCTCAGGTTGCAACGATGAAGGATGAGATTATTGATTCAATCAAAAAAGATATTCATACTGCTGTGGACAAAAGAAACAAAGAGCTTGAAGATAGGAAAAGACGAGAACTAAATCTAACTGTATTTAACTTGAAAGAACATACCAATAACACTGGCACAGAAAACAAAACAGCTGATGAACAAGATATGCAAATCATAAGCCGTAGTTTAGGCCTAGATAACCTGAGCATAGTAACCTCCTATAGGCTAGGAAAGCGGGACGAACCTAGGACAAGACCTCTGAGAATTATTTTAGACTCAAAAGCACAGAGGAAATTTCTTCTAGACAATGCTAGGCATATAGGTACAAAAACGTCAGAGATTTATCGCAGAGTGATTATCACAAAAGACCTGACCCCAGAACAGAGGCAAGAAAGAAGAGAGAAATTCAAAACTAAAAAGCAACAGAATGAACTCCGCCAACAAGCTTCACCAATGGATGCTAGGGCTGTTACCCCACCTACTAGACAGTTCATATTAAGGGACCCTATATCAGTTCAAATACCGGAAATGGCAATCAGTGGCACTGCCCCAAGCCCTATTAGGGATGAACAAATCTAAACAACAGCCCCACTTCAACGTCCTGAATGACTCTATCATTGAATCACAGATGGGAGTCTACGATCAGACTACGATTTCCAACACAATCCACACTGAAGAGACGTTTATTGGTGGCCTATCGCAACCTGGAGCTGTTGGTCTAGGTGCAACTGCCTCGGGGTCTTCTCTATAGGAAGCAAGTTTTAGCAATGTACAATCTGAGTATTTTAATGTAAATAATTGTGGTTTTAATACACTAAAAGCCCTGTACACTAATGCAGATTGCCTTACCCAATCAAAAATGGATGAGCTCAAACTAAGTATACAAGAATATTCACCAGACATTATTGGAATCACTGAAGTCTTCCCAAAACACAAATATTTTGACAATATGGAAACCTTCTACCATTTAGAAAATTATGACATGTTCTACGCTAACCTCCAGGAAGGCAGAGGAGTTTTCCTATACGTTAAAAACTATTTGTCAGCAGAGCAGATATTTCTGGAAACTGACTTTAAGGACCCATCCTCTTTCTTATGAATGTTTTCATTGCTCTTAAAGGAACTCATTTTTGATTTTTATTTAAGGAATCTGTATGGTGTCGTATCAGCCTAAAACATACAGACGCGCTTCTGGTTGGATGTATCTACAGAAGCCCTAATGCTACAGAAGAAAACTTTTTGCACTTAAAAACCCTATTAATCAAATGTCGAGATTTAAACTTTACGCACAAGCTCCTAATGGGTGATTTCAACTTTAAAGAAATCAATTGGTGTGAAATGACCACAAATGTTAGTGAAAATCACATCACCAGCCAATTCGTAGAGTGTGTCAGGGACACCTACTTCTTTCAACATATTCTCAATCCAACAAGATATCGGGAAGGCAATGTTCCATCGATTTTAGATCTGATTTTAACCAATGAAGAAGAAATGGCTAATGAAATTAACCTTCATCCAGGTCTAGGAAAAAGTGACCACTTAGTCATCCACTTCCAACTAACATGTTATACGACACAGACAACAGATGTATGTAGTATGGAGAAAGTGAACTTTTTCAAAGGCAACTATAACAATATTAGAAACCAACTTAGTCAACTAAATTGGCAACAAGAATTATATGGTCTGAACCTGCTACAATCCTGGTCCAGGTTTGCAGAAATAAATATCAACTTAATCAAGAACAATGTACCGGCGAACAAACCTCTCCCTGAGGGTAGTAAGCGCATACCATATATCACAAGACCTTGTCAAATAGCGACCAAAGAGAAGAGACAACGCTGGCTAAAATACAAATATTGTAAATCAGACTCCAACTACAACAAATATAAATCTGCAAGAAACAATGTTACATCCAAGATAAGGACTGCAAGATACCAATATGAGAAAAATCTAGCCCTGAAGATAAAAACAGATAGCAAGATCTTCTGGAACTATGTGCGTTCCAAAACCAAAACCAAAACAGGATTATCAAAATTAGAAATGCCCAATGGAAATCTTACTACAAACGACCAGGAGACTGCGAACACACTAAACGATTATTTCTCAAATGTATTTGAGAGTGAAACTGACCAACCCCTCCCTACTTTCAATGACCGAACTTGTACTCAGCCTTTGGAAAATATATCCATTACCGAAAAAAGTGTTACGAAGGTTATAGGAGCCTTAAAACCAGGCAAAAGCCAAGGACCCGACCCCCTCCATCCAAAATATTTGAAAGAAACTGTGGAACAAATAAAAGTCCCTTTAATGACCATCTTACAAAGGTCTCTAGAAGAAAGTAAACTGCCTGAAATTTGGAAACAAGCCAATGTAAGCGCCATCTTTAAGAAGGGTGTGAAAAAAAATCCAGGGAATTACCGACCAATAAGCCTAACATCCGTACCCTGCAAAATAATGGAAAAGCTCATCCGCGATAGCATTGTTGACCATATGACAAGTAATAATCTTTTTTCCAAGTCACAACACGGGTTTATAAAAGGCAGGTCATGTACAACGCAATTAATCGAGTTTCTTGAAGATGTTACACAATCTATTGATAATGGGGACGATGTAGACGTGATCTATCTCGATTTTTGCAAAGCCTTCGATAAGGTACCACACAAAAGGCTATTAAAGAAAATATACGGCTACGGTATAAGGGGTAAGGTCAATAGTTGGATAAAAGAATTCCTGTCCGACAGAAAACAGCGTGTCATTGTAAATGGATCGAAGTCAGTCTGGAAAAACGTTACGAGTGGAATTCCCCAAGGTAGTGTACTAGGGCCAGTCTTGTTCCTAGTCTTCATAAATGACCTACCGGAAGTCATTGATGTGTTCATTAAATTGTTTGCGGACGATGCCAAAATCTATTCTGTTGTACCACCAATTGATACTGAAAGCAATATCCAAAGAAGTTTAAATAGGGCAGTGGACTGGGCGGACATTTGGAAAATGTTGTTCAATACGGATGAATGCCACCATCTACGTATTGGCAAACAAGACAGAGTCACCAACTACTCCATGATATCTAAAGGCCAAACAATTGAACTGGAATCAGTCGAAAACGAGAAAGATCTGGGAGTTATTATAGATCAAAAACTACTCTTTAGAGACCATATAAGCTCAAAAGTAAATACTGCAAATAGGAACCTAGGTATCATCTTTCGGACCTTCACTTTTATTGACGAAGAAATGTTTTTGAACTTATACAAATCTCTGGTTAGACCGCACCTTGAATATGCTACCCCTGTTTGGTCACCGTTATATAAAAAAGACAAAATTACTATTGAAAACGTCCAACGTCGAGCAACCAAATTAGTATCAACCCTAAACAATCTACCATATTCAGAGAGGTTGCACAAACTAGGGCTCCCATCGCTAGAATATAGGAGAGAAAGGGCAGACTTAATTCAAGTATATAAGATACTACATGACATCGATTTAGTAGATAAAGACAAATTATTCAAATTGGCTGAGTACAGAGCAACAAGAGGACACTCATTTAAACTTCAAAAGAAAAGATCAAGGCTGAATCTTCGTGCAAACACGTTCAGTAACCGAGTTGTGAATGAATGGAATCAACTTCCCAATACTGTTGTTAATGCACCCTCCGTGAACGCTTTCAAAAACAGACTGAACAAAATTTGGCATGGGCATCCATACAAGTTTGATCCTGTATGTTACAAAACCGACCACCACACCAGAGAGATTCGTCTATACAGTCGAGATGCATCTATAGAAGTCGATTGAATTGATCAGATGTTTTATTTGATGATGAGTATTTGATGATGAGTATGGTTTTTCATGGATTAACATTCGCCGGGTTCCGAGGAAGCTGTTTGAATATGAGGCCACCAGGCCGCATGTTCAAATATCTTCCGACGGATCCCGCAAATATTAACGCAATGAAATAACCATGGATGATCATTGTTCTTGCATAACATACGATTGCGACAGCAAATTTTGTACAAACTCTTTAAATGCGACCTGCGAACCAACATGGCGGCCAGTTCAGAATGTTGTTTACAATGACGGTGAGACGCAGAAACCATCTGACCTCATCCTAGAACCCTAAAACGCTACTTTCAGAGCGATAACGTTACGCCGCTCAACGTAACGTAAACAAAGCAAGGCCAGTCTTGTGATATCAAAAGCTCAAAACCAATGTTCAAACAGTACGCGAATTTCATGATTTAAACATGGTTTTTGCTGTTTGAGCAGGGCTTTCGGTCCATTTGACAATGGCTTCAAACAGCCATGCGCATAGATATTTAGTCAAGAATGAAGTTTCAGATCGTGCCTTTTTCAAATCAGGAAAATAATTTTATCTAAATTCATAATTATCAAGGCCTTACTCAACATTCAGCAATCGTTCTAAGCCAACAACCAGCCAACAGTCTTATAATACAACCATTGCAGCCTTATCCAACAACCATAAGAAACTTGTCAAACAACCACTAAGTCTTTCAAAAACCTACGAATAAAACCACCGAGTGCCCTTATCCAACATTGATAACTACCTGATCAAAGAACAGCGAATTAACTCATCAAACAACCATGACACGACAAGCTATTCCAGATCAGGTCGATGTCCTTATCCAATACCCATAACAACCTAATCTAAGAAACAGCCAACAATCTTATCCAACATCCATGCCAATCTATAATAGAACCAGCGATATCCAAGAACCGGACCTTACCCATAATTCATAGCATTTTTTGACAAGAACCCGCGCATGACCTCTGATTAATCCCGTAACAAGAACCAACGAATGATCTTATTCAATATCAATAACAAGTTTATAGAAGAACCAGCGAATATCCATATCCAACATCCTTTACAAACAACAACCCTGTCCAACAATCCTATCAACCTTAAACAAGGAACCATCGAATGACCTTATTCAACAACCATAGGAGCTTATATAAGAACCAGCGAATATCCATATTCAACATCATTTACAGGCCACAACAACCCTATCCAGCAACCCTATCAACCTTAAACAAGGAACTAGCGAATGACCTTATCCAACAACCATAACAAACTAATAACGGCAAGAACCGGCGAATGGCCATATTTTACAATGTGTTTGTTTGATTTGAGGTTTAACGTCCCCGTCAACACTGTAAAGGTCATTTTGGAAACGTTGCTTCCAATTTTGTGGGACTTTTACCCGACATTGAGATGAAATGACCTCTCAAGCCATGTCGCCCAATGAAACAAATAGGGTTTATTAGCATGGACGGTCCACCTCGCACCGCGGTTCCTTGACAGGCTTAGATCCTCCAAACGGTTTACCAGTACTAGTGTGCGGGCCGGATTCAGCTCTGCGTGGAAGCAACGTGCAGCCCATATTTTTCTTCAAGCCCCTATGGGCGGGAGCGACCATATTTTACATGCATACCAATTTTCTAAGAAACAGCGAATGACCTTATCCAACAACCATAAGAACCTTATCCAAGAACCGGCGAATGGCCATATTTTAGAAGCATACCGATTTTCTATGAACCAGCGAATGACCTTATCCAACAACCATAAGAACCTTATCCAAGAACCAACGAATTATCTTATCCAATAACCATTACAACCTAATCCCAAGAATCAGCGAATAACCTTAGTCACCAAACATAACAAGTTTTTTTTTTCAAAAATAAGCGAATGACCTTATCCAGCAGCCATAACAATTTTGCTTAGGACCAGCGAATATTTTTAACCAGCATACATAACAACATAACATAGGCTTGTTATTAAAAGAGACATAATATTTTTTTTGGTGTTGACGGTACGTAAAATAAATAGGGATGAAATTTGATCCAGCCGTAAATCTTTTAGATAATCGAAATATTAATATTATTTTACATCTGTAAGTTTTAAAACCTCGTGTTTTGTTTGTTTATATTGGAGCCAATTCAGACCAACTTTGTCCCAATTCTAATACAGATTTTGTGCATGTAACATCTGCGTGTTTGTACTTGCTGATTTTGTTTGCTTGGTTTAAGGAGATGTCGCTTCCAATTTTGTGGGACTTTTACCCGACATTGAGATGAAATGACATCTCAAGCCCTGCCGCCCAATGAAACCAAAAGGGTTATAAGCATGGACGGGCCAACTCGCACCGCTTTGCCTGGGCATGCTTAGATCCTCTAAGCGGTTTACCAGTACTTGTGTGCGGGTCGGTTTCAGCTCTGCGTGGAAGCACCATGCAGCCCATACTCTATATTTCTTCAAGCCCCGATGGTCGTGGGGCCGAGAATTCCACTTGCTGAATGCTGATGCAGCAATTATAGTTTATGATAACATATTTATATATTATTCTGTGAGCCATTTAGGTAGTTTAGTTTAAGATGACCAGTTTCAATAACTCGGTAGCACAAATAGACTTTCAACAATAAAAAGCCTTTGGCAACATTTGCAGGCTAATACAATAATCCCGCAAATAACCTTTTATACCGCAATCAGACATTCTAGTACGCTAATGAAGGGGTCACATAACTGCTCGCTATAATCGGTAGTGACCTATAATACCTTCTACTGAACTAAAATACGTCTAGCGACCGTTTAGGGACCGGACCTACTTTTCAGGTCACTAATTTACAAACGTAAACAATAACATGCAACCTTTTATACACGAGAAAACAACGAAACTGCAAGTTATAATGTGTGCAATATTTATGTAGCCAGATTGCCAGAAATTTCAGCTGAATTCTTACCTTCTTGGGCTTTCCTGATTTGAATGGTCCGTTGGAATGATTGCGCACTACTACTGCGCGTCTCAACCTCGAAAATAAATTCTAAAGCTTAAATAAACTATTTATTCGCAGATTTTCATACAGAATGTAAAGCGCTGAGAAACTTTTATTCGAGCGCCAATGTTGTTTCCTGCGTCTGTGTATCGTGGTGACGTCAGAAACTTTGCACTTGTTGACGTCATGTTATACGCCATGGCACTGAATGTCGTTTAACATGTCACACTCTCTGCTGTCTTTTTTGCTTAAATTTGCTAAATTATTGCAAACCCATTGATTGTTTTGGATTGCGGTGTAAACTAAATACATGGATAGAGTCTTTAATAATAAAATATAAGCGGTTCGCTCCGAAAATTTTATAAGGGCTCGCTAAAGCTCGCTCCTATAAAATTGCCTAAGGCTCACCGATTATATTTTATCATTAAAGGCACTAACCATGCATTTACTATATACAATAACCATAACAAACTTATCCAAGAACCAAGAAATAGCCCAATCAAACAAAACTAACAAACACCAAGTTGCATAATCCAACATGCATACAGTAAACACATGGTTAATAATAAAATATAATCGGTGAGCCTTAGGCAATTTTATAAGGGCGAGCTTTAGCGAGCCCCTATACAACTGTCGCGGAGAACCGATTATATTTTATTATTAAAGACACTAACCATGTATTTACTTTATACCGAAATTCAAAACAATCAAGGGGTTTTGCAATGAATAAACAAATTTAAGCAAAAAAGACAGCATTCGGCGTGGCATGTTATACGACAGTCAATGCCATGGCGCACGCACGCACGCAGTATAACGTGACGTCAAAGAGTGCAAAGTTTCTGACGTCACCGCGCCACAAAGACGTAGGAAACAACATAGACACTCGAATAAAAGTTTCTCAGCGCTTTACATTCTTTATGAAAATCTGCAAATAAATAGTTTATTTTAGCTTTAGAAATTATTTTTGAGGTTGAGACGCAACTGCAGTAGCAGTGCGCAGTTATTCCAATGGGCCGAGTAGATCAGAATTTAGCTGAAATGTCTGAAAATATGTTCAAATAAATATTGAAAAGGTTTGAACTTGCAGTTTTGTTGTTTTCCTCTATATTTAAGGTTGCCGTACGTTTGATTGGATAACGTCAAAAATACGACAATATAACCTGCGATATACTGTCGGAACCCCGATGTCATGATAAAACGTCGCTTTTAATTAGGTAGCACGGTTTTACGCAGCTCACAACGCTTGTCGCTTTGAGCAGAATTTTACAATTTTAACAAAGCAACCGAATATTTGCATTAGAATGGGGATAACTGTATTATAAATTCATGTGCGGAGGTAAATCATCAGTTTTACGATCGCAAATTCCGTTTTTTCGCTCACGTGTCGCCGAAAAATAAAATTTCCGACCGTAAAACTGCCGATTTACTCCCTAAATGACAATTTTGAATATAATTATCAGAACAGAACAGAACAGATCTTTTATTAAATAACGTACATCTCAGGCCACTCGTAGGTGGCATAAGAGAAAACAAATGACATAAATCTATGCAATCAATGACGTCAGTGAACGGCTCCCTGTAAGAAATATGTTGATAAGGATTAATACATGTACTGTCTGTTTCGAAGAACCGGTTGCTGTGCTACTACCTTCATACATGTGGAGTGATCAAAATATCTTAAGAATACTAAGTTAGAATATGAAGCATTAAGGTAATAGGCTGCATATAGTGTAAGATAGCTGTTTTATGTATACAAAGTAACAGCTTACCCAAAAGATTTCATTATCACATCGACGAATTTTGCTACATTGATGAGTGTCTTTAGATTATTTGTAGACAGAAGTTCTTTAAATTTTAACATGTTCGGGCGCCTGTGAAAATAAGGTTTCAAGTACATATGCCTTTCTGCGTTAAAGAGAGTACATTTAAAAATAAAATGGAATTCGTCCCCAATATCTAAATATTCTGTCACAAATTTTTCACCTTATCCAATCAGACGTCGCGTGACATTTTTAAGTAAATTAAAAATGGTTTAACACAGCTCACGGTCCTCCCTGCCGCTTTCTGCAAAACAGCATGTTTTTTTAACGAAACAATTGAAGAAGTGCATAAGAATGGGGATTACTGTATTGAAAATTGTCATTTTGGGAGATAAATCATTGGTTTTACGGTCGCAAGTATTGTATTACAGCTCCACTGACGCGTCACCGTAACACGCGTCGCCGTAAAGGTGGCACTACAGTAAAAAAAATCCCCTTACTCACAATGTAAATTGGGGTATATTCCATGTTCTACCACATTTCAGCAAGCCTAATGCTTCCATTATGAGGCATATAATTTGAGAGGCTGACCATTTACCTTCCAGAAGCAGCTAAAAAATATGGGTGCTGTGCGGCATATTTTGGCCTTTTTGGCAGCCAGTGTCAACAAACCTATACCGCAGCGAATAAATCCAGGCATTTCCAGTGGCCAGTCATAACAATTTTCTGGTTCAATTTAAATCAGCTGCTTTTCACAATAGCAAATACCTACTAATATTTCTTCTAATAAACAATAATACTTCTCAGAAAAATAATGGTTTAGTACCAAAACCAATCAGAAGCAGTAGAATATTCAATTCTGTACTGAAAGCTCTCCCCAAAGCAAGTACAGCTTTCATAAAGACCAATTATTTACTGTAGTGCAACCTATACCAAACCCTAATTTCTTTATGATCCATCAAAAGAATTGCCAAACACAAGTTTAGACCATATCTAATAATATAGTCATGCATATTTAATGTCCAGCGGCAAAGAATCTTTAAACTTTGCGAAAAAGTTATCGCTTCCAGATTCTACGATGAAAGCCGAACAAACCATATTTTGCGAAAAAGCGATAAGTTTACCTCTTTCCAGAATGGAACCCAGAAACCGGCTTGCATCAGTGTTTCTTCTCAGATGTCTTTAGAATACTTTAATCCTAAAATGCACTAAATCATGTCCTATTAGCACCCATGCTAGAAATTTTGGCTGTTCTCACACCTATACCCCCTAATTTCAGTAAAAATTGGCATTTTGAGGATATTTTGGAGACAAAACTTTGATGAAAATGATTATAAATGCCTTAATGCCATGAGAAATGGCTGAATATATCTGTTCAAACCTTATAACATGAACCCAACCAATAAGAACTTACAATGGCTGAGAAAACCCATTGCGATATTGCAGCGGGCTGTTCGGAGAGACAATTTTGAAATTTTGCATTGGCTTGAGACCCTTGCCTAATGCCAAGTAACCTCAGTGTTATATTCAATATGGAGTATATTCTTTTTCTTGTGTTCCTGTTTATACATTTACTGCAAGGCTGCTTTCCAAACAGACCAATGACAACTGATTTACATGGCTTTGAAGTACCCCCCCCCCCCTCCAATTACATGGAACAGAAGCAAAAACTGATAAAATACACCCAGTTAGTCCTAAATTAGCACTAAACTTACAATTTGTACAGTTTCTGTGACAAAATACATGCCAGGAAGATCCATTTTAAGATACAGAATTGGAGGGAACATATGATGTATGAAAATATTATGTAATGAATGAAAAAAGGGCAGTGAAGCTCATTTTTCTACTTTCGGTTTAGGTGGCACAACAGTAAAAAAAATCCCCTTACTCACAATGTAAATTGGGGTATATTCCATGTTCTACCACATTTCAGCAAGCCTAATGCTTCCATTATGAGGCATATAATTTGACAGGCTGACCATTTACCTTCCAGAAGCAGCTAAAAAATATGGGTGCTGTGCGGCATATTTTGGCCTTTTTGGCAGCCAGTGTCAACAAACCCATACCGCAGCGAATAAATCCAGGCATTTCCAGTGGCCAGTCATAACAATTTTCTGGTTCAATTTAAATCAGCTGCTTTTCACAATAGCAAATACCTACTAATATTTCTTCTAATAAACAATAATACTTCTCAGAAAAATAATGGTTTAGTACCAAAACCAATCAGAAGCAGTAGAATATTCAATTCTGTACTGAAAGCTCTCCCCAAAGCAAGTACAGCTTTCATAAAGACCAATTATTTACTGTAGTGCAACCTAAAACGATTTTCCGACCGTAACACCGCCGATTTTTCTCCCGAAATGACCATTTGATACTACTAACGAGTACCAAATAAGTCAAAGGTCAAAATAATGCGTATAGTATTTCGTGTAAGAATAAGGAAATATTGCATGCAATGCGAACTATGTAATTCTTTGCATACGTGCACAAAGACATTGAATACTGTGGCTGGCTAACATGATGACAATGCGTTTTAGTTTGAGATATTCTATTTTCTTACAGATCTGGTGAGAAGGCGAAGGGCAGGCAGTCTCACTTTTACAGGAGGTAAAAATATCAACACTGACCGCACATCGATAAAAATAGCCTATTACATATATGTACATGTACCTAGATTTGCTACAAATCTGGGCCAGTTGTTCAAAGCATCATTAGCTTAACGAGCTCGTTAGTGGTCAAATTGCTGACTGTTCTAGCAAGACCAATATAAAAATTCTTGGTGTTTTTGCTGAAAAAATGTGAGCAGCTTTTGCATCTGCAAAAGCTGCTCAAATTTTTTCCAGCAAAAATATTAGCATATTTGTCATATTTAATGATTAAAGTTTTAACGATACGTTAACTAATGACGTCATTAGTTTTGAACAACTGGCCCCTAGGAATAGCCTTTACCTAGATTTCCTACAAATCAGTTCTAGCAAGATCAATATATATATTTTTTTGTGTTTTTGCTGGAAAAATGTGAGCAGCTTTTGCATCTGCAAAATTTGCTCACATTTTTTTTCAGCAAAAATATTAGCATATTTGCCATATTTAATGATTAAAGTTTTAACGATACGTTAACTAACGACGTCATTAGTTTTGAACAACTGGCCCCTAGGAATAGCCTATTACCTAGATTTCCTACAAATGAGTGATGGTCACCTGGACATCAGCATGAAACGCTACTGCGCTTTTTTACTTTGAGTCGATTGGCATATCAATCGAACCATAAAATATCAAGGACATAGCAGTGAAGATCAACGTATAATTAATATTATCACATATTCAGTACTATATTTAACATGATAACCCATGTTTTGCATGTGTGATAATGCTTGTTTCCATTTCCGGTTATCAGCCCACCCGGTCTGATAACCGGAAACAGTGTATTTTGAACGGACAGCGGTTATCAGCCCACTCATGACGTTATTGTGACGTTACCAATTACATGACGTAACGAGAATAGTTAGGCGTGACGTTACGCGCTTTTTTGCTTGAATCACGCTTTTTATGACATTTTATTTTTCAATTTATGAACGTCAAACACAGTAAGAATAGGATCTGAATATGTGATAAACAAATTATAACATGGGGTTTTCGTTATCGCCCTCTGTATCAACCCTCGACCATTATCTGCCCTCAGGCTAAAGCCTTCGGGCAGATAATGGGGTCTCGGGTTGATACATCGGGCGATAACCAAAATCCCATGTGATAATCTCTAATTATTAGTAGTAGTAATAGGAGGAGGGGGAGGAGGAGTGAGAGAAGGAATATGAGCCAGCGCACGACAAAACATACACTAAGACATGTTCTGCCACCGAAGACTCAGATCAACCTGCGCATCCATATAGTCCAACCAGAGACTTCTCTTGCTGCATGGAGGAGCAATTGGTCCTTACCTATCCTTAGAGCGCACAAAGAAGACTCTGATCAGACTGCGCGGATGCGCAGGCTGATCTGAGTCTTCGATTGGCGCACATGTCTTATTGTAGGTTTTGTCGTGCACTGGCTCATATAATGAAAATCAAATGCCTTTGCGACGCATGCGCATATCCATGTCATGAACGCTGCATCTCTCCGTAACGGAAATGGATACACCTGAATGGACATGCCAGTATTTGTTTGATTTGAGGTTTAACGTCCCAGTCAACACTGTTAAGGCCATTTTGGAGACCTTGCTTCCAATTTTGTGGGACTTTACCCGACATTGAGATGAAATGGAGCGTGGAGCGTGATAGATCAGTGGTTAGTGCACTTGCCTCTGACGCTAGATGTCCCGTGTTCGATCCCCGGCAGCGGCGATAAAATTTCGGTGTCCGAACACGGTCCATTGGCAGCATTTTCAAGGATGAATGTCATACAGTGCACCGTCCTTCGGATATGGACTTTAACTGGAGGCCCCCCTGTGCAAGGAGAACCATCCCCTGTGCAGATCAAAGATCCCTACCGTAATTACATGATTACTGTGTAGGCTTGCAAACCTGGAGTGTATGTAATGTACACCTGCGGTAATGGCCAAATGTGACCGACGCAGTATCAGTAGAAAGAAAGAAAGAAATCACACCTCAAGCCCTGCCGCGCAATGAAACCAATAGGGTTTATAAGCATGGACGGGCCGATTCGCACCCCTTTGCCTGGGCAGGCTTAGATCCTCTAAGCGGCCCACCAGTAATCGTGTGCGGGTCGGTGTCAGCTCTGCGTGGAAGCATCATGCAGACCATCTATTTCTTCAAGCCCTGATGGGCGGGGACAAGCCAGTATAGAATCCGATTCCAAATCCTGTTGTTCATATACTGTTGTCTCTCGTTATTTCAAACTCTGAAATTTCAAACTACGACTTGGGATCATTGAGTTCATTTAGAATCATTTTGAAAATAGAGTTCTGCTTAAGCCGGTGCTAGAGGTCGTGGTGGGTGTTGCACATTTCATTACTGGTCATGAACAGACTCGATACAACCGAGTCTGCTATTTTCATTTATTTGGTGTATTCTTTGCTTCCAGAGGATCTTACTATTCAGAACGTATTGAGAAAGATACATTTTAGGGTATATGTTGTTTTAATGTTGGTAATATACTCATTAGATTTTAACTTTTGCCTCAAACTATTTACCTGAACATCACGAAAACAAGCCTATATAATTTTGACCCCCTTGAACCCCACTTTTATATAGTAAAACTTGGGTTTACAGGGGTAAACCAATTCTTTCTTATTTCTGCTCTAAAATATAGGTTGTGGGTACTCGTTAGAACCGCCTCGACGAGGCGGTCCTAACGTATACCCACAATCTATACTTTGAGCAGAAATAAGCAAAATATCACAATTTTTCACCTTAAATTTACGTTTTTCTGGCGGTAAATTTTCCAATATATTTGAATAGGCGTGTTTTAGTGATGACAAAAGTTTCAAGTCTCACAGAGTTTGAGTTAACGAGAATCGACGGTATTTTATATCATAACGAAAACACATCCGTGCGATAAAGTGCATTTTTCACATCTCCAAAATGGCTACTTTTCTGATGAAAATTCTTGATATTTTTATAATTAATGTTCAAATCATAGGTTGAGGGTGCTCGTTAGAACCGCCTCAGTGAGGCGGTTCTAATGAGTACCCACAACCTATGTATTGGAGCAGACATAAGAAAAATAATGTGTACCCCCAGCCCCGTAAACCCCATTTTTCTCTATATAAAGCGGGTTTTAGGGGGGTCATCATTTCACGGACTTATTCACGTGATGACAATTTATTTCAGGGGCCGTCACCGCCGGTCTAAAAGCTATGAAAAAGCTACTTAAAGGGTCGAATGAAGTACAAGACTCAGGCATGGAGTTCAGAGATTTTGTGAAGTACGGGGACTACCGCCTAGCGCAGAAGGATTTTTATTCTGTTCAGCCGACCAATATAAGAGAAAGTATACTTCCCCAGATAATGGTCTGTATTATAGAGAGGATCTTACATGATTGAATTTATTAAACGAGTTGCGGAAAAGGGATAAAATACTAGGCTGTGCCGAGCATTTTATGCCTTTTCCTCAACGAGTTTATTAATAGAGGATCTTACATGAGTGCTCATGTATAATTGAATTTATTAAACGAGTTGAGGAAAAGGGATAAAATGCGAGGTTTTGCCGGACATTTCATCCCTTTTCCTCCACGAATTTAATAATAGAGGGTCTTACATGAGTGCTCATGTATAATTGAATTTATTAAACGAGTTGAGGAAAAAGGATAAAGTGCGAGGCTATGCCGAGCATTTTATGCCTTTTCATTAACGAGTTTAATAATAGAGGGTCTTACATGAGTGCTCATGTATTATTAAATTTATTAAACGAGTTGAGGCAAAGGAATAAAATGCGAGGCTATGTCGAGCATTTTATGCCTTTTCATTAACGAGTTTAATAATAGAGGAGCATACATGAGTGCTCATGGATAATTGACTTTATTAAACGAGTTGAGGAAAAGAGATAAAGTACGAGGCTTTGCCGAGCATTTTATCCATTTTCCTCAACGAGTGTAATAAATTCAATAATACATGAGCACGAATGCAAGATTCTACTTATCATATGACATTTATAAGGCATTTTATTTACGTTTGTTTACAAAATGATCAATATTCCGCCATTATTAAACGCGACGTCGATAATGACGTCGTACATGTAACGTTACGGGACGCATCTAGCTAATTTGAATCCACAAGGGGATTATCGAATTTATTACATAGAGGTTATTATATGGTGAAGGTGTGCCTCTAAGTCATATTGGCACCGGTATGTCATATTGGCCCGAGGGCTTTAGCCCGAGGGCCAATATGATTTCCGGTGCCAATATGACTTAGAGGCACACCTTCACCATATCATAACCTCTTTATTACATCATTTATATAGCATAGTTATATTGCAACGTGAAGAAATGAAGTCAAAGAGAATATTTACTTTTTAAAGGCTGATGCCGGGAACGTTTCATCGAGTGTGTTGAGGATACACGCGAGATCAAATATTATCGGTATCCGCCGAAAAAAAAAAAAAAAAAAAAGAAATTCCTTTTAAATTATACAACTTATTAGTAGGCCTACACTAACCATGCTCACGGTAATACAGTTACATAGTAGTGTGCAGCAAATTACGTCACAAGTGACGTCGCATCTGTAAGTTACAAAACAAAAACAAATCGCCATTTTAAATACAGAATTTCTGCAGTTCCAAGAATGCTTTTTAAGGTATTTTACAGAATGTTTTGTGCTTATTTGAAGACCATTTTAATTTTAAAGGCTCTTCGTGTCATTCATCAAGCTACTGCATAATCAATTGCGTGTGTAGCAGTCGGTCGCGGTGGTTGTTTACGTTAAAATACAAGACAATGTTTGGGGCCATATTTCCCTCCCACAGATTTCTTCCGCACAATTTCCAGCTCTTCATAAGTGTAAGGGTCAGTTCGTTTAAGGTTGTTGGCAAGACCTTATTGTTTCAAATGTTGGAACATCCCTGCTGTGCTTGAGGGCATCGTCCTTCACAATGCTTCCCAATCGTGAGTGAACTTATTTTAAAAAGTATTTTGTTTTTCATTTTTCATGCTTGCCACGAAATACCAGACTTTTCTCAAAATCTATTGTAATCACTGTCTTCTATCGCTCTGTCTAGGTCCAGAAGTCGGGTTGACATGGCTTCAAGTGATTTTTCTGCGGCCATTTTGAAACTTATGGAGTACGGAATTAACGTTCTGTTGCTATAGTAACAGAGTGGAGCAGTGCCAATATGGAAAGGCAATGCCAAAAATCCATATTATATGGATTTTTGGCCCCGTCACGTGACTGTGCCATCAAAATAGCGAAAAAATGAGCCTGTATTGAAAGATTCTAATGAAATTTTCCTATAGTAGGTATGTAATAAATGGCGTTATAACACTCTCAGACCCGACGTCATATGATTAAATGTTATTAATCAAGTAATTTAGTATTGGCCCAGGCATCACGTGAACAAGTCCGTGAAATGAAGACCCCCCCCCCCTTATACCCCGATGCTTATAGAGAAAACGGGGGTTTACGGGGGTATACATTATTTTTCTTATTTCGGTTCCAACGAGCCCCCACAACCTATGTTTGCAGGAAAAATCAGAAAAATGTCATGGATTTTCATCAGAAAAGTAGCCTTTTTGGAGATGTGAAAAACTGCACTATGTCGAACGGGTGTGTTATCGTTATGAACAGCCACGAGAATTGTAAACTGTTTTCTCTAATAAGATTGACTTTTTACAATTTAAGAAATTTTCGATAAGCTCTAAGTCACAGTCCAATTCTGTCACCATTACGATAACACGCCCGTATGGCATAGTACATTTTTTCACATCTCCAAAATGGCTACTTTTCTGACGAAAATCTGTGATATTTTCCTTATTTATACTTTAAACATAGGTTGTGGGTACTCGTTAGAACCGCCTCATTGAGGCGGTTCTAACGAGTACCCACAACCTATATCTTGGTGCAGAAATAAGGAAAATAATGTTTACCCCCCTAAACCCCAGTTTTCCCTATATAAAGTGGGGTTTAGGGGGTCTTTATTTCACGGACTTGTTCACGTGATGACTCACACTACCGAAATGGAAACAAATGACTAGTGTATTTGAGACGATATCTATAATGTTTAAATCCCGCGCAGCCATCAAGGGACGTTGAACAAATCGTTAGAGTGTAGACAGACAAAAACATGATATACATGTTCTTGGTTTTAGCCGGCAAACCATTAGTAAAGACAATACAGATCATACGCCTTTGATTCAAAAATAAAATACTACACTAGTCTTTGAGATTTTTCGCTTCACTCTTGGATGTGCACACTGCAAACATGCAGGATGTTTGAATAACCCACATAATTATCCGTCAGTCAAGCACAGTACAGAAGACAAATCGTCAAAACCACACCGTCAATGGGGAATAGTGGAAACGGAAAATATATCACACATGTTGGAAATTGTAGAAATCCCCTCGGATTAACTCTCTTTATCATATGACGTCGCGTCTGAGAGTGTAATAACGCCATGTATTATTTTCGATAATCCACTAGTGGATTAAATATGCAAATTAGCTAGATACGTTCCGTAACGTTACATGTACGACGTCCTTAACGACGTCGCGTTTACTAATGGCGGAATATTGATATTTTCGTAAACAATTGTGAATAAAATGCGTTTTAATGTCATATGATAAATAGAATCTTGCATTCGTGCTCATGTATTATTGAATTTATTAAACTCGTTGTGGAAAAGGGATAAACTGCTCGGCAAAGCCTCGCATTTTATCTCTTTTCCTCAACTCGTTTAATAAATTCAATAATACATGAATACTCATGTAAGATCCTCTATATCTTGGGATATGAAACCTTTTTGGGCAGTTCGCGGAGCTTCTCTCACTGGATATGTTAATAATAATAAAAAAATAATAATAATAAAAAGATACCAACGAAAATCGCGGCAAAAAGATAAAATATCGACTTCAAGAAAATATTGATCGCTCCATAGAATCGCTTACATATAGGAACCATTCTGGCCCCCGCCCATCGGGGCTTGAAGAAATAGATGGGCTGCATGATGCTTCCACGCAGAGCTGAAACCGACCCGCACACGAGTTCTGGTAAACAGCTTAGAGGATCTAAGCCTGCCCAAGCAAAGCGGTGCGAGTCGGCCCGACATGTTTATAAACCCTATTGGTTTCATTGGGCGACAGGGCTTGAGATGTCATTTCATCTCAATGTCGGGTAAAAGTCCCACAAAATTGGAAGCGGCGTCTCCAAAATGACCGTTACAGTGTTGACGGGGACGTTAAACCTCAATTCAAACAAATATCAGTTGCAGGATTTGGAGGCTCACATATCCATTGACGGTTAGTCCTAGCACCAGGTCATTGTGATGACTCAAGAACATCTTTTTTTAATAACTTTTCGATGTTTGGTTAAGTAAACGTCTGTTGTGTGTACTCATTAGAATCGCCTTATTAGGGCGATTCTAATGAATACACACAACATACCCTTTCCGAATAAAACAAGAAATCCCTCAAGTACCTCAAATGCACGGTGAACGTTGAGAGATCGAAATAACTCGCTATGGGCTCAAAAGACATCACGCAAACACGCCTATATACTTTTGACCCCCTTGAACCCCACATTTATGTGGTAAAACTGGGGTTTGCAGGGGTAAACTTTACTTTTCTTATTTCTGCTCTAAAATATAGATTGTGGGTACTCGTGAGAACCGCCTCGAATCGCCTCGACGAGGCGGTTCTAACGTGTACCTACAATCTAACTTTTGAGCAGAAATAAGAAAAATATCAGGGTTTTTCATCTTAATATTTTCGATTTTCGGCGGTAAAGTTTACAATCTGTTTTTTTTTTTTTTTGTTTGTTTTGATTTGAGGTTTAACGTCCCCGTCAACACTGTAAAGGTCAGTTTGGAGACGTTGCTTCCAATTTTGTGGGACTTTTACCCGACATTGAGATGAAATGACATCTCAAGCCCTGCCGCCCAATGAAACAAATACGGTTTATAAGCATGGACGGGCCGACTCGCATCGCTTTGCCTGGGCAGGCTTAGATCCTCTAAGCTGTTTACCAGTACTCGTGTGCGGGTCGGTTTCAGCGGGGGCCGAACAATCTGTTTGTAGAGGCGTGTTTTTCTACTGATGTACGAATTATCCATGGTAAACGAGCCATCAACGTTTGATTCACTGAAGTTCTCCTGTATTTATTCTTCAAGGTGGAGACGAAGTCGGGTGATATCGGTGACAGAACATTATTCCTGATAAATCGTAACGAAGATGGAAACCCCGTGATTGAAATTATGAAATTCAAGGAAACCGGATTGTCAAGGGAATTTTCAGGAGCACGTATTAACAGAATTATTTATCTTAAGAAGAAACCCAAAACACGAGGGAAGGCCAAAACATAAAAATGATATATACATCCCAGCAGGCACATGTCGTTAGGGCAACGTCAAATCAACGTGGGTGCACGACGTTGCACCGACGTAGATGTGATATTGCATTGACGTCATGACGTTGCACCGACGCAAATGTGACGTTGCATAAACGTCATGGCGTTGCAGCGACGTTGATGTGACGTCATAGTTACGTTATGAGCCTGCTGGGTTACGACATATGAAGTAATGGGCGCAAATGATGTAATCAGAGCACACGGGTACTTTCTAGAGAAGTAGTCGAACTTCGATAACTCGAATACCTTCAGGAAATATGTTCGAAATATGAGTAGTTCGAAATATGAGTAGTTCGAAATATGAGTAGTTCGAAACATGAGTAGTTCGAAATATGAGTAGTTCGAGTTATTGAGGGTAACTGAAACTGCTTGCTGAGACATAATAGATATGACATAAGGATATATTTTCGACTTTTAACAAAATAAAAGTATGATGTGTGTACTCATTAGAATCGCCTCAATGAGGCCATTCTAATGAGTACACACATCATACTTTTTAAAGTAAAAGTATGCTTACATCATACTTTTTAAAGTTAAAATGATAATGTGTGAACTGTTTTGAGATTCTTGACAATGCAATTTATCGAAGTCTGACTGACTGTTGTTTTTAAGGTAACCGGGCGCCAAGGGCACATAGGGGCTACCCCTAATTTATCGAAGTATAAAACTTTTATTTCAACCAATTAAATCGCTCGAAAGGGTCATAATGATATAGAATTGGATTTATATATGACATACAACGAGACACAACTGGCCCACGCCCATAGGGGTTTGGAGAAATATATGGGCTGCATTATGCTTCCACACAGATCTGAATCCGGCCCGCACACTAGTACTGGTAAACCGCTTAGAGGATTATTAGAGGATCTAAGCCTGTCCAGGAACCACGGTGCGAGACGGACCGTCCGTGCTTATAAACCCTTTTGGTTTCATTGGGCGACAGGTCTTGAGATGTCATTTCATCTCAGTGTCGGGTAAAAGTCCCACAAAATTGGAAGCAACGTCTCCAAAATGACCTTTAGTGTTGACGGGGACGTTAAACCTCAAATCAAACAATCAAACAAAACGAGAGACAACACTTAAATTTATAAACAGATTTGGCGAGGTCATCACGAAAACATGCCTATATAATTTTGACCCCCTCGAACCCCACTTTTATACAGTAAAACTGGGGTTTACAGGGGTAAACCTTATTTTTCTTATTTCTGCTCTAAAATATAGATTGTGGGTACTCGTTAGAACCGCCTCGATGAGGCGGTTCTAACGAGTACCAACGATCTATATTTTGAGCAGACATAGGAAAAGTATCACAATTTTTCATCTTAAAATTTCCATTTTTACAGCGATAAATGTTACAATGTATTTGTATAGGCGTGTTTTCGTAATGTTTGAAATCGTAAAAGGAAATTTACATCTTCTTCTTAGTGATTTGTTTGTGATTGCAAAGACAAACTCTGAATGAGATGAGCTGTTTGATTTTGTTTGTTTGATTTGAGGTTTAACGTCCCCGTCAACACTGTATAGGTCATTTTGGAGACGTTACTTCAAATTTTGTGGGACTTTTATCTGACATTGAGATGAAATGACATCTCAAGCCCTGTCGCCAAATGAAACCAGTACGTTTTATAAGCATGGACGGTCCGCTTTGCCTGGGCAGGCTTAGATCCTGTAAGCGGTTTACCAGTACTCGTGTGCAGTCGGTTTCAGCTCTGCGCGGAAGCATCATGCAGCCCATCTATTTCATCAAGCCCCGATTGGCGGGGGCCGTCTTAGTTATTTGTTTGTGATCGCACAGACAAACCCTGAATGAGATGAGCTGTAAAGCACTCAAACAATCAGTCTCAAACCAAAGACATGCTGTAGATGGAATAAATTTGTATCAGTTTGCAGGCTGCAGAAATATGGCTACATCATGATGTCCGTGTAATAAAAACCCCTCTAATCCCAACTAGGCGGTTCTAACGAGCACTCAAAACCTATTTGCTGGAGTATAAATAAGGAAATATCTCATTTTTTATCGGAAAAGTACCCATTGTGGAGATGGAAGGCACTATTTACACGGATGTGTTATAGTGGTACGACAGACGACAGGAGCTGCTGTCCCATTATTTCCTTTGCAGTCTTCGGTTCAGCTGAACTTAAGCGAGATTTTGAAACATCTTTATATTGGCTTTTCGATTCAGATTTCAAGACATTCTTTGCAGGACATAGGCAACCATTGCTGAACGGGATCAGACGCCGCAACATGCAACATGCGGTGTATGATCCAGGTCTACACTTTTTCCTAACGGGATGTTCCGTCAAAAATAGAATATAAGCCGTGAAAGTAGACACGGCAACCTTTAAGAGGAATGGGAACACCTAGCTGATTTTCCGCCATTTATCGAAGGGAGAAAACTTTCGGAACTTCCTGTTCGCTTTTCTACAAACCCTGTTCCACTGAGAAAGGGGTCTACTCTTATAAGAAAGAATTTGCTCCTGAGGAGCATCAGGAGCAAATCCTTTCCTTTAAGAGTTGACCCCTAATGACATGGGAGACAAAAATACTTTTGCAGGAGTTGCTTCCCCTCAAGGTGTTCCCATTCCCCTTAAATGACAAATGCCGATATTCAACACAACAATGGAAGAGTCCAAACGTATACGATAATTGTTCAGTTCATGCTTCTTTGAAAGGAAAATAGATCACTGTTGCTTAACCCATTCAGTACCAGAAACCCCTAAAAGGGTACCTTGGCAAACAGTGCGGGCACAGATCAGACGCCGCGTACGCGGCGTCTGATCAGGGCCTACACTGTTCACTAACAGTTCAGTCATTTTTTTTTAAATAAATTTTTTGAAGAAAACACAACCTGACACCCCTAAATTTTGAAATGAACTCCTGCTATATTATATAAGGAAGATTCCATTTGGTACAAAAAGTGTTAACTGGTGCATTGAAGAGTAGCTACAATCGATGCTTATTTTTAGCACTATTATAACGTCTCATGGGATTAGCCCCCGCCCATCGGGGCTTGAAGAAATAGATGGGCTGCATGATGCTTCCTGGCAGAGCTGAAACCGACCAGCACACGAGTACTGGTATACTTCTTAGAGGATCTAAGCCTGTCCAGGCAATACGGTGCGAGTCGGCCCGCTCATGCTTATAAATCCCATTGGCTTCATTGGGCGGCAGGACTTGAGATGTCATTTCATCTCAATGTCGGGTAAAAGTCCCACAAAATTGGAAGCAACGTCTCCAAAATGACCTTTACAATGTTGACGTGGACGGAAAGAAGGATAATGTGTTAATTTACGGGTTAAGGGATAAGGGAAAATATTTAAGTCACTGATGAGCCCAACTGGCCAACACGAGTTAGTCTGGCCAAGAAAACTTGAACAATTCATTTCTTCTTCAGTCAGATGGTGCATTCTATGCCTCCAAAGGTTTACATATCTATAAAATATATTTACGGTCGCATCTCGATAACGATTCCGTGAAATGAACACTCCCTAAACCCCACTTTATATTGGAAAACTGCGGTTTACGGGGACACACATTATCTGTCATATTTTTGCTTAAAAAAACACATTGATTGTGGGTATTCGTTAGAATCGCCTCATTGAGGCGGTTCTAACGAGCACCCACAATTTATGTTGAAAGCAGAAATAAGAAAGACGTTATCATTTTACCTAAAATTTGTCATTCCTGACACCATGTTAGACGCCATTGTTTTCACACGGACCACATGTTTTCCTAATGGGAAATAATTTTTCGGCGACATGCTAACGCGTTGTAAATTGGCAACGGGTAACGCCGACGATCACCTGTCCAAATGTTAGTGTTCATTGCTCTCCTGTCTAATACATTAATACATGAAGGATCTTACATGAGTGTCCAGGTATTATTGGATTTATTAAACAAGTTGAGGAAAATGGATAAAATGCGAGGCTTAGCCGAACATTTTATCCCTTTTCCTCAACAAGTTTAATAAATTCAATAATACATGAGCACTAATGCAAAATTCTATTTTTCATATGACATTTAAGACGCATTTTATTAAAATAATGTCACTATTTTCCGCCTTCGTAAACGCGACGTCGTTAAGGACGTCGTATCTGTAACGTTACGGGGCGTATCTAAGTAATTTGCATATTTAATCCACCAGTGGATCATCGAATTTAGTACATGGCCTTAAGGGCCTCCCTGGCCTAGTGGTTAAGAGCGCTGACTCTTGATCATTAGGTCTCTCACCGCTGTGGTTCGAGCCTCGCTCTGGTCACTTGTGAGACGCCAAATTCTGCAACGGAAGGTCATGTGGTGTTTCTCCGATTACTCCGGTTTTCGCCCACCTCTTTTTAACGATCGGCTCGATATGAGTGAAATAATCTTGAAAGGGCCGTAAACCCCCCCCCCCCCAAAAAAAAAAAGTACATGGCCGTATTACACTCTCAGACTCGACGTCATATGATAAGTGTTTTGGTTTAAAAACTGCAGCTGGCTTAGTCACATGAAACCGAATGCCAGTCAAGAAAAAATGACGTTTCATGATGACGTCGGGTGTCCGACACTGTAGTGCAGAGTATGCCATCGCAAATGTATGATGTTATCCAATCACACATTAGCTAGCATGTGTATCTCCGTCGTTGAACCTATTTTATCAGTTACCCCCTATACATATTGCATTGTAACACATTGACCTGATAAAGATATGCTATCTCAGATCAAGTGAGCTTTATCACGTCAACGTGACATTGCACTTTTATAAATGAACAGAACTACTGGAAAAAGGACAAAAGTGTTATTGTTACTGATACAAATATAAACAAGAAATATCTTTAAAAAAGATATGCGGCGTAGATTTAATTGGAAGGTTGTTTAGAAACCAGTGCTTCAGCTGAAGTGCACGACCCGCCGGATGCTTTTAGCTTTATGAGTGTTACCATATATGGGTATGGTGGCCATTTTGGTCATGTGACCTGGACCTAAAACGGTTCCCCCAATAAATGCGCCTTATCGTAAGGAGCAAAAATATATCTTATACTTTAGTACTGTTTTCTGAATCGTTTGCAGGAAAAAATAAATTCTCACTTTTCCAATACAAAAGCATATGTGTCAAAGTTTGACCTAGGCACAAAGAAGGTCAAGGTCAACCCAGGGTCACCATTTTAGCAATTTATGATGGGCCTACGTCCCAGATGCTATTTATCAAGTTTCGTGGAAATCTGCCCAGTGGTTCTGGAGAAGACTATTATGAAGGGTTTTTACTATATATGGCTTGGCGGCCATTTTGGTCATGTGACCTGGACCCCATGAGCAAATTTCGGTTTCCCCCATCCCATAGAGGCTCCATATGAAATTTGACCTTAATCGGCCCAACGGTTTCCGAGGAGAAGCAGTTCGAGAATTTTCACATTTTTCGCCTCGGCGAGGCTATACTAAATGGAATGTCATATTTCGCAAGTTCATTGGTTAGATCTCATTGATATCTATCAGTATGCCAAAAATTGTTTAAATATTCCAAGCGGTTAAGTCACTATCACCAATTTTCACAAACGGGTTACGGACGGACAGACAGACAGACAGACCGTATATGGCTTGGTGGCCATTTTGGTCATGTGACCTGGACCCCATGAGCAAATTTTGGTTTCCCCCATCCCATAGAGCCTCCATATGAAATTTGACTTCAATTGACCCAACGGTTTCCGAGGAGAAGCAGTTCGAAAATTTTCACATTTTTCGCCTCGGCGAGGCTATACTAAATGGAATGTAATATTTCGCAAGTTCATTGGTTAGATCTCATTGATATCTATCAGTATGCCAAAAATTGTTTAAATATTCCAAGCGGTTAAGTCACTATCACCAATTTTCACAAACGGGTTACGGACGGACAGACAGACTGACAGAATGACACGGTGATTTTAGGGCACTCTTAGAAAATCAACCGACTTCAGTCGGTCGCTTTTTTTGCGGGTCGTGCAATATGAGCTACAATAGTGACAGCAACAATTGTCTAGCTATGAAATGGTTTACTGTATTCAAACAATTCAGATGTCACGCGAGGAAAAATAGCTTTGCAGAGGGCGGTGTCCCGCTTGTTTGAGCTAAGGTCAATGTAAAAGGTCAAGGTTAAAAACATGACCTCATTTCAAGAGCATATGATCTCAAGTATATGCACAACAAATAAGAAAACGTTATCATTTACTGTTTTTGAACACAAATTCTAGGGTTAACATTTAGGGTTGTCGCTATGGTGAACGTAAACGCATAGACGGACGAACAAACGGACGAGCAGACAAACGGACGGAAACTTGATCTTATTTGCACCTAACTAAAACTCAAATTACACTTATTCCTTTTCAGAAATTATATAACATTAATGATATTCGAAAATGTCCATTTTGTGTTAAAATGGAGGAGCTAAAGTATGCTGAAGACAAATGATACACTGCAACTTTTATTTAGCATATATTGTAAATTAAACATCTGTCAATTTGTAATGCGATTATTACATGTTTTGTCATGCTATATCTCTTTATTGGTTTCATTGGACAACAGGGCTTGAGGTGTCTTTCATCTCAATGTCGGGTAAAAGTCCCACAAACTTGGAACGTCTCCAAAATGACCTACACAGTGTTGATGGGGACGTTATACCTCAAATCAAACAAACAATTCCTTTCGCAGAAAATTCTTCCTTTCGCGTAATGGTTCCTATCGCTATATAGACCAACCACGTGAAATTAGGTAAAAATAGCTATTCACCGCAGCAGTTACAGAATTCACTAGAATCCCAATTATACATATGACGTATGGTCATCAAAGGACAAGACGGTGAGCCAGCCGAAACTGTATATATTTTTCATTCATGTCTCACATAAAAAATGAAACATCTCCTAGGTTAAAACTTCGGTAAACTGTCGTAGATTTATTTATGCAAATCATTGACCAATGAAATGGTCATCTCCTTGGACATGTGGTTTTATTGACCAATTGAGTAACGAAAAAATGTAGGACAAAAGCAAAACCATAACGGCTACGCCGTAAAAATAGTACGTGAAAAAAAAATATCATAGGCAAAAGATGGTCAGCTGATACTAAATATATCGACCGCCAGAATGCTGAGACGCACTGAGGACCATCAAATAACGGATCATAAATGACCAATGTAAGAGTGTACAAGGGGATAACTGATAAATAGAGTACTAGATTCGTGTCAATTGACATCAAGGTTATCAGGCTCGGCTTCGAGAACGCATGCAGAATCGCTCGGCAAGCCTCGCGATTCTACAAGCGTCTTCGAAGCCTTGCCTGATAAACTTGATATCAAAAGACACGAACCTAGTATTCTCTATATGTTGAATCATGTGTAGTATTGTGCATGTTATCAGTGACGTTGGTGGAATGTGGTAATGGAAAATCGCAGTTAAACTCCGCCTTTGTATCACGAGAGGGCGCAACTGGAAACAACGGTCCCGACCAATTACATTACGAAACCACACCCGTGTGACATAGTGCAGTTTTTCACATCTCCTAAATGGCCACTTTTCTGATGAAAACCCATGATATTTTTCTTATGAATACTGCAATCATAGGTTGTGGGTGCTCGTTAGAACCGCCTCAATGAGGCGGTTCTAACGAGTACCGACAACTTATGTCTTGGAGCAAAAATACGAAAAATAATGTATACCCCCTTAAACCCCAGTTTTCCCTACATAAAGTGGGGTTTAGGGGTGTTCATTTCACGAACTTGTTCACGTGATGCCCGTATTGTTATTGGCGTTTGCCATTTAAGGTTATTTTTGTTTAATAAAAAGTTAAAATATTTCTTAACACCAATTCGCTTTTTATATATTTTTAAATAAAAGGTGGCCAAAGTAATATATTTTAATACTTTATTTTATTTCAGTCAAGCTAAATGTCTTGAATATAACCTTAAACGCGTTAAAAGTAGGTATTTTCTGAACATATACAAAATATAAGTGAAGTCGATACAATTAACCCACATCTACCATCAGAGACTCCAAAAAGGAACGAAACACAAACATTAAATAACTAGACCCCAATGGAAACATAAATAGCGGAAAGCCTAAAGGACAGATACTTTCCCACAAAATGGCCACTTGGCTAACCCCACAGAACGATATAAGCAACACAGATACTCAAAGACAAACCGTAACAAAAATAAACCGCGACAGAATCGCCCTGGAACGGCCAGTGAAAATTAATTGCGCTGGTGGTGATGGGGTGGGGGGGGGGGCAAGGTTTTAATCGAGTTTACGCGGCCACAATCCCCGCCCTTGATTCCGTCGCGATTTAGACAAATAATTTGTTCAGTCCGCATGAAGGTTTCATGCGGACTGAACAAATTATCGGTTCCATAAACTACGCAAAGCCTTTCCAAAATTTTATAGACGTCATTCTGATTTAATTTCATAATTCTATATTGGACTTAAATCTCGTCTGCAACAAGGTCTATTGGAATCCAAATATTATGGTGACTAAGTATATAAATTCAGAAAAATATATGTACATGTAACAGGTGAAAAAAATACTAATCACCTTTACCCGGCCGGGGATCGAACCCAGTCCGCCGGTGTGACAGGCCAACACTCTACCGCGTCGCTATAAAAGCCGGCTTGTACCGCAAGGCAGTACAAGTGTGCTATATACCTATACCCTATGCCATTCTCCCTCTCCATATTGAAATTCGTCCTCGAATTTCTGGGAGTCCGAGAATCACGTGAAATGATACTCAAGCAGTTCTAATGCACAAGTGGGTTATTCACGTTGGGCGCCAAATGTAACAGGTGCAAAATACTAATCACCTTTACCCGGCCGGGGATCGAACCCAGTCCGCCGGTGTGACAGACCAACAATCTACCGCGTCGCTATAAAAGCCGGCTTGTACCGCAAGGCAGTACAAGTGTGCTATATACCTATATCCTATAAAATGTGTAGCAGATAAATAGGAAAAAGTATGAATAAATAATTAATTTGCCCGCAGTGTGTTATGGTTTATTATGGTTCTTTTAGCTGTACAGAATTATTTATTTATACTTTTTCCTATTTATCTGCTACACATTTTAGCTTTAGTTAATGCATAATTATTATTCTATTCTCATTTTTATCATTATTGTTTATTTAATTATTTATTTATTTATCTATCCTCTTTTGTTGGCATTTTAATATTTATTAATTTCTTTAATTTTTTTCTATTTACTTGTGTTCATTTATTTATTTATTTATTTATTTATTTATTTATTTATCTGAGTGTTTTCTATAATGTAAGTTCATAACATGGTTGTGAGTTTGCCTGGTCCTCTTGTGATGCTGTGGGCTGCTGGTGATGGTGCTTTCCCGAGTTTTCGCGGGAGATGACGTCGTGTCTTCTGACGTTACGCCAACTTGTCTGCATCTTTAAGGAAGTGACACGACGTCGTCCCTGGCTACGGCAGATCATCATTACTTTCTTCCTGTCAGCATCACAAGATGGATGTCACTTAGTTGTTCGATGAATTAATAGATTCCTGACATGGCCAACTATATCTGACATTAGCCCGATGACTTTCAACCGTGACAGTCGCACAGAAAGTCAATATTGGGTTGTCTCCCTTTGACTGAGGCCTACGATAGATACCTATTCGTGTACCTGTCGTGTAATCATTATTGTGTTTTAATCCGGCCGTGTGTGAAAATGACCCCGGGGGATATTGAACGATAGATACGTCTAGTTAATTTTGATCTGCGTGTTTTGGTACTTTAAGCGAGAAAAAGTATCGTTTTGTCAAACCGTTAAAATTGAGCCTTTTTGTACTTAAAATATTATCGGTTCTCATAAATCCATTTTTTTCTGGAATGTGATATTCCACATTATTTAAAAAAAAAAAAAAAAAAAAAAAAACATTTATAGTTAATGGACGTCAGATTGCATTATTTAAAATTAAATTGTTTAGTAAAGCAACATGTTCATAAGTCCATGTAATAAAACCCCCTGTAAACCCCACTTTACATTACAGAAGAGAGAGGTTTAGAGGGGTTACAATGTGTATTGTCCGCACCAAGACATTGTATTTTTCATCATAAAAATAATGTGCTTTTTTTTTTAGATATAAATTAACATTTCGAAGATAAGAAAGAAAACATTGTCACAAGGATATGTTTTCTTAATGGGTTGACAGTTTTGTTTGATTAGAGGTTTAACGTCCCCGTCAACACTGTATAGGTCATTTTGCGGACGTTGCTTCCAATTTTGAGGGACTTTTACCCGGCACTGAGAAAACATCTCAAGCCCTGCCACCCAATGAAACCAGTAGGGTTTATCTGCATGGACGGTCCAACTCGCACCACTTTTCATGGGCAGGCTTAGAGCCCCCATGCAGTTTACTAGTACTTATGTGCTGTGCAGTCAGTTTCAGCTCTGCTTGGAAGCATCATGCAGCCCAATCTATTTCTTCAAGCCCCGTTGGGCGGAGGCCGTAATGGGTTGACAGCAAAGGCCATGATCTAAGCTCGACGTCTGATCTGAGCATGCACTGTTTCCAGAATAAGTGTCCATGTTTGGGCTTTCCCGTCCAAAATGTACTTAAATCTGCTTGACTATCATTATAATGTTAACAAGTCCATGTCACTGATGAACACCCCTTCTGAATCCAACTTTATATAGAGAAAACTGTGGTTTGCTGGAACATACATGTATATTTTTCTATTACTTTCGTTCCAAACATATGTTGTGGGTATTCGTCAGAAGCGAGGCAGTTCTAACAAGATCCACAACCTATATTTAAAGAAGTAATAAACTATGACACATTTTTTTAAATAACCGTTTTCTGCAACCTAAAGAATGCATTATTTCACATGAATGTGTTATCATAATGGTCGCAATGATTATTCAGTATTGTAACATATCCATGTAAGGTAATGCTTACTTACACTGTTTGAAATTAATTGTGACTAATCAAAAATATAAAACGAAGAACTAGGTTTTAATTACTCTTTATTTACCTGTAACCAGTTTAATTATCTATAATAACATACTGCAAATTCAAACATCAAATATTTATTCTGGAAAGAAAGGTTCATTGATTGTTAATTTGTTTGTTTGATTCGAAGTTTAACGTCCCCGTCAACACTGTATAGGTCATTTTGGAGACGTTGCTTCCCATTTTGTGTGACTTTTACCCGACATTGAGATGAACTGACTTCTCAAGCCCTGCCGCCTAGTGAAACCAATAGGGTTTATAAGCATTGACGTTCCGACTCGCACCGGCTTAGATCCTCTGAGCGGTTTACCAGTACTCGTGTGCAGTCGGTTTCAGCTCTGCGTGTAATTGCATCATGCAGCCCATCTATTTCTTCAAGCCCCGAAGGGCGGGGCCGTTATTGATTGTTAATGTAAAGGAATATGTTCAAAATGCCGACAATAACAAACAACAAATTGGCCGATTTATCAAAAGGGACCAATCACTTACATATCTGCAAAATACATTACGAAAACACGCCTATACAAATGCATTCAAAACGTTACCACCGAAAAAAAAAATAAGATGAAAACTTGTAATATTTTTCTTATTTCTGCTCAAAAACATAGATTTTGGGCACTCGACAGAACCGCCTAGGCGAGGCGGTTCTAACGAGCACCCAAAATCTATGTTTTGAGCAGAAATATGAAAAATACTACAAGTTTTCATCTGAAAATTTTCATTGTTTGATTTTGAAATTTACAATGTATTTATATAGGCGTGTTTTCGTAATGTATCCGTTGAGACGAGAACCTTGAGTCTGAGTTGTAAGCATAGAAATGCAAAGGAGATACTCTTACTGATTTTAATGCGGATAAATCTGTCTTGACACAATAATTGCCGATTATCTATCTATCTATCTATCTATCTATCTATCTATCTATCTATCTATCTATCTATCTATCTATCTATCTATCTTTCTTTCTTTCTTTCTTTCTTTCTTTCTTTCTTTCTTTCTTTCTTTCTATCTATCTATCTATCTATCTATCTATCTATCTATCTATCTATCTATCTATCTATCTATCTATCTATCTATCTATCTATCTATCTATCTATCTATCTATCTATCTAGTCTCAGTTGCTTCTTAGTGACTCAGTAAGCCTTAAATAGTATATTTATCATGCCATCATTGTGTGAAAGGAGTAAAGATAAACAACTTCAAGTTTTCAGTTGTTCACAAATAATATTCATCTCCTTTTTTTTTCTTCCTTTATTTATTTATTTGAAAATACACATGAAATATTGTTATATTCTCATTTATGCTGATAGCACAGAGTTTGAGCACTCGTAAGACCGCATCGTCGAGGCGATTCTAATGAGGTCCAACAATCTCTGTTTTAAACAAGCAATAAGAATACTATATTATTCCCTTTTCCCCCGAGAAGAAGTATTTGTGGCGGCCTGTGCCGCCAATGTCTCTTAGCTAGTTTATATGTTTCTCTTCCTTATTTTGTTCGTGCTAAACGAGTAAATCTTTCTTTCTTTTTTAAATGACGATAGCTTCATCATATATGCTCTTTCTTTCTTTCTGCTCAGGTAAACGACGCACGTCAATATAATCGTTCATGATGGATTGTTAATCGATCAATACATTGAGTAAGCACACTTCCGACTACCTGTCGATAATCGAATTATCACCAAGTATTGTGACGCCCGCCGTTAATCTTTGCACGAATAGTAGTCACTAGACCAGTAAGTGGCAACTTGACCTGTAGTTGTATTTAAAAAGTAATATCATAAACCTGGGGACGGTAAATAAAAATAATTCAGATAAAATGAACAATTAAGACTCCGGGTCTCATCCGAGATTACGCTTCTTGCTAAAAAGAATCACCGTTTTATCATCACGATAGCAAGTCCGTGTAATGAAAACCCTCTAACCCCCACTTTATAAAGAGAAAAGTGGGTATACATTATTTTCTTTATTTCTGCACCAAGACATAGGTTGTGGGTACTAGTTAGAACCAATCGCCTCTACTGACCGTGCATTTAGATAATATATTTATTTACAATATTTTTTATTTACTTTGTTTTACGCCGCAGTCATAGATATTTTTGTCATATCGAGTTGTACGCAAAAATTACAGAATATTAAACAATGCGTTTCTGAAGATTTAGAAAGTCAACGGTTTTCCTAGACATATTACTGAGCAATTACTGAGTTTCATGTCAGTTTAATCTATCTATCTATCTATCTATCTATCTATCTATCTATCTATCTATCTATCTATCTATCTATCTATCTATCTATCTATCTATCTATCTATCTATCTATCTATCTATCTATCTATCTATCTATGCGAGTTGGATCGTTCATGCATATAAACCCTATTAGTGTAATTGGGTGGCAGGGCTTGAGATGTCATTTCCTCTCAATGTCCGGTGAAAGTCCCACAAAATTGGAAGCAACGTCTCCAAAATGACCTATACAGTGTTGATGGGGATACATAAAGACGTATGTTATCAATTAAATGTTTCCAGCAATCATCCCAAACCTTTTCTTCTGTACAAGACATAGGTTGTGGGTACTCTATCGACCGGTTCTTGCAAATCTTGGATAATATGTATTTGTCTGTTAAAGCAATTAAAATAAATTTAAAAACAACAGTTCTAGCAATAACCCACAACCTATAAGAAGGTACTGTGTCGAACGGATGTATTCTCGTAACTTGGACCCAGTATAATTCACGGTCCCCGCCCATCGGGGCTTGAAGAAATAGATTGACTGCATGATGCTTCCACGCAGAGCTGAAACCGACCGCACACCAGTACTGGTAGACCGCTTAGAGGATCTAAGCCTGCCCAGGCAAAGCGGTAGGAGTCCATGCTTATAAACCCTATTGGTTTCATTGGGCGACAGGGTTTGAGATGTCATTGCATCTCATTGTCGGGTATAAGTCCCACAAAATTGGAAGCAACGTCTTCAAAATGACCTTAGTCCTATACTGTGTTGACATGGACGTTAAACCTCAAATCAAACAAACAAATCAAACATGTATATTGGATCCAAGATATAATAATGATAATAATAATAATAATAGATTCTCATTATCTAAATAATACCTATTCTGCTTAGAACTTAATGCATATGAATAAAGCTAATCTCTCCGGAAAGGAAATACAATATACCTTGCGCGCGTGTCCATTAATCTTCAGGCTTCCTGATGGTCTGTAGCCGGTATACAATACACATCACGTGTCATAAAAAGCGATAATTGTCTTCAGCTTAAATACCCGTGAAGTCCCCCCCCCTCCCCCCCCCCCCCCCCCCACTGAGTGAGCCGAAAATATATGGGCACAAAACCGCCAAATTGATATGGTTCTTACAAGTACTTTCTACCTATATTTTGTGTAAAATCATACTGATTCCTGATAACCCGACTGTTTTATATAAAGTTTGGTTAACATGCATATTCTTTTTCGCAGCATCATGGAGAACACCAGAAAAAGGGTACACACCTCATCTTAAATCACTTAACAGTTGAAATAAATAAATAATTAATTTAAATAAAAAAATAAAAAATTCTAATAATCATTTGATTATTTAAGAAATGAAATTTATTTTTCTGCAGTTCATGGAAGTATGAACGCAGTGGGTCGCGTGCAAAGTAAATTAACCCCGAAGGGGTTCATGAAAACTTTGCTAGCGACCCACTGTCGTTCATACTTTCATGAAAGGCAGAAAAATTAAGTTTATTTTTTATATTTACATTATTTGCCCCTCATCACTGGGCGAAAAAAATGCTGGAAGGGCAAACTTTTAAAGCTGAACAACATTTACACGCTGTTTTTCTGCAAAGAACGGAGCAGCGTTGACGTCATCAACGCCCGTAGAGAACAATGGTTTAGAATGACGTCACTTAACGTCACGGAAAATCATGTGATTCTATGCGTTCATGGAAGTATGAACGCAATTGTTTTCTATAGGTTTACATTAGACTTTACACTGGAAATGTAAATATACATAAATGAATAATAATAATAATAATAATAATAAAATATACACATAACGATAATACATCCGTGCGGCATAGTGCATTTTTGATATCTCAAAAACAGTTAATTGGTCAAAGTAAACTCATCAATACTTGAAACATAGTTATAACCGCCTCATTGAGGTGGCTTTTACGAGTACCCACAATCTATGTTTTGGAGAAGAAGTGAAAAAAAAAAATGAATTCCACAGTAAACCCGTTTTCTCTATATAAAGCAGTTTTTAATCAGGTTTTCATTACAACCAAGATGATAATAATGAATACAAAACAATCAACATAGGCATAAATGGCATCTTTACGGTTATTTTTTATTTTTTTTATTTACCAGACTGAATTCACAATAGCATTTAAATAATCAAACGCATGTTAGAAACATATAAAATAAATAAAAATAAAATAAACATTCCTCTGGTATTCCAACAAAACAATGTGCGAACAACGAAATGTCAGATTAGCCTGTATCTGAGTAATTGGAATAAGATATATATTATAACCAAGTTATATAATTTTTTTAGAAATTTCGTGACAAATTCACATGGGTTTCTTTCTTTCTTTCTTTTTTCTTTCTTTCTTTCTTTCTTTCAGCTGTGGTCATACAAACATACAAAACAAACAAATGTAATCATAAATCTTATAACTAGCAATGTTTATTTAACTTTGCGTAGTAAGTATAAAGAATGCGCAATAATCTAATCAGGTCATGAAAATAAAAAAAAAATACGTGAAATAATAAATAAATAAATAAATAAGATGCAGATCAGACACCGCATTCTTAGATTAATTTACATTCCAAGGAGATGCCCGGGCGAAGTTGTGTTGATTTTACAGTCGATTGAAACTGACCTGCTTTGGGATTACACGCGTGTGTAGACGATAAAGCTTTTTCTGAATAAGCAACAGATTTATTCGCAAAGTGCCGTTATTAAATACTATTTTGAAATATTGTTATTCCTATCAAAATGCACAATAGTGTATACACATTGCGTCTGATACGGGCGTTTTTTTGCAATATTAACAGAAAGTGTAGATTTTAGCCGTTCAAGTCGGTTACTGTCGTTGTTTTTCCACAAATTTGTATGCTTCAAGTAAGGATTATAGGCTATTAATTTGAAAATAAAAATGCCGCCAGCTAATTAAATAAAAGTTCCACTTATTTGATATCGTTTTGAAGGAATTTAAACGGACAATAAAATTAAATCGGAACATCTTTATCAAATTGAAAAATAAAAAAGTTATATTTGTTTAAAAATTGTTTTCCATTAAAGCCCCTGCAATTTCCAACAAGAGATTCTGTACAGGTAAGCCGAGAAGGTCAGCGCACAGTAAAAGGCTTAATCCTTTGCGCCAAAGGCATAAATGTCAATAATAGTTGCGGATGAGAAGTTCCAAGTGCCGAAAATTTGAAAAAAAAAAGTGATTTTTATTTCATAGACTATTTGTTATTTTCCCTGCGGAAATATAATTTAGACGAATATATTATTTTATTTAGGATAGCCTATTGGCCATTTTGTGGGATTTTAACTGTTCTTTTGGCTTTCCGTTATTGATGTTTCCATTAGGGTATCTTGTTTCATGTTTGTGTTTCTTTCCCTTTGGTGTCTCTGATGGGAGCTGTTGGTTAATTGCATCGATTCCTGATCATTGCCTCCACTTCTATTTTCTTAAGGTTAATTTACCATAAAAGCCAATATTATTGGTCTCTGAACGACCGCTATATCTGTTTAAGTTATAAAGGGACGACAATCAACTCCAGATCACAATTGATTATAGTTCTTCTTGTGCACGTTAATTATGCCTTATATAGATGTTCACAAAACGAACTTGTTAAGGGGAACAGATACACTAGACATAGTTTTCCGCCATTTGTCAAAGGGTGACAATTATTCGGACTTATGTTTGCTTTCGTGTTAGCTATATCCCCTTACGAAAGGCTCTACTCTGAAGAAAATGAATTTAGGAGAAGAGAAGACCCTATTGACATGGGAAACAAGAATACCTTTAGACGAATTGTCTCCGCTGAATATGTATTCGTTCCCTTTAACATGATATTTAATTGAAATATCTTGAGTATATAGTATTTTCCTGTCCTGTATTTGATATATTCATCACGAAAACACGCCTATATGATTTTGACCCCCTCGAACCCCACTTTCATATAGAAAAACTGGGGTTTGCAGGGGTATGCACTATTTTTCTTAATTCTGCTCAAAAACATAGACTGTGGGTACTCGTTAGAACCGCCTCGTCGAGGCGGTTCTAACGAGTATCCACAATCTATGTTTCGAGCAGAAATAAGAAAAATATCGAAATTTTTCAGCTGATTATTTTCATTTTTCGGTGGTAAAATTTACCATGTATTTTTATAGGCGTGTAATTTGATATATTCTTGCCAGTGCTTCGTTGTATTCAAGTCAGTGCTTCGTGAAAATGAACACGGAGAGTATGCCGCAAAACATTACCGTGAAATTGACCATGAAGTCTTTTGCAGCTGTTCCTGAAACGATAAAGTTTGATATTTATAAGTATCTAAATATGTTTTTCGATTCCATTATATATTTACAAAAGAATAAATTTAAAGCATTGCAGCATATTTTAAGGCGCAGGAAATCTGAAATTTGTGGAGAATTGTTTTCAAAGTGCAAGTTTAGCTAAATACATTTAAGGTATTTCTTCATACTTGATAGATTTTTACACAGTTTAGAAGGGAAAAACTTTGTACTACTTTTTCATTTTTTTTTGTACACCAATCAACATGTAAGATTTTCGTCTTTGACGTTATTGACTAGTGCTACAACATACTTATGAAAGCAAAAATCAAACGTCGTACATATGTTGTATGTGTACCCATAACGTTTAACCCATTGTATGCGGGAACCCCCTAATGGGGCACCTTGACAAACAGTGCTGTCCCAGATCAGACGCCGCAGAACGCGGCGTCTGATCAGGGCCAGCACTATTTGCTCACAAAATTTTCAGTCAAAAATAGAATAAAAACGAAAACATAGACCTGAAACCCCTTGTATGACAAACTGACTGGTCCAACATATAGCAATGGTAGAGTACACTAAAATACGATGGGGTAATAGAAGCAACGAATTAAAAGACTTACCAACAGGGTAAGCTGGTACAGCTGGTACGTATACGACTGGCATAGTTTCTTCCGCTGTTTTATTCGTTGCAGTGCCATCAGTATCCATTGAACCAGTAGATGTAGATTCAGTTGTAAGCTCAGTTGTTGTAGTGCTTGATAATGCAGTTGTAGTTGTAGTCGCACTTGTAGTTGTGCTTGATATTGCAGTTGTAGTTGTAGTCGCACTTGTAGTGGATGTTGCACTGCTCAACGTGCTTAGAGTTGTCCAAAACGTTGGTGTGGATGATGTAGTTGATGACGAAGTTGAGGCTGTAGAAGACGTTCCGGCATCTATGGTGGTAACTGTAGAGAGAAATTATATTTCATTAAAAAGGGGAATGCGCCTTCAGAGGAGCAAATGTGTTGTCACATATCAATAAGGGATTTACCAAGTGGAATGACACCCAATTTAGACTACATTCTTATTTTCATCTTGAAAACAGGGCTATATAATTCTTACCTCCCTTCTACCTGAAGCCCACTTTTATATAGTGAGTGAGTGTTTGCATTTTCGTCCCACCAACAGCTAAGGTCATACGGAGATGGGAGTATCCTTTCCCTGTTAAGGATATCTTCACGAGGACTGAGTTTCGTCGTATGACTATAATTGATAGTAATACCATTACGTCGCCTGAGCACCGCCCCGCCCATCGGGACTTGAAGAAATAGATGGCTGCATGATGCTTCCACGCAGAGCTGAAACCAACCGCACATGAGTACTGGTAAAATGCTTAGAGGCTCTTAGCATGGCCAGGGAAAGTGATTGGAGTTGGACCATCCATGCATATAAACCCTATTAGTTTAATTGTGTGGCAGGGCTGGAGATGTCATTTCATCTCAATCTCGGGTAAAGGTCCCACAAAATTGGAAGCAACGTCTCCAAAATGACCTTTACCGTGTTGACGGGTACGTTAAACCTCAAACCAAACAAACAAACAACGTTTTGTCGTATGACTACCATTGATGGTAATACCATAACAGTGCTAATGTTCTGTTGAAGATATTTTCTGTTCGAACTAGACGACAGAAAAACACATCATATTTCATCATATTACTATATATATTACATATTACATCACACCACATCATAAAACATGTCATATGATAGAAAGATTCTTACAGTCATGGTCATTTTATATGGAATTTATGATACACAAACGATGTCTCGTTTCATAAAGGTATATAAATAGGGGATATTTGATTTTTTAGTGTAAGATCGACTTTTATTTCACCGAATGATCATTTATGCTTTAAACTGCAGTCATTGGTGCAATTTTAAAGCGCCTGCTGCAGAGAACAAACTTTTTCCATGGAGATTTTGCGTCGATTTAGAGGTGCTCTGTCTAACTTCCGTTTATTAATCCACATAGTGTGTTGTGTGTTGTGGTCAACATAACTATATGGGACTCTTACGACCTGAAAGCCGTAACAAAGGAAAGATGCATAGCCTGAAAAAATCCCCGCCTATGGTGGGATTCGAACCCGGGCCCCTCGGGTGACAGTCCACTGCTCTTACCCCTGAGCCAAAGAGTCGACTCCCTGACGCAGTTGTCAGAGAGTGTTTATAAACCTAGAAGCTATGCATATGATCTACCAAGGTAGATAATGGAAGGGAGGTAACACACCCCCTCTTCAAGGAAGTCATCATTTATGATGACGTGAAGGATACCAACTTCGGCACAAGCCAATTCTGGCATTTCGGACGAGCCCCCATCTTACGACCTGAAAGCCGTAACAAAGGAAAGATGCATAGCCTGAAAAAAATCCCCGCCTATGGTGGGATTCGAACCCGGGCCGCCCGGGTGATAGTCCACTGCTCTTACCCCTGAGCCAAAGAGTCGACTCCCTGACGCAGTTGTCAGAGAGTGTTTATAAACCTAGAAGCTATGCATATGATCTACCAAGGTAGATAATGGAAGGGAGGTAACACACCCCCTCTTCAAGGAAGTCATCATTTATGATGACGTGAAGGATGCCAACTTCGGCACAAGCCAATTCTGGCATTTTGGACGAGCCCCCATCTTACGACCTGAAAGCCGTAACAAAGGAAAGATGCATAGCCTGAAAAAATCCCCGCCTATGGTGGGATTCGAACCCGGGCCGCCCGGGTGATAGTCCACTGCTCTTACCCCTGAGCCAAAGAGTCGACTCCTTGACGCAGTTGTCAGAGAGTGTTTATAAACCTAGAAGCTATGCATATGATCTACCAAGGTAGATAATGGAAGGGAGGTAACACACCCCCTCTTCAAGGAAGTCATCATTTATGATGACGTGAAGGATACCAACTTCGGCACAAGCCAATTCTGGCATCCCGGACGAGCCCCCAATTTCTGTTACGAGCCAGGCGTAGCAGAAAGAAAAAGCAAACAAGCCTTTTGGAAAATTTTAACAAAATTTATTTACAAGTTAACTTTAACCTGTAGAAGTAAGAAAATTAAATGTACTTAGCTCTGTTATGAAATATCCTGAATGAATCTATTTTCCTTGATCCCACAGAATTCACAGTCCAAAATGAAAAGTAATATCCTTTAACAATCCAACACAGAATTTAGAAATAACTTTTCTTCTAAGCCCAAACTTGAAACTCCAAAGTCTGACTCAATGAGAAAAATCAAGCTCTTTTATAGACCCTAAGATTTCTCTAGAACATTCCAGAGGGCTGTGGAATAAGATGAGGTAATTTTCTAAAAATAATGCAACCCAGAACTTTCTGGAAGGTTCTGAAGTACTTTTCCTTGTAAACATGTTGTTTACAAAAATGAAATTAATCTGTGACTCAGTTTTCTAGAATCTTCTATAAGAAGATTAACAAGATATTTATAGCACTATTAGGTCACAGTGGGGTGCAAGTGGGAATCAGAAAAATAAATTCTTATGCATAACAGGACCAAGTTATTTGCATCTTAATAGCAGTGAAGGCAATGATCAGGAATCGGTACAATTGACCCACAGCTCCCATCAGAGACACAAAAGGGAATGATACCCTCATGGAAACACGCCTATATAATGTTGACCCCTTTGAACCCCACTTTTATATTGTAAAACAGGGGTTTGCAGGGGTAAACCTTATTTTTCTTTTATCTTCTCTAAAATATACATTGTAGGTACCCGTTAGAACCGCCTCATTTTGAGCAGAAATAAAAAATATCACATTTTATCGGCAAACCTTCATTTTTTCCGGCGGTACAATTTACAATGTATTTGAATAGACGCGTTTTCATAATGACAAACGTTTTTGAAATTAAAAAGATATCTGTCACAGAATGAGTCCGACATCATGAAAACACACCTTTATAATTTTGACCCCCTTGAACCCCGTTTTTATATAGTAAAACTTGGGTTTACAGGGGTAAACCTTATTTTCCTTATTTCTGTTCTAAAATATAGATTGTGGGTACTCGTTAGATCCGCCTCGATGAGGCGATTCTAACGAGTGCCCACAATCTATATTTTGAGCAGAAAAAAGAAAAATATCATATTTTTTCATGATAAAATTTTCTTTTTATTTCGGCGATAAAGGTGCCAATGTATTTGTATAGGCGTGTTTTCGTAATGGAGCTATGCCTTAACTCGTAAACTGGGGCAAAGCATCTCAAGTAGATTCATGCTGATAGCGACTGACAGCTACGAGTAAAGCAAGAATACTAATAGAAAACACCTGCAGGACGCTGGTCATGTGTCATCGTCTCCAATTCAATGTAATGTTGGTTGGTGCATGATGCTCTGTCTCTGGTCGAGCCCATCGGAGTCTCACTATTGGTTTTCTTTTGCTCGAGCATTTCTGTGGTTTCTTGCTGTCGAGTCCTCACCGCTGTTTCATCTCTGTGGTTGTTTGATTGTTTGTGTTCACGGAGATGTTGCACTGATAAGTTAGTAGGCCTGCATGCGGACTGAACAAATTGTTTGTCTAAATCGCGACGGCATTAAGGGCGAGGATTGTGGCCATGTAAAATCGATTTAAGCCCCCCCCCCCCCACCCACCAGTGGAATTCGTTTCACTGACCGTTCCGAGGAGGTTCTTCTGTCGCGGTTTATTTTTGTTATGGTCTGCCTTTGAGTGTTTGAATCGCTAGATTATTTTGTTTTGGATAGCCAATTGGCCATTTTGTGGGAAAGTTTTGTTTGTTTGATTTGAGGTTTAACGTCCCTGTCAACACTGTAAAGGTCATTTTGGAGACGTTGCTTCCAATTTTGTGGGACTCATACCCGACATTGAGATGAAATGACATACCCAAGCCCTGCCGCCAAATGAAACCAATAGGGTTTATAAGCATGGACGGGCCGTCTAAGCGGTTTACCAGTAATCGTGCGCGGGTCGGTTTCTGCTCTGCATGGAAAGTAACTGTCCTTTGGCTTTCCGCTATTGATGTTTCCATTAGGGTCTGTTGTTTCATGTTTGTGTTTCTTTCCCTTTGATGTCTCTGATGAGAGCTGTTGGTTAATTGTATCGATTCCTGATCATTGCCTTCACTTCTATTCTATTCGTGCATTTGAATTATGAAATTATGATTGCGAACTGAACACTACAAATGAACAAAATTGTGGTATGTTTAATTTAAAAATATTAACACTAGTAACAAGATCAATCGAGAGGAAAAACGCTATCAACTGCACAGAGTCAATTAAATATCTAACGTAGAAGTAAAACAAAGATCAGGAATCGATACAATTGGCTTACTCCACCCATCAAAGACACCAAAGGGAAAGAAACACAAATATGAGGCGACCAGACCATAATGGAAACCTAAACAAAAGAAGGCCATAAGGACAGTTACTTTCCCACAAAATGGCCAAAAGCACATCCAAAATAAAAAGACACAAGTGATACACACAGTAAGTAACAAACAACAACATAAATAAATCGCCACAGAAGAACCGCCTTGGAACGGTCAGTGGAAATAATTCCACTGGGAGCTTAAATCGATTTTACATGGCCATAATCCTCGCCCTTACCCCTGTCGCGGTATACACTAATTTTGTTTAGTCCGCATGAAGGCTTCCTAACTCATCAGTGTAACATCTCCGAGAACATACAAATAAGAAGCTACAGAGATGAAACAAGGTTGAGGACTCGACAGCATACAACAACAGAATTGCTGTAGCAAAAGAAAACCAACAGTTAGACTCCGAGGGCCAACCCTAGTCTTACGCTGGAAAGATGTGTGTATCACTTTGTCAAGTTAATCTTTAAATTAGTTAAGATGCACGCTGCTTCTACGCAGAGCTGGAACCAACCCGCGCACGAGTACTGGTAAACCGCTTAGAGGATCTAAGCCTGCCAAGGCATTGCGGTGCGAGTCGGCCCGTCCATGCTTAAAAACCCTATTGGTTTCATTGGGCGACAGGGCTTGAGATGTCATTTCTTTTCAATGTCGGGTAAAAGTACCACAAAATTGGAAGCAACGTCTCCAAAATGACCTTTACAGTGTTGACGTTGACGTTAAACTCAATATCAAACAAAACCTTTTTCAGTGGTACTGTCAAATGGTGCGAAGGAGGACCAAAATTCTTTGGAAAACATATTACAGTAATTTAGGAAAAATGCTTCATTCAATACTGACTGCACAGAGTTTCTATCGTTTGTTTGATTTTTTTTTTTTTTTTTTTTTTGAAAGGTTCGTACAATGTCATCTCCTGTCTACTTAAAGGCATTTATTCTTAGACAGAAGGACACTACGTCTGTTCATAATTGTTTATTGCCCCCTGTGATATACTGTGTCTAGCAGATCAAAGGCGGCCTCTAATAGGGTGATTAGTAGCTCCTGTTGAATCCCCTGACCGAGACACTAAAGAGGAAAATCAATAAGGTACACTGCAGTTAACAGTTAGTCAATTATTGATTTTCCCCAAGAAGGCCCCTTACCTGTTGCAGACAGAGGACTTCTCTTAAGTCAGCACTGAGGGCTACATAATATTATGTAATGAAATGATAGTCCTCAATAATCAAGAATAAATGCCTTAAGTGCATTTCTGAGTAACATTTTGTCCAGGTATTAGCGAGTCTTAGTTATCTAAAAAGTAGAAGTAAAACAAAGATCAGGAATTGATACAATTAACTTACTCCACCCATAAAAGACACCAAAGGGAAAGAAATACAAACTTTAAGCGACCAGACCATAATGGAAACCTAAACAAAGGAAGGCCATAAGGACAGTTACTTTCCCACAAAATGGCCATATGGCCATCCAAAACCAAAAGACACAAGTGATACACACAGTAAGTAACAAACAACAACATAAATAAATCGCCACAGAAGAGCCGCCTTGGAACGGTCAGTGGAAGATTTCCACTGGGGGGCTTAAATCGATTTTACGTGGCCACAATCCTCGCCCTTACTTCCGTCGCGATTTAGACAAATAATTTGTTCAGTCCGCATGAAGGCCTCCTAACTCATCAGTGCAACATCTCCGTGAACACAAAAAATCAAAGAACCACAGAGGTGAGACAACGGTGAGGACTCGACGGCAAGAAACCACTGAAATGCTGGAGCAAAAGAAAACCAACAGTTAGACTCCGATGAGCCCGACCAGAGACAGAGCATCAGGCACCAACCAACATTATCTCTCTAATTCTCAATAAGCATTTACGTTGGAGCCTTCATAGAATCTGAGGCCTGACCCACCGGCGTGCAATTAAAGAGGGAAGCAAAGTTGCCAACCGTGATTGGGTTACTTACCATGCATGCAGTCTGTCGTATAATATCCATGTTGTACCCAATCTTTTTATATCGAAGAATGATTTTACGAAATTGGGTGCTGAAGTCATTGCGGTTATATATTTTTCTGAATTTATATACTAAGTCACCATAAAATTCGGGTTCCGATAGACCTTGTTGCAGAAGAGATTTAAGTCCAATATTGAATTTTGAAATTAAATCAGAATGGCGTCTATAAAATTTTGAAAAGGCTTTGCGTAGTTTATGGTACCGATAACCCTGATTAAGGAGTTTAGCCGTTAATAATTTATTACGAGTGTTGAAGTCAGTTACATGACTAAAAGCCTGCGCGCCTACCATTCGACGATGACACCACATTCTCACAGAATCTGGCCACTGACCGTTCCAAGGCGGTTCTTCTGTGGCGGTTTATTTATGTTGTTGTTTGTTACTTACTGTGTGTATCACTTGTGTCTTTTTATTTTGGATGGCCATATGGCCAGTTTGTGGGAAAGTGACTGTCCTTATCGCCTTCCTTTGTTTAGGTTTCCGTTATGGTCTGGTCGCTTAATGTTTGTGTTTCTTTCCCTTTGGTGTCTTTGATGGGTGGAGTAATTTAATTGTATCGATTCCTGATCTTTGTTTTACTTCTACTTTTTTGTGATTTAATGAAGGTCACAATGCCTCATCGAACAGTCGAACTCGAACATCTTAAGGGAAATGGATATACCTTCAGGGACGGCAACTCCTGCAAAGCTACTTTTGTCTCCCATGTCAATGGGCGTCAACTTTTAAAGGGAAGACCCCCTTTTCCGTGGAATATAGTTTAAAGAGAAGAGAACATGAAGTCCTGAAAGTTGTTTCCCTTTGAAACAGGGCGGAAACATCTGCCAATTGTATATACTGTATTCCCCTTAAGAACCATACAAATTGTTTGACGGGATGTAAATTTGAAGCCAATGAGAATTGATTGTTGTGCCAGATCAGGAGACAATGGAGATAATTAGACCCCGCAAATCGGGGCTTGGAGCAATAGATTGGGCTGCATGATGCGTACGTGCAAAGCGAAATCCGACTGAAAATTTGTGAACTGGTTAACTGCTTAGAAGGTCTTAGCCTGCCTAGGCAAAGTGGTGCGAGCGGCTTCATTTTGCTGTAGGGCTTGAGGTGTCACAAACTGGCATAATAACATTATATCCATGCCGAAAGAACCCCTTTCAACATGTAGAGTTCACTATACATTGTCATCCTTGTACACAGTATTGCGCACGGATTAATTTAACACTGGGGTAAATAAGCGTAGCGATAATAAAAATACTGTCAAATGGTTATTATAATCGACACAACAAACAAAAATCCCCTCTTGTATCTGTTGTAGGCATTATATTATTTACCAAATTAAATTAAAGGAAGAATAAAGGAAACCATGATCTTGGCATAAAACCATTTAGAACTAGATCGCGCAGTCGATGGTATACCATCGCAAATACCCGCTTTTTCTATTGACCTTTGACCTTTGGGCCATGTTGGGCTCAAGGTCACACAAAATGTAGTCCAATATGTTCTACATTCCAAGCAAGTTTCGGAAGTGCAATCCCAACAATTTAGAAGATATGATAAAGTCCTACTTTTTTACCTTTGACCCTCGTGCCATGTTGGGGTCAAGGTCACAAAAATGTAGCCCACTGCCATTTACATACCATGTACTATCCACAAGCAAAGTTTCAAAAGTGTAACTTCAGTGGTTGAAGAGGAGATCCATTTACAGGAAACGTGACAGACGGACAGACAGACTGACGACCACTCAACTCTGGTGCGAAAACAATATACCCGTTTTTTTTTCTTCGAAAAAGCGGGTATAATAAAATCCATTCTGCAGGATATTTTTACTCACGATTAGCATGTTTATACCCCTGATTTACGAGAATTTACCGACCATATATACAGTAATGGCTGCCAGTATGACCGTTCGGTGTTTGTTTAAAAGGATGGATATAATTCTGTTATGGCAGTTTTCGCAAAAACTACTTCACGCAAATACTTGGAAACGGAATAACCTTTAGGTTGATGTAAATACTGAATGTTTCCGAGGAAGGACAATGGAGAAACCGATGTTCAAAAATTGACCATTTTGAAAGGCAATTTTCTAATAAATTATTTTATCATTTTTTCTTCTTACAACAAAAATACACTTTTAGTAAGCATCTTGTATGATTATTCATCTAATTTGGAACATTATGGGTTGCTCTTCTAGAAATGTGTCGACATTCTGAACAACTGTAAATTTTAGCTCCCGCGTCAGGTTTACATTTGTAAACCTTAAACATGGAGATACCTTCTTTAGAATAGGAAATGTGTGTACTTATTTCAATCATCTGACTGAGACGATTCAAATAAATACATGTCCTTGAAATGGTTTAGGTTTTAGTTGTAATACATATATTTTCAAGCTGGTTCAAGTCACAACCCAACAGCTTATCTACCTTGAATTTTTGGGCCATCGATTGTGTCCATAGTCGCCATCACGTAATTGAAAGGACTCTCGGAAAGTGTCATCGAGTGTACCGAGTATAAAGAAAAACACCAGACATTAAAAATAATTTTAGCACATCCGAAAGAAACGAATTCATGAAATTAAAAATAAAGAAGTGTATAAATTCCATGCAATGGCTGCGAGAAAATTTCACATTTGAGAAACTGACTGGAAGTGTGGGACACAACTTAATAAAGACCATATAGATTGCGAATGTAACACAAGTAAGAAACAATCACTTACGGGGTTAACCGCTACAATACCAGTCACAACAACTGTTTTTCGTCTTTTTGGTAACTATAAAAGTTAATTTTGCGAACGGTGTTGGCCCATATCAGACAGGTCTTCTAGGAGCAGTCTGACTGTGGCCTACACTGATTGTCTGTATGCAGAAATACCTTTTAAAAACGTTTGCAAGAAGGTGCAGCAGACGACATAAACAGACTCCATTTTATGCAGGTTTTCTTTGGCAAAAATAAGGCGCAGGTACAGACCATATGAATAACACAAGTCATGTAATATACTTGGTTTGATTTCAGTTAGCACAGTCCTGAAATTTCATTGTGGAATGGTCTCAAAATTAAAATTCAGTGTTTGAAACAGATGACGGTATGTCTGTGATTGGAAATTTTTCTTTCTTGGATGGATGGTGATATTCCTCGTGTGACATCCTATGGCGTTTATAGTTCACTATTAATTCGATTTGCCAGAGTGTCTAGTCGTGTAAATGACTTCAACACTCGTAATAAATTGTTAACTGCTAAACTTCTAAATCATGGTTATCGGTATCTTAAACTACGCAAAGCCTTTTCAAAATTTTATTGACGTCATTCCGATTTAATTTCACAATTCAATGTTGGACTTAAATCTCTTCTGCAACAAGGTCTATTGGAACCCGAAATTTATGGTGATTTAGTGTATAAATTCAGAAAAAAATATATAAATGCAATGACTTCAGCACCCAATTTCGTAAAATCCCTCTTCGATATGAAAAGATGGGATACAACATAAATGTTATACGACAGACTGCATTGCTTCCCTCTTTATTGCACGCCGGTGGGTCAGGTCTCAGATTCTATGACGGTTCCAGCGTAAAAGCTTGCTGAGAATAAGGGAGTGTCTAATTTTATGTAATGTTGGTTGGTGCTTGATGCTCTGTCTCTGTTCGAGCCCAACGGAGTCTAACTGAGGCCATCATGAAGACTGAACAAATTATTTGTCTAATTCGCGACAGAAAGAAGGGCGAAGATTGTGGCCACGTAAAATCGAATTAAGCACCCCCCCCCCCCCCACCCCCGGTGGAATTTGTTTAACTGAACGTTCCAAGGCGGTTCTTCTGTCGCGGTTTATTTTGTTATGGTTTGTCTTTGAGGGTGTGTATAGCTTATATTATTTTGTTTTTGATAGCCAATGGGCCATTTTGTGGGAACGTAACTGGCCTTTTGGCTTTCCGTTATTGATGTTTCCATTAGGGTCTAGTTGTTTCATGTCGGTGCTTCCTTCCCTTTGGTGTCTCTGATGGGAGCTCATAACCCGATCTTGTTCATACTTCGATGAACTTTAAATAAATCACATTCACATTTCTTAAACGAACTTGCATATAAATCAAAGCTTTACACTTCTGATGTGTCTTGTTTATGTTTTTTAATCAGTATACAGCTGGGGACACGGTTCCGATCGAGGATTTTGATCATTACATTGCTGTATTTTAAGGCGTCTTATTTTTTTTTCCTTTGCGAATACCAAAGCACAGGAGTCCTACCATTTAATACCGGTTACTCTCTTTACATCGCATTCGCGTGCCTGATACTCCCTGAGCCTGCAATATTCTTTCATGGAGGTTAATGATGAAATCCTTTTATCAGCCTTCCCCCCCCCCCCGCCCCCGCTTTATTAATTGCATTGTATACTGAAAAACATGACAAAAATGCTGTTATTACTGGCGTCTCACATGTGACCCGAGCAAGGCTTGAACCCACTTTGTAAGCCTCGCGATTCTACACGCGTTTAAAAAGCCTTGCCTGATAAATTTGATATCAAGAGACACGAATCTCGCATTCTCTATCTACGGTCATTCTCTCCCTTCGCTGATTCAAGAAGGGCAGTTGTCAGTTTCTGGCAAAAGAATGAGCACTTTACTTGTTAAAAGATTATGTATAAGCCTGCCCAGGGAACGCATGGTTGTCAATCTGACTATCTTGATATGGCCAAAACAGTATCGATTGGGTCGTTAAACAATACAAATAAACAAAACATGAAACAGCCTCCCACCCTTTTATGATTCTTATTATCTTGCTCATGGTGCAAGCATATTATTATTTTCGCAGCAATTCAGGGTCAGTGTAAAACGCTGTGACAGTTGGGGCATGAACAACCAAACACTGCAATGTGTTTTGTTTAATTGTTTGTTTGATTTGAGGATTAACGACACCTTCATCACAATGTAGGTCATTTTGGAGATGTTGCTTCCAAATTTGTGGGACTTTCACCCGACATTGATATGAGTTGACATCTCAGTCCCTGCCGCCAACTGAAACCAATATGATTTATATGTATGGACGGTCCAATCCGTACATGTACATGTACCACTATGCCTGGGCGGGCTTAGACTTTCTAAGCGATGTACACGTACCCATGTGCGGTCGCTTACAGCTCTGCGTGGAAAAATCGTGCAGCCCAATCTATTTTTTCCAAGTGCAATGTGTACAGTGGACATCTTCGCTACGATAACTCACCCGTACGACATAGTGCAGTTTGCTCATCAACAAAATGGCTACTTTTCTGATGAAAACCGCGATATTTTTCTTATTCATACTGCAAACATAGGCTGTTGGTGCTCGTTAGAACCGCCTCATTGAGGCGGTTCTAACGAGTACCCACAACCTATGTCTTGGAGCAGAAATAAGAGAAATAATATTTTACCCCCATTATACCCCAGTTTTCTCTATATAAAGTGGGGGTTTAGGGGTGTTCATTTCACGGACTTGTTAACGTGATTTATAACCTTGCAGTCTCCAATTTTCCCATGATTGCGTGCATATTACAAGGGTGTTTGTTTCGCGGGCAACGCAACGAGAACAAAAATATGAAAATCTGAACTTACAGGCAATAGCCGCTGTTATGGTCATCAATAAAAAAAATCATCGGCATGTTTATTTTTCTGACGAGGAGCTTCCTTTATAATAGAATACTTGTTATTTTCTAACTGATACATATATATCAGTATATATTTTTGAATAGAAGAGGAACAATGAATGTATAAAAATGAAACGTGAAAAAGAAATATCATGATATATTGTGTCCTCTTAGCGACTGCTCGTAATTTTCCCTTTTTACAATTTGTTTCAAATTCAAAAGGATCAATTTTAAGCACATTTGTTTGTATCATAATTCCTCCAATTATCTTTTAAGTTAAACAATCGGGCAAACCGAGCCGATGACAGTCTTAAAGTTTACGGAACCCGGGAAGGGACATGTATTTTTTTAAGATGTTGTGCGAACAAGATATTAAGTTGTGCGAACAAGATCATATCTTGTGCGGACAAGATATGTTGTCAGCACAAGATCTAAGTTGTGCGAACAAGATATGTTGTGTGAACAATATAATTTCGTGTGGGCACAAGAGTGTATCTTGTGCGCACAAAATATTATGTTGTGCGAACAAGATAATATCTTGTGCGCACAAAATATTATGTTGTGTTAACAAGATAATATCCTGTGCACACAAGATATTATGCTGTGCGAACAGGATAATAAATTGTGCGCACAAAATATTATGTTGTCCGCACAAAATATATGTTGTTCAAACAAGATAATATTAAGTTGTGCGCACAAGATATTAAGTTGTGCGAACAAGATGTGATCTTGTGCGCACAATATAATAACTTGTGCGCGCAAGAGGTTATCTTGTTCGCACAAGATAAAATCTTGTTCGTACAACTTAATATCTTGTTCGCACAACATCTTTAAAACAAAACAAAAAAAAATATGTCACTTCCGCGGTTCCGTAGATGATAGTCGTTGTATATTATCGGAAACAAGAAGAAAAGTAATAATGCAGTTACGAGTTCGTAATTGTCGCCGTGGTCCAGTTATTGGCAAGGAATGTAAAAATACAGCAATACAATTAAAACCTGTGTTACAGGCCCGTTCTTCCTCCCAGTCAGTTTCTTCCCCGGGGAAGTTTCGGGCCGGCCTGGTTCTTTCCCGGTGAAAAAACTGACTAGTCAGTTTCTCCCCACCTAGTCAGTTTCTTCCCCACCTGATTTTTAGCTCGTCTGTTTTTTGAAAAAAAAACTTTCGAGCTATTGTCATCACTCCGGCGTCTGCGTAGTCGTCCTGCGTCGTCCTGCGTCGTCCTTCGTCGTCCTGCGTCGTCCTGCGTCGTTCCAAAAAAACTTAACCTTGGCTATAACTTAAAAAGTATTAGACCTAGCCTCATGAAACTTCATACACACACTCATCATCACAAGAGCTACATTTTGACCAAGGACCATAACAACATTGTTGATTTTGGCTGAATTATCTCCCCTTTTCCAATTTTTTTCTGAAACACATTTTTTGCTCTCATTTTAATACTATTCATAACAGAGCCTTCAAACTTCACATGAATGTTCCTTGGGACAAGACCTTTTCAGTGATACCACACTTTTTGATCTGTGACCTTGACCTTTGAACTTTGACCTATTTTTCGAAAATTTAACCGAAAACCTTAACCTTGACCATATTTCCAAAAGTATTTGGCCTACCTTCATGAAACTTCATACACATACTCACCATCACAAGAGCTACATTCTCTACAAGTTTTATAACTCCATCTTGCAATTTGATTGAATTATCTCCCCTTTTCTCTCCGTTTTTTTAAATTGTTTTTGTCTCTTATTTCAATACTATTCACAACAGAGCCTTCCAACTTCACATGAATGTTCCTTGGGACAAGACCTTTTCAGTCATACCACGCTTTTTGACTTGTGACCTTGACCTTTGAACTTTGACCTATTTTTCGAAAATTTAACCGAAAACCTTAACCTTGACCATATTTCCAAAAGTATTTGGCCTACCTTCATGAAACTTCATACACATACTCATCATCACAAGAGCTACATTCCCTACACGTTTTATAACTCTATCTTGCAATTTGATTGAATTATCTCCCCTTTTCTCTCCGTTTTTTTAAATTGTTTTTGTCTCTTATTTCAATACTATTCACAACAGAGCCTTCCAACTTCACATGAATGTTCCTTGGAACAAGACCTTTTCAGTCATACCACGCTTTTTGACCTGTGACCTTGACCTTTGAACTTTGACCTATTTTTCAAAAAATTAACCAAAAAACTTAACCTTGACCATATTTCCAAAAGTATTTGGCCTACCTTCATGAAACTTCATACACATACTCACCATCACAAGAGCTACATTCCCTACAAGTTTTATAACTCCATCTTGCAATTTGATTTGACTTAGAACTTTTGTTTTCTAAAAGAAACTGCAGACGAGCGTTGGCACCCGCTTGCGGTGCTCTTGTTTAGAACCATAGTCGACGAGTAGGTTATGCCTTACAAATTGTTAAAAATTCGTAAACAAAAAACAACAACAAAAAAAAACATGCTGAATTAGTTTTGGGTCTTTACAGCTTGAATGGCAAAATTTTCTCTATGCCATACAATATATGGAGATCCAAGGATTTAATTAATAAAGGCTTTAGACCATTCATCATCAAAAAATCCTCAAATTAAAAAAAAATGATCGAAAAACATCACGATCTTTCTAAAACACATTATACAGTAAAATTCCTATATTAAGACCACCTTGGGGGCTGTTCAAAAGTTGGTCTATGACCAGAGGACACTGTATGCAGAAAACACAAAGAAAGAATAACTGCAACCTACTAAATAAGCTTTTTAAAGCAGATTTTTAGGTGGTCTTAATAGCAGAATATCACTGGTTCTGGTTGAGTTAGCTCCGAGCCATATTGGCCATGGGTGCCATGGTTTTTTAGTTATCTCCCCCTCCAATAATATAGAATCACTACCTTGTGATGGCCACATCTCCAATACTCTTTGAGATATATTGATGGTACTTGGTACAGTAGTACATGAGGATAAGTAGGTGTGTCACGTGCAAGAACCAAAACTCTGGGTGCCCTGGTTTTTTAATTATCTCCCCTGACAATATAACTTTTTGATGGCCATAACTCCAATATCCTTTGAGATATATTGATGGTACTTGGCACAATTGTATACAAGGTTAAGACGGCGCTTCATGCCTAAGAACCACAATTCTGGGTGCTTGATAAATATTTGAGTTATCTACCCTTCCAATAGAACAGTATGACCAGCTTGTGATCTCCAACACCCTTTGAGACATATTGATGGTACTTTGTACAGAAATGCATGAGCTTAAGCTGGCATGTCATTCGCATGAACCACAATTCTGAGTGCCCTGGTTTTTGAGTTATCTCCCCTGACAGTATAATCTTGTGATGGCCATAACTGCAATACTTTTGTGATATATTGCTGGTTTAATTCTGGTGCCCTTTCTATTGGTGAACAATCTTCTGAAGGCCATATTGGCTTTTGGTCGGGGGATTTGCCATCTCTTCCGATGGTTATTTTTTTATTTTATAAGTTGTGCGCACAAGATAATATCTTGTGTGGACAAGATATTATCTTTTGCGGACAAGATATTATCTTGTGCGGACAAGATAATATCTTGTGCGGACAAGATATTATCTTGTGCGGACAAGATATTATGTTGTGCAGACAAGATATTATCTTGTCCGCACAAGATATTAAGTGGTGCGAACAAGATATTATCTTGTCCGCACAAGATAATTTCTTGTCTGCACAACATAGATCTTGTGCGCGCAAGATATAATCTTGTCCGCACAAGATAATATCTTGTCCGCACAAGATAATATTTTGTCCACACAACTTCCCAAGATCTATGTTGTGCAAACAAGATAATATGTTGTGCGATCAAGATAAAATTTTGTGCGCACAAGATAATATGTCGTGCGAACAAGATCATATCTTGTCTGCACAAGATAATATCTTGTGCGCACAAGATAATATCTTGTCCGCACAACTTCCCAAGATCTATGTTGTGCAAACAAGATAATATGTTGTGCGATCAAGATAAACTTTTGTGCGCACAAGATAATATGTCGTGCGAACAAGATCATATCTTGTCTGCACAAGATAATATCTTGTGCGCACAAGATAATATGTTGTCCGAACAAAATAATATCGTGTCCGCACAAGATATTATCTTGTGCGCACAACTTATAAAAAATACAAAAATCATGTCCCTTTCCGGGTTCCGTACTCAATCTTGATTCGTATATTTTTAAAATTCCTTTTAATAATTTTAAACCATTTATCAATACATACTTCTTGTCCGAATGGCAAGGCGAAAGGGACCGTGCATTTGATAGCAAACTCCGTGTCTTTAAACCTGGCGTTGGAACAAAACGCTCTCCTCCAGAGTTTTCCAGGAAAGTAGATGTACTATTTACGCGACTTCGCATTAGCCATTAGAAGCCTCCGTAATGTAGTGGTTACGCTGCTCGCTTTGTAAACCAGGGATCGCAGGATCGATCCCGGGCTTCTCCAGACTTTCGGATGAGTCTTTAAACAGAGGTTCCGTCTCCGTATGACCTTAGCTGTTGGTGGGATGTAACACTCAAACACACTCATACTCACTCACATTGCCCATTCTAGAGTTACTCATTCTTATATTTTAAATGGTGGTGATCAGCCTTCATGTGTAGGCTGTGATCAGCCGTTCCCTGTTCAACATATCTTAATTGACTGTGTTGAATTTCACCGTTCCGTAACTTATACTTCAAAGCTTACACTATTGAAATTGTTTCAAGATGTACCTGTTGATAATATTATCTTATTCTTAAAAGAAATTTGACTTTTTCAGAGGATTCTTTTTTTTTTTTTTTTCAGATTGTTTATACATTATCATTCTGACCTTTTTTAAAAAAACGGTCGTATTACAAAATGTATGGTATGCCCCCGGCGTCCGTTCGTCTGCAAATTTCGTTTCCTGATAACTCCTCCTACAGTTTACATCCGATCAAGCTGAAACTTCATACATAGTTAGACCATGATGTGGGGCAGCGTATATTGTATCGAGGTTACGGTCCACCAAATATTGATTGAGTTATGCCCCTTTGAATGTTTTGTAAACTTTTCGTTTCCGGATAACTCCTCCTACAGTTTACATCCGATCAAGCTGACTTTGTGTTCGTTTGATTTGAGGTTTAACGTCCCCGTCAACACTGTATAGGTAATTTTGGAGACGATTTTGTGGGACTTTTACCCGACTTTGAGATGAAATGACATCTCAAGCCCTGCCGCCGAATGAAACAAATAGGGTTTATAAGCATGAACGGTTCGACACCCGTTCCGCTTTGCCTAGGCAGGCTTAGATCCTCTAAGCGGTTTACCAGTATACTCGTGTGCGGGTCGGTTTCAGCTTTATGTGGAAGCATCATGCAACCCATCTATTTCTTCAATCTTCGATGGGGGGGGGGGGGGGGGGCGCGCCGATCAAGCTGAAACATCATACATAGTTAGCCCATGATTTGGGGCAGCGCATATTGTTTAAAGGTTACGGTCCAATAGAGTTATGCCCTTTGAAATTGTTTTGTAAACTTTTCGTTTCCGGATAACTCCTCCTTTAGTTTACATCCGATCAAGCTGAAACTTCATACATAGTTAGACCATGATGTGGGAGGGCGTATATTGTTTCGAGGTTACGGTCCACCAAATATTGATTGAGTTATGCCCCTTTGAATGTTTTGTAAACTTTTCGTTTCCGGATACCTCCTCCTACAGTTTACATCTGATCAAGCTGAAACTTCATACATTGTTAGAAGCGCATATTGTATCAAGGTTACGGTCCACCAAATAATAATAGATTTATGCCCCTTTGTTTTATTGGGAAAACATTTCGTTTCCGGATAACTTCCTCCTACAGTTTACATCCGATCAAGCTGACACTTCAGCCAAAGATAGACCATGATGTGCGACAGGGTATATTTTTTCGATGGTATGGTCCACCAAACAATAATAGAGTTATGCCCATTTTAATTTTTTTGTAAACTTTTCGTTGACTCATCCTACATTTTACATCCGATTTAGCTAAAACTTCATATATAATTAGACCCTTATGTTGGGCAGCGCATATTGTTTCGAGGTGATGGTCAACCAAATAATAATAGAGTTAAGCCCCTTTGAAAAATTCTATAAACATTTTGTTTCCAAGACAACTCCTACATTTTAGATCCGATGATGTTGAAACGTTACATACAGTAAGACAATTATGGAACAGTGCATATTATTTTGAGGTTACGGTCTGCCAAATATTACCAGAGTTATACTCCTTTCACAGATTTTTCTAAACATTCCATTTCTGCATATTTCCGCTTACATTTTACATCTGATGAGGCTGAAACTTTTCATATAGTAAGACCCTGATGTGGAACAGTGCATATTATTTTGAGGTTAAAGTCCGCCAAATATTACCAGTCTGAGACTTATTCCCCTTTCACTTAAACATATTTTGTTTCCAGATAATGCCTCCCACTTTTTGCATCTGATGAAGCTGAAATTTTACGTATAGTTAAACTATGATGTGGAGCAGCGCATATTATTTCAAGGTTACAGTCCACCTCAATGTCTCTATTATTTTGAGGCCATGATCCACCAAATATTACCGACCATGACAATTTGTTGGAGACAGATAGTTTGAGCCAATGAGGGTGATTAATAGCGCCAGGTAAGAATATATGGAGCACATATTGTTCCTTGTTATACTCCACAAACCCAAACTTGAACAACAGTCAGTATATATATATGCTCCATCTTACTAATTGCCACGGGCGTATAATGCCCCGCTTGCGGAGCTCTTGTTTACGTTTAATATCCTCATAATTCTACGTACATGTCTTTTGATCATTAACCGATTGACGCTTATAACCCACAAAGAGGGTTGACGCGTCGTTAAACACGAACTCATCATCACCATCATCATCATCATCATCATCATCATCATCCAAACATTTTAGGAATGCCTTAACTGTTTGGTTAAAACTTTATTTTATTTGCATAATACATGGTAAGTATACAAAACAGTACAGAATACGATTACAATACAATCATTATACAAATGGGATTCAGAAAAAAGTCAATTGACTTATTCGAATCTGTATCCCAAGACCTTAACTGTTTGAAAGGGTAAGGTGTGTGTGTGTGTGTGTGTGTGTGTGTGTGTGTGTGTGTGTGTGTGTGTGTGTGTGTGTGTGTGTGTGTGTTTATTCCTCTTTTGTTTTTTAATTTAAAGCCCGAGATCAACCGATATTGATTGAGAGGTAAAATAAACGCAATCTAGCTTGTACATATAATTAAAGCCATTAAACCATTGTATGTAATTACCTGTGCACACGAAAACTACAAATCGGCATGTACGACCAGTGAAGACCCAGATCAGCATATGGGGCCACGCAATGTGCTCATAGCATTACGAAAATACGTCTATACAAATGCATGGTACATTTTATAGCCGAAAACCGAAAATTTTAGGATGAAATTATATTTTTCTTATTTCTGCTCAAAATATAGATTGATGGTACTCATTGAGGCGGTTCTAACGAGTACCCACAATCTATATTTTAGAGCAGAAATAAGAAAAATAATTTTTACCCCTGTCAACCCCAGTTTTACTATATAAAGGCGGGGTTCGAGGGGGGTCAAAATTACATAGGCGTGTTTTCGTGATGGCATTACGATAAAACACCCGTATCCAAACATGGCGTTTATATATATATATCTCTTGCATTTTACCAATGAAAAGTATTGAAATTTTTTCAATTTTTTACTCAAAATATAGATTGTATTTACTCGCTAGAACCGCCTTTCTAACGAGTACCTACAATCTATATATAGAGCAAAAACCATAAAAAATGAGGTTTACCCCTGTAAATGCTAGTTTTACCATATATAGTGGGGTTCAAATGGATTAGAATTATATAGACGCGTTTTATTGATGGTCCACGCAGTGTGCTCAAATAAAGCATACACATCGATGTGATATGGTACATTCTTCCATTGTACAAAACTAGTCTTTCTTTTCTGTTGTGTCTTTTTCTGCTGTCGGCTACAAGCTGAAACTGACCCGCACACGAGTACTGGTAAACCGCTTACATTATCCAAGCCTGCCCAGGCAAAGCGATGCGAGTCGTCCCGTCCATGCATATAACCTATATTGGTTTAATTGGGCGACAGAGCTTTAGATGTCATTTCATCTCAATGTCGGGTAAAAGTCCCCGAAAATTGGAAGCAACGTCTCCAAAATGACCTTTACAGTGTTGACGGGGAAGTTTAGCCTCCAATCAAACAAAACAAAAACTGTCGTATACAAGGATATATTGCGGCTGCTCGTTAGAACTGCCTGAGTGAGGTCGTTCTAACGAGTACCCAAATCTATGTTTTGACCCCCCCCCCCCACACACACACACACAACTCGGAAAAAAATAAAGAAATCGATATACCCTTTTATAATAACAATTTTTCTCTGAAAATCGTAACGAAACACGACCATACAAATACATTGTAAACTTAACCGACGAAAAAACGACTATTTTAAGATGAAAAATTGTGATATTTTTCTTAGGTGTCCCCATGTAAACCCAGTTTTACTGTAAAAAATGGGGTTCAAGGGGATCAGAATTATATAGACGTGTTTCCGTGATGCGTGTTTCTTACGGGTTTTGCTAATGTGATGATAAGTTTGGCATATCACGGATTCCGAAGCAATTTCTAGATCCTCACAACCGCCTCCGCCCATCGGGGCTTTAAGATATAGATGGGCTGCGTGATGCTTCTACGCAGAGCTGAAACCGACCGCATACGAGTACTAGTTAACCGCTTAGAGGATCTAAGCCTGCCCAGGCAAAGCGTTGCGAGTTGTACCGTCCATGCATATAAACCCTATTGGTTTTATTTGGCGACAGGGCTTGAGATGTCATTTCATCTCAATGCCCGGAAAACAATCCCGCAAAATTTTAAGCAGTTGGACTTATACAGTGTTGACGGGGACATTAAACCTCAAATCAAACAAAAGACTCTCACAAAGTCCTTTGAATAAGCGAAACAACTGTAGGCCCCTATTTGGGCTAATTCAGCAGACGGAAAAACTGATGATAAACTTGACATTGCTCCCGGAAAAAATAGTTTTCATATTTCATGCAAAGTATGTCCTTCGGGAAACAATGTGGATGAAATTTTAAAATCTAGACAGGGTTTGTTATCTAATTCAAATTGTCTCTAGAGACGACAATTCGCATGAAGTATTAAAACAGTGTTTCTCGGAAAAATAAAAGCTATAATTTAAAATGTCGTCTGCTGACTTTTACCCAGAGTGCTAAGCGTATTTGACTTTTTGCTTTGCTGGCTGCAAAAAAAAAAAAAGAATAAAAAAAAAAAAAATAATGAAAACTTGATTCTGTCATTTGAGCTGGGGCTACAATAAGACCTGTGCGACCGGCTAAGACTCAGATCAGACTGCGCAGGTAATTTGATTTGGCGGCAGGGCTTGAGATGTCAGTTTATCTCAATATCGGGTAATAGTCCCACAAAAGTTGAAGCAACATCTCCAAAATAACATATTTAGTGTTGACGGGGCCGTAAAACATCAAACAAACAAACAAACAAACAAACAAAATGGGCAATTGGCTATCCAAAACAAAATAAAATAAGCGATACACACACTCAAAAGACAACCCTAACAAAAATAAACCACGACAGATGAACCGCCTTGAAACGGTCAGTGACACGAATTCCCATATGAGCAGGGGTTGGTGGTGGGATGGGGAGCTTAAATCCATTTTACGCAGCTACAATCCTTACCCTCACTTCCGTCGCGATTAAGACAAATAATTTGTTAAGTCCGCATGAAGGCCTCCTAAATCATCAGTGCAACATCTCCCAGAACATAAAAATCAAACAACCACATAGATGAAACAACGGTGAGGTCTCGACAGCAAGAAAACACTGAAATGCTGGAGCAAAAGAAAACCAACAGTTATTCTCCGATGGGCCCGACCAAAGACAGAGCATCAGACACCAACTAACATTACAAAAAATTAAATTCTCTCTCATTCTCGACTTTACACACTGGAACCGTCATAGGATCTGAAGCCTGACCCGCCAAAGGGAAGCAAAGTTGTCAAACGCGATTGGGTTAACAACCATGCATGCAGTCTGTCGAATAACATTAATGTTGTATCCAATCTTTTTATATCGGAGAACGATTTTACGAAATTGGGTGCTGAAGTCATTGCAATTATATACTTTTTTTGAATTTATATAGTAATTAACTATAAAATTCGGGTTTCGATATACCTTGTTGCAGAAGACCTCTTAGTCCAACATGGAATTTTGAAATTAAATCGGATTGACGCCTATTAAATTTGGAAAAGGCTGCGTAGTTTATGATACCGATAACACTGATTAAGAAGTTTAGCAGTTAACAAATTATTACGAGCGTTTAAGTCAGTTACATGACTAGACATTCTATAAATCGAATTATATACGAAATATAAACGCCATAGGATGTCGCACGAGGAAAATCACCATTTCAGAAAGGAAAATTTACAATCTCAAAATCAAAATCATCGCGTGTATCATAAATTTTGCAGGAAGCATACCCATCTACAATTGATAAATGTAAAAAAAAATGGGGCATCGGTTTCAGAAGAATTTGCTTTATTAAACTGAAGTTCTGGCGGGGGGGGGGTTAATGTTGACTGATCAAACCATTGTATTGTCAATATTTAATAAATCATCCAAATATCTAGAAGTCGAGCTAAAGGCTTCAATGATTTCAGATTGGTTTTCAACGGAAAGGGACATCTTGAAGTCTCTTTCATAACAAAACAAGAACAGATCAGTCACAAGGGGTGCGCAATTCGTTCCCGTCGGAATACACAAAACTTGTCTAAATAACTTGGTACCAAATCTTATGTGCATATTGTCAAGGTGAAAGGTAAGGGCTTCACACAATTTCTGACATGACCATAATACTTAATGCTCTTCAGAAGTGAAAATAGTAAATACATAGTTAGTGTCATGAATAATAAAATATAATCGGTGAGCCTTAGACAATTTTATAGGTGCGAGCCTTAACTTGTCTAAATAACTTGGTACCAAATCTTATGTACATATTGTCAAGTAAAAAGGTGAGGGCTTCACCATGTAAAATCGTGAGGGCCATGTAACATCGATTTAAGCCCCCGAGTGGAATTCTTTCCACTGACCGTTCCAAGGCGGTTCTTCAGTGGCGGTTTATTTATGTTGTTGTTTGTTACTTACTGTGTGTATCACTTGTGTCTTTTTATTTTGGATGGCCATTTGGCCATTTTGTGGGAAAGTAACTGTCCTTATGGCCTTCCTTTGTTTAGGTTTCCATTATGGTCTGGTCGCTTCATGTTTGTGTTTCTTTCCCTTTGATGTCTTTTATGGGTGGAGTAAGTTAATTGTATCGATTCCTGATCTTTGTTTTACTTATACTTTTCACACACTTTCTGACACGATCATAATACTTAATGCTCTTCAGAAGTGAAAATAATAAATACATAGTTAGTGTCTTTAATAATAAAATATAATCGGTGAGCCTTAGACAATTTTATAGGGGCGAGCTTTAGCGAGCCCCTATACAATTGTCGCGGCGAACCGATTATATTTTCGGAGTGGCTATTTGTAGTCAACTGCAAATAGCCAAAAAACATTAAAATGGCTATTTGCAGTCAACTGCAAATAGCCAGAAAACGTTAAAATGGCTATTTGCAGTCAACTGCAGATAGCCAGAAAACGTTAAAATGGCTATTTGCAGTCAACTGCAAATAGCCAGAAAGGCAACCTGGAGATGTTCGCCTAGGACGCACCGACTCGCACCACTTGGCCTTAGCAGGCTTTGTTCTTCTAAACGGTTTACCAGTACTCGTGTGCAGACAGTTTCTGATCTGGATGGAAGCATCATGCAGCCAATCTCTTTCTCCAAGCCGCGATGACCGGGGACTATAAAATGGCTATATAGAGTCTATATTTTGTGTGAACATATGACACCTATAGTTTTAAATCACGTATTGTTTCCACTTTGTATCACTGTTTAGCAATGTTCTCTGCTTATTTAAATGAAATATCTAATTTTTAAAGCCCATGAGAGGTTGGTGGGGAGTCGGGGGGGGGGGGGGGTGGGGGTGGTTGAGGCAAAGGTGACGTGTGTCTTGCGCCACTTGGGCGTCCATCTGATATTGGCTTACAGTTTGCTAAGATAATGGTAGAGAGGGGATGATGTTATTTTTTCTGATGATGTTATTTCTTCTGTTTCTACACTTCCATTCATGTTCCTCTTACTTCTCCGTCTCTCATTTTCATCTCTTCTATCTCTGTCCTCCCTTTATTAGGGACAGGACACACAATTACTCACTGAATGAGACCGTCCAATGCATATAAGCCTTTTGGTTTCATTGGTCGGCAGGACTTGAGTTGTCATTTCATCTCAATGTCGCCGGGTAAAAGTCCCACAAAATTGGAAGCAATGCCTCCAAAATGACCTAAATGGTGTTGACGGGGACGTTAAACCTCAATTCAAACAAACAAATGATCCACCCCCGCCCATCGGGGCTTGGAGAAATAGAACGCGCTACATGGTGTACACAGGCACTCAATGTGCCGATAACGTCTAAGTAACGTCGATGCAACGTAGTGGAAAACACTCACTATAAAATGAACGGGCGTGGTGTGGTATTAACCATTATCATGCTGGACAAGTCAACCCTACATTTGCAAACAATATATATTCAGATCAGGAAGCCATCTGATCAGGATCTACAGTCTTTGTCATGAAGAAGTGAACTGAATAAATACAGTAAATGGAGTAATGTCATTATTTGATATTCTGCAATGGGCGTGGCTAAAATAATTGTAATTGCTGTGGTATTTAACACTTATAATGCTTTTTAAGACAAACGCTTCCTTTGCAAACAATGTCGATTCAGATCAGGAAGTCATCTGATCAGAATCTGCAGTGTGTGTTATGAATTTGTGAATAGAATGCAGAAAACCATCTTTTTTAAACAATGTATGGACTGCATATACTGAGTGATATCAATTTTCACTGAAAATTTAAAGCCTTTGTTTTAATTTGTAGGGGCAATATTCACTCGTTGTGTCATTATATTTTTCTCGACTGTTTTAACCCCTTAAGATGCCAATCACAACAATTGACATCTGAGTTGCTGTGTGCTGATTACATTAAAAAGTCATTGTTGTAAACAGTGTGGATCCAGATGAAACTGCTGGGAACAATCTGATCGGGGTCCACACTGTTTGCTTGTATGCCTAAATATTCTTTTAGACTGCAAAAATGTGAAATAGATGAGATACGCAGACGACATTTTCAGATGCAGTTTTTCTTAGCACCTCAAGGGTTGAATTAATAAATGTCATCAATAGGATTACAATAGATATGCGGTCAACATTACAGCACCCCGGGGGTCTCCACACGCCTTTATACAAACACCATTGTATAATGCACCAGACCATGAGAAAAACTGTCTTTGCGAAGATCTGCTAAAATACCATGTACTGATTATGCATAAAGAGTTTCCTATTTTCCTATGTGACCCATATTAAAGAAACCACCAAAAGAAAAGATTTATCATTACAACAGGGACTGGCTCATATTTACAGAATTTGAATTTTGACATGCAGGTTTATATCACACATATAGTGAAACTTTTACCACCAAAATGTGGAAGTTATCAGATACTAAATTTTGATGTCTTTCATACTCCTGCTCAAAACATAAAAAAATTGTAGGAACTCGTTAGATAATAATAATAAGGACCCACAATATATGTTTTGACTAGAAGTAAGAAAAACTAGAAATGGTGTTTGTAAAACACAATGCCCCCAACCTTTGCTTGTCCTTAGATGGCAAAATATTCAACAAATATTGTTAAAGACTCAAAAACATACAACAAGAATTCCCCCGAAGGCTATGTCGCGCCTGTGGGGGCACAAAGTCACCAAACCATGAAATCTAGGTCAAGGTCAAACATGGATACCTGCATAAAAATTTCACTCCTAGTTGCAAGCATGTACCAAGTATCATCAATGAAACTCTTAAAAACAGACTCTTACATCAGGGTGAATGTTAGGGTTGTCACACTATTTTACAAAGTCAGTGAACCATAAAATGTAGGTCAAGGTCAGAAATGGATACCTGCATTGAAGTTTCAATTCCTAAATGCAAGCTTGTACCAAATACAATTAATGAAGCTCTAATAGATCTTGAGAAATGGACTCTTACATTAGATAGAAAGTCAGGGTGGTCGCAATACATGTAATTCACAAAGTCGGTGAACCATGAAATATGGGTAAAAGTCAAACATGGATGCTTGCATTGCAGTTGCAATTCCTAGATGCAAGTTTGTACCAATTATAATTTAAAAAGCTTTAATAGTTTTCGAGAAATGGTGAATGTCAGGGTGGTCGCAATAATTCACGAAGTCAGTGAACCATGAAATATAGGTCAAGGTCAGATATGAATGCTTGTGTTGAAGTTGCAATGCCTGGATGCAAGTTTGTACCAAGAATGATTAATGAAGCTCTAATAGTTCTCAAGATATGGACTTGCTGACAAGATTTTATTAGAAAAAACAAGGCATCGCATGCGATACAAATCCTCTCGCACAAGACAACTTCGTGTGTGGAAAACACTGAAATGGCAAAAGTCCAACTTGCTTGAGATATTATCATATGCAACATTTGTGTAAAGTTTGTTTAAAAATCCATCCATAAATGTAGGTTCTAGAGTGATGACAATATTTCTCTAAAAATAGTCATAGGGACCTTGACTTGAGGCCATGGCCGCGAAGTAGATCTTGCTCAAGATATTATCATAAGCATCTTTTGTGTGAAGTTAGATTAAAATCATAAATGTAGGCGGTAGAGCAACGACAAAGTTTTTCTAAAAATAGCCATAGTGACCTTGACCTTGAGGTCATGACCTTGAAAGTCAAAGCAACTCGAGATATTACCATAAAAAACATTTGTGTGAAGTTCTATTAACATCCATCTATAAATGTAGGCACTAGAGCGATGACTAAGATTTTCTTAAAATAGCCACAGTGACCTTGACCTTGAAAGTCGAAATAGTTTGAGATATTGTCATAAGGAACATTTGTGTGAAGTTATACTGAAATCGGTGAAGAAATGTAAGCGCTAGAGCCATGTCAAAGTTTTTCTAAAAATAGCCACAGTGAGCTTGACCTTGAAAGTCAAACTCACTCGAGGTATTGTCATAAGGAACATTTGTGAGAAGTTATATTGAAATCAGTGAAGAAATGTAGTTGCTAGGGCGATGACAAAGTTTTTCTAAAAATAGCCACAGTGACCTTGACCTTGAAAGTCAAAATTGCTCGAGATATTGTCTTAAGGAACATTTGTGTGAAGTTATATTGAAATTGGTGAAGAAATGTAAGCGCTAGAGCATTGACAAAGTTTTTCTAAAAATAGCCACAGTGACCTTGACCTTGAAAGTGGAACTCGCTACAGATATTGTCATAAGGAACATTTGTGTGAATCGATTTTGAAATTGGTGAAAAAATGTAAGCGCCAGAGCAATGAAAAAGTTTTTCTAAAAATAGCCACAGTGACCTTGACCTTGAAAGTCGAACTCTTTCGAGGTATTGTCATAAGGATCATTTGTGTGAAGTTATATTAAAATCGGTGAAGAAATGTAGGCGCTGGAGCGATGACAAAGTTTTTCTAAAAATAGCCATTGTGACCTTGACCTTGAAAGTGGAACTCGCTAGAGATATTGTCATAAGGAACATTTGTGTGAAGTTATATCGAAATCGGTGAAGAAATGTAGGCGCTAGAGCATTGACAAAGTTTTTCTAAAAATAGCCACAGTGACCTTGACCTTGACCTTGAAAGTGGAACTCACTAGAGATATTGTCATAAGGAACATTTGTGTGAAGTTATATTGAAATCGGTGAAGAAATGTAGGCGCTAGAGCGATGACAAAATTTTTCTAAAAATAGCTACAGTGACCTTGACCTTGAGGTCATGACCCTGAAAGTCGAACACACTCGAGATATTGTCATAAGGAACATTTGTGTGAAGTTATATTGAAATCAGTGAAGAAATGTAGGCGCTAGAGCAATGACAAAAGTTTTTCTAAAAATAGCCACAGTGACCTTGACCTTGATGTCATGACCTTGAAAGTCGACCTTGCTCAAGATATTGTCATAAGGCACATTTGTGTGAAGTTATATTGAAATCAGTGAAGAAATGTAGGCGCTAGAGTGATGACAAAGTTTTTCTTAAAATAGCCACAGTGACCTTGACCTTGAGGTCATGACCTTGAAAGTCGGAACTCGCTGAGATATTGTCATAAGAAACATTTGTGTGAAGTTATATTGAAATTGGTGAAGAAAGTAGGCCCTAGAGCGATGACAAAGTTTTACTAAAAATAGCCAAAGTGACCTTGACCTTGAGGTCATGACCTTGAAGTCGAACTCGCTCGAGATTTTTTTATAAGGAACATTTGTGTGAAGTTATATTGAAATTGGTGAAGAAATGTAGGCGCTAGAGCGATGACAAAGTTTTTCTTAAAATAGCCACAGTGACCTTGACCTTGAGGTCATGACCTTGAAAGTAGAACTTGCTCGAGATTTTTTTATAAGGAACATTTGTGTGAAGTTATATTGAAATTGGTGAAGAAATGTAGGCGCTAGAGCGATGACAAAGTTTTTCTAAAAATAGCCACAGTGACCTTGACCTTGAGGTCATGACCTTGAAAGTCGAACTCGCTCGAGATTTGTTTATAAGGAACATTTGTGTGAAGTTATATTGAAATTGGTGAAGAAATGTAGGCGCTAGAACGATGACAAAGTTTTTCACAAATTACCAAAATGACAAAGGGCCATAACTCACAAAGTTTTTTTCCGAATTTTGTCATAAGTTAATCAGTTCATCTACTCATCACCACCAATCTATTCAACAACTTTCAAGGCTCTAGCTCCAATAGTTTTTGAGATATCTTGCTGACAAGATTTTATTAAAAAAATTTCAAAGGGCAATAACTCTTGAAGGGGGCATAATCCGGACGAGAAAAAAAATACGCGTCAGCTAATTTTCCATGAGGAATCCATATATGAAATTTCAACACCCTACCATACACGGTTCTAAAGATATGCTATGCATCACTTTTAGCATACATTACAATGGGCACAAATTACCAAAATGACAAAGGGCCATAACTCACAAAGTTTTTTTCAGAATTTTGTCAAAAGTTAATCAGTTCATCTACTCATCACCACCAATATAATCACCAACTTTCAAGGCTCTAGCTCCAATAGTTTTTGAGATATCTTGCTGACAAAATTTTATTAAAAAAAATTCAAAGGGCAATAACTCTTAAAAGGGGCATAATCCGGACAAGAAAAAAAATACGCGTCAGCTTATTTTCCGTGAGGAATCCATATATGAAATTTCAACACCCTACCATACACGGTTCTAAAGTTATGCTACGCATCACTTTTAGCATACATTACAATGGGCACAAATTACCAAAATGACAAAGGGCCATAACTCACAAAGTATTTTTCGGAATTTTGTCAAAAGTTAATCAGTTCATCTACTCATCACCACCAATATAATCACCAACTTTCAAGGCTCTAGCTCCAATAATTTTTGAGAAATCTTGCTGACAAGATTTTATTAAAAAAATTTCAAAGGGCAATAATTCTTGAAGGGGGCATAATCCGGACGAGAAAAAAAATACGCGTCAGCTAATTTTCCATGAGGAATCCATATATGAAATTTCAAAACCCTAGCATACACGGTTCTAAAGATATGCTATGCATCACTTTTAGCATACATTACAATGGGCACAAATTACCAAAATGACAAAGGGCCATAACTCACAAAGTATTTTTCGGAATTTTGTCAAAAGTTAATCAGTTCATCTACTCATCACCACCAATATAATCACCAACTTTCAAGGCTCTAGCTCCAATAGTTTTTGAGAAATCTTGCTGACAAGATTTTATTAAAAAAATTTCAAAGGGCAATAATTCTTGAAGGGGGCATAATCCGGACGAGAAAAAAAAATACGCGTCAGCTAATTTTCCATGAGGAATCCATATATGAAATTTCAAAACCCTAGCATACACGGTTCTAAAGATATGCTATGCATCACTTTTAGCATACATTACAATGGGCACAAATTACCAAAATGACAAAGGGCCATAACTCACAAAGTATTTTTCGGAATTTTGTCAAAAGTTAATCAGTTCATCTACTCATCACCACCAATATAATCACCAACTTTCAAGGCTCTAGCTCCAATAGTTTTTGAGAAATCTTGCTGACAAGATTTTATTAAAAAAATTTCAAAGGGCATTCTTGAAGGGGGCATAATCCGGACGGGAAAAAAAATACGCGTCAGCTAATTTTCCATGAGGAATCCATATATGAAATTTCAAAACCCTAGCATACACGGTTCTTTAGTATTGCTATGCATCAAAAGCGTAACGGACGGACGAACGGACGAACGGACGAACAGACGAACGGACGAACGAACCAGAAGCAATATGCCCCTCCAACTTTTTCAAAGTTGGGGGCATAATAATGCATCAATACAAACTGGAAGAAAAAGAAACAAATTACACTGAAAGAAAATATATTCTGCTACTGTAGGGGCGTGTACGATAGCGAAATGATACAGTGTTGCCAGTGCCCCTTGGGTCAAAATTGGCTACGTCCATGGGCCTAGTAGCTGCCATAAACTTAAAATGAAAAAAAAAAAAAACAAACTTAAAATTGAAAAAAAAAATCTTCTTCCCTCAAACCATAAGGCCCAGAGCTTAGGTAGCAACGTCGTGTAGTCGTCTACATGAATCCTGCCAATTATGCCCCTGGGATCCAAATTGGCCAAATCCTACTGGAAAACATTCAAACATCTTCTCGGAAACCATAATACCGAGAGCTTAGATTTTTAGCTCACCTGACCGAAGGTCATGGTGAGCTTTTGTGACTGTGAGATGTTCCGGCGTCGTCCGTCGTCCGCAAAACTTTTCTTGTTAACACTCTAGAGGCCACAGGTTTAGTCCAATCATGATCAAAATATCTCGGTAGGGTTTGAATATGGGTCACGTCGGGTCAAAAAGTAGGTCAAAACGTCAAATAATAAAAAAAAACATGTTAACACTCTAGAGGCCACAATTTGAGTCCAATCCTCATCAAACGTGCTCAGAATGACCATCTCGACAAAACCTACGTCAGTTCGAAAATGGGTTATGTCAGGCTTAAAAGTAGGTTAGTAGGTCAAATCATAGAAAAACCTTGTTAACACTATAGAGGCCACAGTTTTGGTCCAATCATCATCAAGTTGCTCATAATGATCATCATAACAATATCTAGGTAAGGTTCGAATATGGGTCCTGTTGGGTCAAAAAGTAGGTCAGTAGATCAAATCATAGAAAAACCTTGTTAACCCTCTAGAGGCCACAGTTTTGGTCCAATTATCATTCGACTTGCCCAGAATGATAATCATAATAATATCTAGGTCAAGTTCGAATATGGGTCATGTCGGGTCAAAAAGTAGGTCAGTAGGTCAAATCATAGAAAAACCTAGTTAACACTCTAGGGGCCACACTTTTGGTCCACTCATCATCAACCTTTCTCAGAATGATCGTCTCGATAATATCTAGGTTATGTTCGAATATGGGTCATGTGGGTCAAAAGTAGGTCAGTAGGTTAAATCATGAATCATCATCAACCTTGATCAGAATTATCATCTTGACAATATCTAGGTCCATTTCGAATATGGGTCATGTAGGTTCAAAAAGTAGGTCAGTAGGTAAAATCATAGAAAAACCTTGTTAGCACTCTAGAGGCCACAGTTTTTGGTCCAATCATCATCAAACTTGCTCAGAATTGTAATACCTTGGTCAGGAGGGGTATTTTATGAATAGAGTGGTACCTTTTACAAAGGGCATTGTTAGTTAGACTGAGCCTGTTCATCTCCGTCTGGTGCACTAGGACCTGACCCTCAATGTCCAAAAGGTGCCCAGATAGTGACATACGAGTCAGCTCTGTTGTCAAATGGATGAATACCGCCCCCCCCCCCCAACTTGTCACCATGAATTATTGTTAGTTAGAGTGAGCCCGTTCATTTCCGTCTGGTGCACTAGGTCCTGACAGGTGCCCAGATAGTGACATACAAGTCAGCGCTGACTTCTTCCTCAAAAAAGAAAACAATTTTGAAGGAATGTTCCATGAGTGCCACTCTGACAATTTTCCAATCCAGAAAAAAGTATAACCCTTAAAACGACTTAAGTTCCTAAATAGCTAGATTGATTTTGAAATAATTTCACAGAAATGTTCCTTGGGCCACTGTCAGCCAAAAACTGTTAAAACCGTCCACTCCACCTTATATTACCTCCCATAAGGATCAGCTGAGCGATCCAGGGCCATCATGACCCTCTTGTTTGAATGAAGATGATGTATTTTTTCCTTATTTCTAGTCTAAACATAGATTGAATGTGCTCGTTAGAACAAACTCAATGAGGCGGTTCTTACGTGTACCCACAATCTATGTGTTTGCACCAAAATAAGGAATGGTAATAATTACCCCTTAAATCCCGCTTTTCTCTATATAAAGTGGGTTTAGAGGAGCCATAATTTCATGGACTGATGCGGAGAGCACATAACGAAGACTATGAATAGACAGCGCGGATGCGCAGACTGATCAGAATTTCGATGGGCGCACGTGTAAATGGCAGGAATATAAAATGACTGCAAATAGCCATTTAACGTTTTTTGGCTATTTGCAGTTGACTGCAAATAGCCATTTTTAACGTTTTTTGGCTATCTGCAGTTGACTGCAAATAGCCATTTTAGCGTTTTCTGGCTATTTGCAGTTGACTGCAAATAGCCATTTTTAACGTTTTTTGGCTATCTGCAGTTGACTGCAAATAGCCATATTAGCGTTTTCTGGCTATTTGCAGTTGACTGCAAATAGCCAATTTAACGTTTTTTGGCTATTTGCAGTTGACTGCAAATAGACTCTTCCTTATATTTTATTATTAAAGACACTCTTCATGTATTTTGTTAATACCGCAATCCATGTCTTTAGGTTATACCGAAATCCGAAACAATCAATGGGTTTTGCAATAATTTAGCAAATTTAAGCAAATAAAGACAGCAGACAGTGTGGCATGTTAAACGACATTTAGTGCCATGGCGTGCACACGTAGTATAACGTGACGTCAACGAGTGCAAAGTTTCTGACGTCACCGCGCCACCCAGACGTTGGAAACAACACGGGCGCTCGAATAAAAGTTTCTCATCGCTTTACTTTCTGCATGAAAATTTGCAAATAAATAGTTTATTCTAGCTTTATAAATAATTTTCGAGGTTGAGACGCAAACTGCAGTAGCAGGGCGCAGTCATTCCAACGGGCAGTTCAAATCAGGAAAAGCCGAGAAAGTAAGAATATAGCTGAAATTTCTGAAAATCTGTTTAAATAAATACTGCAAAGATTTTAACTTGCAGTTTCGTTGTTTTCCCATGTATGGAAGGTTCCATGTTATTGTTTATACTTATAAAACAGGGACCCGAAAGAAGTCTATAAACGGTCACTAGTCGTATTATAGGTCAGTAGAAGGTATTGTAGGTCACTACCGATTATAACGTGCAGTTATTCGGCCCCCTATATTAGGTTACTAGAATGCCTGATTGCGGTATAAAAGAAAAACAACATTTTTTACATTACCTGCGAGAAAACCTGCAGGCAATCTTCAAATGATTTAACCCTTATCCTTGAACAAAGTAATTTACCCACACCCATTTCGGACTATCCGCCAATCAAATTACGTAATATAATATATTCGTTCAGTTTATCAACTTAAAGGCAAACAGTATTGATCAAGATCAGATGGCTTAAGTTCTCCTCCTGAAACCAAATGTTCTGGATTTGCACTGTTTACCAAATTAACGGTTGTCGTGTACAGCGGAATAAGGATTAAATACAAAGATAAAATGTAGCTGTGACTTGGCATTTGTAAATTTGTTAATATTGAAAAATATAAGCCAATTGAAAAACAAGACAATTACTTTTGGTTGTAAGTATATTATTCGTGATAAAAACATCAGCCGGCTATTATTACAAGCATTTATTCGTTCGCTTGTAATGAAAACGATCTATCGACAAAATGCTTTCCAGATTCTCAAGAAAATTGAAGTTTTTGCTTTTGACAACTAGCTTATGTGCATGTGTTTTATTTTTTGTTACTTTTTATTTGCAAATCTTCTCGCATAAAAAACAGTATTTGTCTACAGTTTCATATAGATTTATGAGCGTTCCTCCGGATATTCGCAGAGAAAAGAAATACAACTGGAACTATTCTGGCTCCTTTAATGAGGAATATAAACAATTTGCCCCAGGACTAAATGCTACGGAATACAGTTGGTATATTGAATTAATATCTGAATTTAAAAGAAGATGCGAGGCATCTAACATAACCTACTTGTTGGAAGGAGGAGCTGTTCTGGGAGCATATAGATACCACGGATTTGTACCATGGGACGACGATTTTGATGTAAAGGTGAATTATTCGCAGAGAACTATTTTAGCAGAAGCTTTAGGGTCAGTGCCAATGAACACACTTGTGACACCCAAACAAGCCAGTTGGAAGTTCTACAATAACAAACACTCTATACGTACACGATTAAAATGGAACTGGCCTTTTATTGACATATTCTTCTTCAATGAAAGCAAAACGCACCTGTTTGACGGTACATTCAAGAAGCCTGTGAGGTTTGATCCTAAAGGTGATATTTTCCCACTAGATGTCGCCGTTTTCGAAAATATGATAATGCCGGTACCACGGAATATGGAAGCGTACCTTAGCAGAAAATATAACATGCGGAAACCATGCGAAAGTCACACGTGGGATCACAAGAGAGAGAAATCCGCAAAAGCCAGGAACATCCCTTGTGAGACCCTTTTCAACGTTTACCCATTAGTTCATAGGTTTCAGGAAAAGGGTGGATTTTCGTATGAAGAGCTACGACTTGGAAATAAAGTTTTGTATACAATTAAACGGGTGTTCAAATGGATACCTAAATGACACCATTTTACAAAGTTTTACAAAACTTAAAATTCGTTTATATATGTTCTGCACAAAGTGGGAATCGGTACAAAGTAGAAGTAAAACAAAGATCAGGAATTGATACAATTAACTTACTCCACCCATAAAAGACACCAAAGGGAAAGAAATACAAACATTAAGCTACCAGACCATAATGGAAACCTAAACAAAGGAAGGCCATAAGGACAATTCCGGAATTGGCCTGCACAAAGAAGGAGTTCTCACTTTGCGCACGAATTCCGGCATTGTACCGGTTCAATTGTAGAATTGTGCAAGAGATTGGGTGTTAACTTATCGATTATTTATCCAGGTAAATGCCCCTGCGCAAAGGAGGAATTAATTGGACAAAGTAAGAATCAAATCAATTAGAGTTGTTCGGTGAAATGATGACTTATCTTTATTTTTGTAACCTTTTTTTCAGGACCGGTTTGCGGATAATTTAATGACAAAACAATGGTAAAATAGATTTCACAAAGCGAATAGGTTATAAACTTATTTGTTTTGCAACAAACGGGTATCATGAAATACCCATTTAATGCTGCTTTTCATGTCTCTTTGAAACCCCTCTATGAAGCGTTGAAAATATACAGAAAATATATTTCTTACACACCAGGCAAGGAAATCCGTAATTTTACCGTGGGATAGAAATTTATGTTCTGACCCTGGTGTTCCGACCCAAAATCGAATATAATTGTGTGTTTGATAAATGCACTGGTTGATTACGACCTCGTGCGCGCCGTCGTTAAGGTTAACGTCACAGCACGTTACGTAAACATTCCTGCAGTGTCATCACAATATGGCGGACGTCGGTAACCGTAGTGACTGCTGCATTTAAAATCCGCGCTAAGAAATGGAAGGTATGCAAGAAAAAGAATTCTATATGGGTGTGAGGGGTGGATAGAAAAATCCGTCCCTCGGGATCACTGTCCGAGCGACCCTTGGGGCGGGTTTTTTCCATCCACCCCTCACACCCATATACGATTCTTATAACCCCACTCAACACAAGGTGGAGTTCACACCTGTACTTGAAATACGAATTACCTTCACTTCTATTTTGCAACAGCATGCTTATTAAAAATTCCATCGGGCAAAAAGGGGGTGGGTGGGGGAGGGGGGCACACCAATCAGACCGTATTGATGGTGCTCTCTCTCTCCCTCTCTCTTCTAACATCCATTCAACCAAATTAATGCTTTTCCTATATAGACATTCTTGGCTCTAGAATGAACATTTACCGAAGAAGCGTTGTGGTATTTTTGATGAATACAGTCTTATTAGGGCCCCGCACTGAAAGTGTGGGTGCCCTAAGTAATCACTCTGTCCGTCCGTCTGTCTGTCTGTCTGTCCGTCTGTCCGTCCACAAATTTTCCTACTCCTCTGATAGCGCTGTCGGGGCCCTAGTCAGTTTCACTGACAGCTCTAGTTCTGTTCTGTTCTGATTTTTTTTTTTGAGAACGCAGGGATTAGGGTGTCAGTAAGGACTGCTGCGCGCACAAAGACACACATGGATTTGGATTAGTTCTTTTGTCTGTACATACGTTATATTGACTGTTGACATATATATCATTTTGTTTTTGGAAATACAATTACTTCAAAATATCTTTACACCATATTCAATCTAAAAATGTATGTTTTCAATCTGTTTTCAAATTATTTGAATATTTCATAAATTTCTCAAGAATTTATCACTCGTATCTATAGTTTGATAAAATGATTCATAAAGATAAAAAAAATATGAATTAAATACCGAATAATTTAATTATTCCTACTTTGTCCAGATTCTCACTTTGCGCAGGGCAATTCCGGAATTGTACCGATTCCTACTTTGCGCAGAACATATACATATCTTATTTTTGAGTGAGCATTCGAAAGGATAGTTTTTTTTAAAATGAATAATGGATTATTTCATCAGTAAACTATCTAATGGAGCCGGGACAGAGCATTTGCTAAAGTTTACATGAGCGCCCAGCGAAGACTCAGATCAGCCTGCAAAATACAGATTGTGAATACTCGTTAGAACCGTACAGATTGTGGGTACTCGTTAGAACCGCCTAGTTGAGACGGTTGTCATGAGTACCCACAATCTATGTTTGAGAAGAAATAAGAAAAATAAGGTTTACCCCTGTAAATCCCAGTTTTTCTATATAAAATTTCAGTACTGGTCATGAACAGACTTAGTAAAACCATGTCTGCTATTTTCGTTTGTTTGGTGTACATCGCGAAAACACGCCTATATAATTTTAACCCCCTTGAACCCCACTTTTATATAGTAAAACTGGGGTTTCGGGGGTATACCTTATTTTTCTTATTTTTGCTCTAAAATATAGATTGTAGGTACTCGTTAGAACCGCCTCGATGAGGCGGTTCTAACGAGTGCCCACAATCTATATTTTGAACAGAAATAAGAAAAATATCACAATTTTTCATCATAAAATTTTCATATTTTCGGCGATAAAGGTGGCAATGTATTTGTATAGGCTTGTTTGCGTAATGATTCCTTGCTTTCAAAGGATCTAACTTCAGAACTTATTCAGTGGGGTCCTTATTATATAGGCGTGTTATCGTGATGTGTTACATCAGGCGAGCCTGTACTTTGCACAATCTTGCGGTTCTTCCGTCGCGGTTTATTTTTGTTATGGTTTGTCTTTGAGTATGTGCATCGCTTGTATTTTTCTTTTGGATTGCCAGTTGGTCATTTTGCGGGAAAGTAACTGTCCCTTGGGCTCTCCGCTATTGATGTTTCCCTTAGGGTCTAGTTGTTTCATGTTAGTGTTTATTTCCTTTGGTGTCTCCGATGGAAGCTGGGGGTTAATTGTTTCGATTCCTGATCATTGCCTTTACTTCTATTTTTGATGATCGCAGACCTGAAAATATTTTACGAATGATGTCAGAACAGTGAATTACGTCATTAGTGATGATAGAGAGCTAACTTACGACAGAAATATTTTTCTTGCACACCAGACAAGGAAATCCGTGATTTTACCCTGGGATAGAAATTTATGTTCTGACCCTGGTGTTCCGACCCAGGCAACTAACATAAATGCGCTTCAATTCTATTCAACTGCCGGAACTACTTCCGCACTACTTTTATTTTGTAAACAATATACATGACTGTGCGAGCTGTCAAAACTAACCGGAGGTATTGTGCAAGAAACAGAATCCAATATGGTGTTCTGTTGTAGATGGGCGTTTCCAACCCTCGGGATGGCCGTGCTGAGCGGAACCTCGGCGTAGCCTCGGTTCCGCTCAGCAAGGTCATCCCTCGGGTTGGAAACGCTCATCTACAACAGAACCCCATATCAGATTCTTATATTATCGGATAGAAGACTAATAAAGGCTAAAAGGACCCCTCAAACAACCTCAATCTGATCTTAACTGACCGAAGACCTGAAAAGATCTGATCCTCCTTCAAAGGTGCTAACATTATATGATGTGGTTTGTAAAATTGTTATCCTGTACTACCTATGTGGCGGGATAGCAGTTGATATTTTAATTTCCATTCGTGGGTGGCCTTTTTCATGTTTTAATGCCTAAATATGATCCCTACGCTCTACTGGTTACCTAAACTTAAAAAAGACCATACAGGTCATGGATTATTGGAAATTCAATTTTTTGTACCACTACTGCACTTCCTAAATCATTAACTTCTTCTTTTCTTCCGCCATCATAAGGGATATCTTTGCAAAAGCACACCTGAGTGACATTAACATTTCCAAAATGGCTACTTTTCTGATGAAAATCTGTGATATTTTTCTTTTTTATACTGCAAGCATAGATTGTGAGTGCTCGTTAGGACCGCCTCCGTGAGGCGGTTTTAACGAGTTCCCACAATCTATGTTTTTAAGCAAAAATAAGGAAAATAACGAATATTCCCGTCAACCCCAGTTTCTCTGTATGAAGTGGTGTTTAGATGGTCTTCATTTTCTTTGTTAACCTGATGTGATTAAATATTGGGTCAAAGATCATGGAGAAATCTATTTTGGTCTATTAAAATTCGAATGGGGTTTTAAAGTAAACTAAAATCCAGATATTTTCGTGCATTTATCATATGACTTCGCGTCTGAGAATGTAATAACGCCATCCACTATCCATCGATAATCCACTGGTGGATTAAATATGCAAATTAGTTAGATACGCCCCGTAACGTTACATGTACGACGTCCTTAATGACGTCGCGTTTTCGAATGGTGGAATATTGACAATTTTGTAAACCAATCATGAATAAAGTATGATAAATAGACTCTTGCATTCGTGCTCATGTGTTATTGAATTTATTAAACTCGTTGAGGAAAAGGGATAAATGCTCAGCATAGCCTCGCATTTTATCCCTTTTCCGCAACTCGTTTAATAAATTCAATAATATATGAACACTCATGTAAGATCCTCTATTTAATCTGCTGCCTATGATTTTCCACGCTTTACACTACACTTAACCCTTATCTTGCTGAATATTCAAATTAGCCATACCCATTTCTCACTCTGAACCAATCAGATTACTTGATGAGATTTTCAAATACAAATTCATAAAGTGAATGTCAAACAATGTAGATCCAGATCAGATGGCTTCTACAGAAGCCATCTGATCTGGATCTACAATGTTTGCAAAGATAAGGCTTGTCGTGAACAGCAAGATAAGGGTTAAAAAGATTGCGGCTGATTTGTTCTTGTTTTGTCATGATGTCCTTTTATCACGCTAACAAGTCCGTGAAATGAACACCCCCTTACCCCCCACTTTATATAGAGAAAACTGGGGTTTAGGGGTATACATTATTTTTGTTATTTCTGCGCTGAGAAATAGGTTGTGGGTACTCGTTTGAACCGCCTCATTATTGGCGGTTCTAACGAGCACCCGCAACCTATGTTTTGAGTAAAAATAAACAAAATATCACAGATTTTCATCAGAAAAGTAGCCATTTTGAAGATGTGAAAAAAATGCACTCTGTCGCACGAGTGTGTTATTGTAATGGCAATTAAAACGCAATCTGAAGTTACTGAGGCTTTTAGCTTGACGTCCGGATGTTTTGACGATTTATTAAATATTGACAATAAAAGTAAAGGCAATGACCAGGAATCGATACAATTAACCAACATCTACCTCCCACCAGAAACACCAAAGGGATAGAAACACAAAAATAAAATAACTAGACCCTACCCGAAACATCAATAGCGGAAAGCCAAAAGGACAGTCACTTTCTCAGAAAATGGCCAATCGGCTATCCAAAACAATAAGATGTAAAACAGATATAAGCGATACACGCATTGCAAGCTGATCTATAACAAAAATAAACCGCGACAGAAGAACCGCCTTGGAACGGTCAATGAAAACGCTTGGGTTTGTGAAATTATGTTAAACTGAGTCCGGGATCGGGTTTAGGGTTGTGGGTTTTATACAGTCTTATTCGCGACGAATGTAAGGGCGAGAATTGTGGCCACGTGAAATCGATTTAAGCCCCCCCCCCCTCCCCCCAGTGGAATTCGTTTCCGCTGACCGTTCCAAGGCGGTTCTTCTGTCGCGGTTTATTTTTGTTATGGTTTGTCTTTAGGTGTTTGTGTCGCTTGTGTTCTTTTGTTTTTGGATAGCATGTTGGCCATTTTGTGGGACAGTAACTGTCCTTTTGGCATTCCGCTGTTGGTGTTTCCGGTGGGGTCTGTTGCTTCGTGTTTGTGTTTCTTTCCCTTTGGTGTCTCTGATGGGAGCTGTGGGTTAATTGTATAGATTCCTTATCAATGTACCGGCCCCGATAGCTCAGTTGGTAGAGTGTCCGCTCCGGGGAACGGGAGGTCACGGGTTCGATCCCGGGCCGCGACATACTAAAGTCGTTAAAAATGGTACTAGCTGCTCCTCGCTTGGCACTCAGATTTACGGGGTAGAGCTAGGACTGGTCGACCCAGTGTCAGGATAATGTGACTGGGTGTGGTATCATGTAATGTGTCTGGGACATGATATTTCAGTGAGGCAGCACTATAAAAGTGAGCATTGAGCTCCCTGTCGCAACCAGACACCGTCGTGATATGACTGAAAAATTGTTGCAAGCGACGTTAAACCCGAATTCACACACACACACTCCTTATCAATGCCTTCACTTCTATTTCGGGCCTCTTTCTGCAAACATATACTGACACTGTACAAAATTTCAAGCTTGTCTATTATGATTTATTTCATTGCAACCATGTTATTTGTATTGTAGTACTTAGTGCATTTCTTTTTCGTTGTTTTGTTTTTTAAGCTGTTACTTGCCTATTTTTATAATCCCCCCACCTTGGATAAAATAATTCCACTTGTGCACTTTGTGACTCAGTGACACAATCAATTTATATAAACTTGCATTCACATCAGTCTTACCTAATTTCTTTCAAATGAAACAGGCTTTGTTATATTGAAGTATTTTTTCTGTTTGATTTGATGTTTAACGTCCCCGTCAACATTCTATAGGTCATTTTGAAGACGTTGCTTCCAATTTTGTGGGGTTTTTTTACCCGACATTGAGATGAAATGACAACTCAAGCCCTGTCGCCCAATGAAACCGATAGGATTTATAAGCATGGACGGTCCGACTCGCACCGCTTTGCCTGTGCAGGCCTCGATCCTCTAAATATGTTCTATAAAAGGGATATCCCTTGGAAGCAAAGCATACACCACAGAACCGGAAAATATGAAGTGTACATGTTTTCTGGGCCAGACTAGCTAGTTTCGGCCAATTAGGCCTCATCAGTGACCCTCAAATATTTTCAAAATTCCAAAATGGAATCAATGATCCCAAAGGACAAGAAAATATAAACTATACTACACTAAGCAGTTTACCAGTACTCGTGTGCGATCGGATTCAGCTCTGCGTGGAAGCATCGTGCAGCTCATTTATTTCTTCAAGCCCCGATGGGCGGGGGCCGCTGTAATATTGAAGCGTAAGGAAATCACGATCGGTGTTTCTCAAGTAAAGGGTGAGAGAATTAGGCTCATACTTTTATACAACAGTCGAAAGGGTGCTGCCAGCATTCAAATAGATCATTACGAAAACATGCCTATACAAATACATTCAATTTTGTCAATTTCTTGGCCAAAGAATAGAAATTTAAAGATGAAAAATTGTAATTTTTTCTTATTTCTGCTCAAAACATAGATTGAGGGGACTCGATAGAACCGCCTCGACGAGGCGGTTCTATCGGGTTCCCACAATCGAGGGGACTCGATAGAACCGCCTCGACGAGGTGGTTCTATCGAGTACCCACAATCTATGTTTTTGAGCAGAAATAAGAAAAATAATGTTTACCCCCTTAAACCCCAGTTTTACTATATAAAAATGGGATTGAAGGGGGTCAAAACTATATAGGCGTGTTTCCGTGGTGTCATCACGTGAACAAGTCCATGAAATGAACACCCACTTACATCCCACTTTATATAGAGAAAACTGGCGTTTACGGGGGTAAATAATATTTTTCTTATTTCTGCTCCAAGACATAGGTTGTGGGTACTCGTTAGAATCGCCTCAATATCGCCTCAATGAGGCGGTACTAACGAGTACCCACAACCTATGTTTGCAATATGAATAAGAAAAATATCACAGATTTTCGTCAGAAAAGTAGCCATTTTGTAGATGTAAAAATTGCACTATATCGCACGGGTGTGTTATTGTAATGTGACCTTTTTCCCCCAGCAAGGCGCTGTAGAAATCACCATTCATTGGCGTTTCGTCCCTATACTGCAACAACTGATATTTACAAATATTATTTCTTCCCTCGGACCATAAGAGAATGGAATTCCCTTCCCGATCAATCATTTCCACAGCTGAAGGTGCCGAGGGTAGTGTAGCTTAGTTAACCTCTTTGGTGAGAGCGAGGGACAAACTTTCCATATCAAAGGTCATGATTTATTAATATCATTTGACGTTTCAACAGTTACAATTCTGATTCTGATGCATGACATTGTTTCTAAATTAATCGGGCACACCTCGAATTACAAAGTGCTATCTTGTAATCAGAATAAGAATTGTCACTGGTTACATTTTAAATGACATTCATTCACAAGGACATGTGATGTGGAAAATTATTAACTGCCATTCACCAAAGAAGCTACACCTTCTTCTGCACCGTCAGTTAAGGACATATCGAATCGGGGGGGGGGGGGGGGGTTATTCCACTCTTTTATGGTTTGAGGGAAGAAGGATCCTTTTCAATTTTCAGTTTTTGCTATTAGAATACTAGAAGTCCAATTATCTTCTTCTTTTTGTTTCCTTTTTTTGCGGTGCCTTATTAGGGGAATAATGTCATTCGTTGCAATGCTACCGGCACACTTTAGATCTTTGCACAATAGTATGAACATACTGTCTCTCCTCCTTTTCATGAGATATTTTTATTTAATATATCCATATTTTCGAGGATCGTTCCCCTTTGATTGTAAGAAGGTTCAGTTTTATTGGTTCTTCTCCTAGTTATCTGTAAAATACTGCACTTAGCGCATTGGAATCTGATACCCCATTGTATTGCCCAACATCTTAATCTATATCATTCTGGCGTTTCAATGAGTCAAGTGCATTTCTCATTTCACAGTAGTAAACACAGTCAACTTATCTAATGTTTGAGCAAATGTCAGTTATAATGGCATTAATATTCACGAAGAACAAAAATGGCCCCAAAACGGCACCTTGTGGGACACCTGACAAAACTGGAACCCAATCCTAAGTTTCAATATTAGGTTAAACAATAGTATCCACGGTGCCCGCCTATATTTCAACTGCATCATTGTATGCCTTGCATTACTTTAATCTTAAATATTGTTATGCAGTCACTTCGATTGCTAACGTCCACAGTATTGAGATCAAATTATTGCGACGTTTGTGACGTCATGTTTAGTGCAATATCTTAAAGGGTAGGAAAACCTGATTAGGGTAAAAGTTTCTATCCCGGCCAGGCTAAAACGTCTAGGATTTCCTCGTCTGGTGTGCAGGAACTAGTAAAACGGGGCTAAAAAACATTCCTTCACTATAATGTGTTCTGGAAAGAGTTCGGAACTGGTTTAATGAATAAGTCTTTCGTTTTTCGTACAATTTTTATCGGTTTCATCGATCAGACAATGTGGATACGCAACTT